>JAMPIV010009115.1:0-429819 GCA_024509875.1 Oreohelix idahoensis
ACATCGTTTTTCAAAAATGATAATGGATGGCACGATCGTTTTTTTCCAAACTGAAAAGATAATGGCCCCGACAAAATTAACTACGAGCGAAATTCTCAAAAACCCACTAAGAAGAAAAAACGATGAATAAAAGTTACCTACCGATTATCGCTGGTTTTTCCCACAGTGGAGAACGATAAATCGACGTCGACCAGCGGCTGACAATTATTTCTTCAAGTAGAGAACGATCCCCGGTCTTACTGGCTATTTATACACACCGGGGAACCACTCCCGCGTATCGCCTACGCATCATCGCGAAACCCGCGTGGCCTAAGATTGCGTCACGTTACCTGACGGCCGCGTGCTTCCGGACTCGTCATAACGCGTGCCCGAAAATAGCGATTTCCGTAAACAACGGAAAATCGCGTGATCAGAAGAAAATATAACTGGTCGAGTGTAAAATAAATCTACCGTCATAAAACGACCCCATTTAATTTATCTCCTCAAAAATACCGAATACGATATATATTCAAATGAGAAGAAATAAAATGGTGAAAATTCAAAATAAAAGAACAGGATCGGCCCGGAAATACAAATTAGACGACAGAAATACAAAATAGACGACAGAATCGGCCGGTTGAAAGACGGAATTACAGTGTGGCATCACACCGAGGACTATAATGGAACCAGGCCAGGAGGAAGACAGCAGATAGGATAGTCTGGCGCTATCTCTTCCAAACCTCTACATCTCACGGTAGAAGGGGAACGACTAAGTAAGTAGGTTAAAAAATACAACGGTATATAATGCCTGCATCACCAGCATGCTTCTGTATGGCGGTAAGACATGGACAACCTATGCTGAGCAAGAAAGAAGATTCAATGATGGAATGATCAATAGTAGCCCCCTTCAGTCATAACTGACTGTGGGAATGCGACCTTGAGGTGATAGCCCACTGCTGCTTTTTTTCTGGTGTTCCTTTTTTGGTGTGTTATTTTCCCTTCTGCTTGTCTTGCACACATCGTTGAACCTCAGCAGCGGTTGCCCTGCTTTTTTTTTGTTTTTTTTTGTGCCATCTGGCAGTTGTCTTTAGAAAATATTGTTGGGGATGCGACCATCTTCCATGTGGCAGACATGGCCAAGCCATCATAGTCTACGCTGTCTAGGCAGTATATACATGCTGTGAAGGCCAGCGTGTGACAACACCCCGACATTTGTTAATTTATCTTTCCGTGACATTCCAAGAATGTGGCATAGATACCATAGATGGAAGGTATTGAATCTTCTTTCTCGCTCAGCATAGGTTGTCCATGTCTCACTGCCATACATAAGCATGCTGATGATGCAGGCATTATATACCGTTGTATTTGTTTATATATATATATATATATATATATATATATATATATATATATATATATATATATATATATATATATATATATATATATATATATATAGGCTATATATATATATATAGGCTATATATATATATATACATATATATATATATATATATATATATATATATATATATATATATATATATATATATATATATATATATATATATATATATATATATATATATATATATATATATATATATATATATATGTATATGTATATGTATATGTATATGTTAAAATTGGTCTCCAAATAAATGCCTCTAAAACTAAAGCTATGAACTTTTCTAACGAGACCTTTGATATCATCTTGAACGGGGAAAAACTACAGAAAGTTGAAAGTTTCAATTATTTAGGCAGTAAAATGACTCAGGATGGTGACACAACAAGAGAAATCCATACTAGAATTGCTTTGGCAGCTAGCGCCTTCAATAGATTATCTAACATTTGGAAATTACGATCATTGAATATACATACCAGCTTCGTCTGTTTAATTCAAATGTTATCTCAGTGTTAACATACGGCTGTGAGAGTTGGAAAATAACAAAATCATTGGAGAACAAGCTGAATACATTCGAGAACAAATGTCTTAGAAAACTCATGAACATCAGTTGGAAAGAATTCAAGACTAATCGACAAATAAGAGAAGACTCTAGGCAGAAATATGTCTCCGACTATATAAGGAAAAGACGATGGTCATATATCGGTCATGTCCTACGAATGCAAAAACAACAGAATACCACTACAGGCGCTCACTTGGGTTCCTGAGGGTAAGCGGAAAAAAGGAAGACCAAAAGAAACACTCAGAAGAACAATAATAAGAGAAGGAAGAACGTTGGGCCTAAATAATGTGCAAGAGCTAAGAGGAGTGGCGTCACAACGAACAACCGGAGAGCACTGGTTTCTGCCTTATGCGCCGTGTTTGGTGCTTAAAGAATTTTTTATTATTATTATTATTATATATATATATATATATATATATATATATATATATATATATATATATATATATATATATATATATATATATATATATATATATATATATATATATATATATATATATATATATATATATATATATATATATATATCCTCACCAGTTTTACAGCAGCCCACTTATTTATTTACACACAATGTTGCTTTCCTGCTTTCGTTTCGTAAATACTGTATTTTGTGCTACTTCTGTAGAAGTGATTCAATACAGTGGTATTTGTAAAAATATATATTATACTAGCAACAACTTGCTAAAATTGGCATGTTTTTAATTATAGTGTGTTGTTTCAGTTACACGTATTACATTGCTGCTTCTTCTATAGTCTCGCTTGCTCGCTGTGAATGACGCGATCGTCTCTTCCTTTTAGCCATCTTATCATTTTGATCCATAATAATAAGTCTGCAATACTTTAAATTAAAATTGTGTCTTGAAGAAACAATTAAAAACTTACATTTTAAGATTATTTTTAAAAAAAATGATGAGTTAAATCCGTTTTCCCAATGAAACTGGACAGAAGAGATTTGTGCTTGAAAGCTAATGCACTCTCTCGAAAATAGAAAAAGTGCGCAAACGACGGTGTGCAAAGTGTGACAGACCGACCGACCGAAGTATTTACGGCGGTAATTATGGTTTTGGAGGATACCGCAGCTTTGGTCTTCATTTTGTGTTTGGAGCCTTTAGCCTTCTGAGGGTGAACAGTCAGCTATCTAACTGAGTTTGAAGACATATTTCTACAGCTGCATCCCAAAATGCGTTTCAAGAGCAAGACAGTAAAGAAATCAGTAAGATGCTGATGATATAAGTAAGAATCTGATGATATAAGTAAGAATCTGATGAAATGAGCAAGACACAGATGATATAATAAGATACTAACTAATGAAATGAGCAAGACACTGATGATATAATAAGATACTAACTAATGACATGAGCAAATTACTTATGATATAATAAGATACTAACTAATGACATGAGCAAATTAATTATGATAAAATAAGATACTAACTAATGACATGAGCAAATTACTTATGATATAATAAGATACTAACTAATGAAATGGGCAAATTACTTATGATATAATAAGATACTAACTAATGACATGAGCACATTACTTATGATATAATAAGATACTAACTAATGACATGAACAAATTACTTATGATATAATAAGATACTAACTAATGACATGAGCAAATTACTTATGATATAATAAGATACTAACTAATGACATGAGCAAATTACTTATGATATAATAAGATACTAACTAATTAAATGAGCAAATTACTTATGATATAATAAGATACTAACTAATGAAATGAGCAAATTACTTATGATATAATAAGATACTAACTAATGACATGAGCGAATTACTTATGATATAATAAGATACTAGCTTGTGAAATGAGCAAATTACTTATGATATAATAAGATACTTACTAATGAAATGAGCAAGACACTGATGATATAATAAGATACTAACTAATGAAATGAGCAAGACACTGATGATATAATAAGATACTAACTAATGAAATGAGCAAGACACTGATGATATAATAAGATACTAACTAATGAAATGAGCAAGACACTGATGATATAATAAGATACTAACTAATGAAATGAGCAAGACACTGATGATATAATAAGATACTAACTAATGAAATGAGCCAAAAAAAGATGATAGAATAAGATACTAACTAATGAAATGAGCAAGACACTGATGATATAATAAGATACTAACTAATGAAATGAGCAAGACACTGATGATATAATAAGATACTAACTAATGACATGAGCAAGACACTGATGATATAATAAGATACTAACTAATGACATGAGCAAATTACTTATAATATAATAAGATACTACCTAATGACATGAGCAAATTACTTATAATATAATAAGATACTAACTAATGACATGAGCAAATTACTTATAATATAATAAGATACTACCTAATGACATGAGCAAATTACTTATAATATAATAAGATACTAACTAATGACATGAGCAAGACACTGATGATATAATAAGATACTAACTAATGACATGAGCAAGACACTGATGATATAATAAGATACTAACTAATGACATGAGCAAGACACTGATGTTATAATAAGATACTAACTAATGACATGAGCAAGACACTGATGATATAATAAGATACTAACTAATGACATGAGTAAATTACTTATGAAATCTTCTTCCTCTTCTTCCTCGTTCGCCCTGAAAAGGACGGTGGTTGCGATGTGTCTGTTTACGCCGTAGCTGTGATATCTGCACCTTTCGGTCGACACATCCGACTTAAGCACGACATTTTTTGGGACCGGATTTGCCTTCTCTCTTCGATCCGTACTCGCCCAGCCAGACTACACTGCTGCAGACTGTTTCCAGGACCACCACGTGGACGTGGTGTACGGTGTTGGTCAGCTCTGGTTCGCTGACCCTGATGCAAGCAGTCAAGCTATGGGTCGCTGACTGCATTCTCTATTGCTGCATCTTTTGGTCCCACTTATGATATAATAAGATACTAACTAATGACATGAGCAAATTACTTATGATATAATAAGATACTAACTAATGAAATGATCAAATTACTTACGATACAATAAGATACTAACTAATGACATGAGCAAATTACTTATGATATAATAAGATACTAACTAATGACATGAGCAAATTACTTATGATATAATAAGATACTAACCAATGACATGAGCAAATTACTTATGATATAATAAGATACTAACTAATGAAATGAGCAAATTACTTATGATGTAATAAGATACTAACTAATGTCATGAGCAAATTTCTTATGATATAATAAGATACTAACTAATGAAATGAGCAAAAAAGAAATGATAGAATAAGATACTAACTAATGAAATGAGCAAAAAAAAAGATGATAGAATAAGATACTAACTAACGACATGAGCAAATTACTTATGACATAATAAGATACTAACTAATGAAATGAGCAAATTACTTATGATATAATAAGATACTAACTAATGAAATGAGCAAGACACTGATGATATAATAAGATACTAACTAATGAAATGAGCAAGACACTGATGATATAATAAGATACTAACTAATGAAATGAGCCCCAAAAAAGATGATAGAATAAGATACTAACTAATGAAATGAGCAAGACACTGATGATATAATAAGATACTAACTAATGAAATGAGCAAGACACTGATGATATAATAAGATACTAACTAATGACATGAGCAAATTACTTATGATATAATAAGATACTAACTATATGAAATGAGCAAATTTTTAATGATAGAATAAGATACAAACTAATGAAATGAGCAAGCAACTGATGATATAATAAGATACTAACTAATGACATGAGAAAATTACTTATGATATAATAAGATACTAACTAATGAAATGAGCAAAAAAAATGATAGAATAAGATACTAACTAATGAAATGAGAAAAAAAGATGACAGAATAAGATACTAACTAATGACATGAGCAAATTACTTACTTATGATATAATAAGATACTAACTGATGAAATGAGCAAGACACTGATGATATAATAAGATACTAACTAATGAAATGAGCCAAAAAAAAGATGATATAATAAGATACTAACTAATGAAATGAGCAAATTACTTATGATATAATAAGATACTAACTAATGAAATGAGCAAATTACTTATGATATAATAAGATACTAACTAATGAAATGAGCAAATTACTTATGATATAATAAGATACTAACTAATGAAATGAGCAAATTACTTATGATATAATAAGATACTAACTAATGAAATGAGCAAATTACTTATGATATAATAAGATACTAACTAATGAAATGAGCAAAAAAAATGATAGAATAAGATACTAACTAATGAAATGAGCAAAAAAAATGATAGAATAAGATACTAACTAATGAAATGAGCAAATTACTTATGATATAATAAGATACTAACTAATGAAATGAGCAAATTACTTATGATATAATAAGATACTAACTAATGAAATAAGCAAATTACTTATGATATAATAAGATACTAACTAATGAAATGAGCAAAAAAAAATGATAGAATAAGATACTAACTAATGAAATGAGCAAAAAAATGATAGAATAAGATACTAACTAATGACATGAGCAAATTACTTATGATATAATTAGATACTAACTAATGAAATGAGCATAAAAAAGATGATAGAATAAGATACTAATGAAATGAGCAAGACACTGATGATGTAAGTAAGATACTGATGATGAAAGCAATACACTGATGATGTAAGCAATACACTGATGATGTAAGCAAGCCACTGATGATATAAGTAAGACACTGGTGAAATGAGCACGACACTGATGATATAAATAAGATACTGATGATATAAATAAGATATTGATGATATAAATAAGACACTAATGACATGAGCACGACAATGAAGATATAAACAGACACTTATGATATAAGTAAGATACTGATGAAGTGAGCAAGACACTGATGATATAAGTAATATACTGATGATATAAGTAAGACACTGGTGAAATGAGAAAGATAGTGATGAAATAAGCAAAATGTAAATGAAATGAGCAAGGTACTGGTGAAATGAGAATGATATTGATGAAGTGAGCCGGATACTGATGAAAAGAGCAAGATATCATGAAAGTAGCAAGACATTAATGACATGAGCAAAGTACTGATGAAAGGAGCAAGATACTATGCAATTAGCAAGATATTGATGAAATTAGCAAGATACTGATAAAGTGAAGAAGGGAATGATGACATGAACAAGGTATTGATGACGTTAGGCAGATACTGATGATATGAACAAGGTACTGATGAAATGAGCAAGGTACTGATGACATTAGCAATATACTGATAAAATGAGGAAAGTACTGATGAGATGAAGAAGGTGCTGATGAAATTAGCAAGGTACTGATGAAATGAACAAGGTACTGATTAAATGAGCAAGTTGCTGATGAAATGAGCAAGGTACTGATGTCACGGAGAGTTATGTTCATTGAATTTTCTATATTTTCCTCTTCTTTTCTTCCACCTATGTTCTCTAATTATTGTCTTTACCTTTTTCCTGTGTTTTTTTTTTTTTTTCGCATTCGTTCGTTTGCGACTAAAATACATTACTATTTTGCCATTCTCACTTTCGCTAGTTTCGTTTCTCATTTAGAAACGCATTTCATCGCTGACGAAACGAGAAACTTGATTACGTAGATGTCATTCGCGCAGTTTGACGAGAGGTGCGATTATGGTTCATACTCAGACGTAGGACCAGACGATTTGGCGTGAGATTGACGAAATACACCGTGTCTACTCGTTTCGCCAGACATATAGGCGACAAATTTGTCTGCATTTTCACCCGCCACAACACTCATGGTGGGCCATGGTCAGCTTGAAGTGTGAAAACTGCTCTGCATTTCAGACAAGTTGTCTACCTTTGCAATTGACACGCACGTTTCTCGGTCAGTTTGTTAAACGTAGGTGCAAAAACTGCTCCTGCATTGCAGACAAGTTGTCTGAGATTCGCAACTGACACGCGCCCTCTCGGTCAGAAAGTGGCAGTTTATGACAGTTACGTAAGTGATATAGACGGAAAGGGGGATTATTTCGTTTAGTGAAATTAAACGATTACCTCTTTGTCTGGTAATAGATATAACCAGAATGTTAAACTTTATTTTCATTCAGTCCTCTAGATTCGCAGTAGACAGGTTGCTCGGAACAGTATAAGCTGTGTAGCGAAGTTCTCAGTTTGTTTCGACAATTTGTCGAACTTCTAGACTTCCATAAATATAAGCATATAATTCTTAAGTTGTGCGACTGACTACCTGTAGTTCTGTGTGAGGTAAAATATTATATATTATATTCTAGTATTTTGTGAAGTGTTTAAAGTGTTAAGTCGCTTATTTCATATTTCACTAGTTAGATTTTGTGCAGAGTGCCAAATTTATATAGTCTGTATTATTTTCTAGTGACGTGTTTCAGTGGAAAGCAGAATAAATTATAATTTCTAGCTTAAACAACAATGTAGCTATAATGAAGTTAATTTTACTGCTTAATAATCAGACGAGAACAATATTTTCTAAACTAACGTATAAATGCTAGAAGCCTCATGAATGGTGACGGAATACGCACGTGTTCCTAATTCATGAGGATTGCTGATTTTTAAATATAACTTACGTCACGGGAATTTAAATGATAAGTCAAGCGGTACGCTTGCAGTTTAAAAATGTAAGTTATATTGAGTACATATATGTAAATTATTTGATATGTGTTCTTTCCATTTTTATATAGTGAAACTATGGTACCCAACTTTGCGAGCGTTCTAGTACGTGAACATTATTTGTGAAGAAACGAATCACTTTCATTACCTGAACTTTAACAGTTAAATGAAGTAAGAGGCCTTCGCGCCAGAATTAATTCTTCCAGAATAACTCTTCAGTACAGTTCAGCCCGTTGTGGCAAGCAAAATATCAGTAACATTCTGACAGAGTTTTTGACTAGTATTGTGGTGACCAAATATAGTACCTTCCTGAAAGTAGACACCGATCTGACATTCCTTAATTCTAGAAACCAAAGCTAGTGACATTGTGCTCTGCTAACTTCCGTGCCTGGACAAATTTTATGTGACTTAACAGACATCCGAAAAATAAGAACACCCAAGGAATCGTTCCCTGAGACAGAGAATTCAGTACGTCTTGTTGGAACTGGGGATTTCTTGGTCGAGACTGCATTTACGGGTCTGTGTGAAGGTCCTAGAATTTATTATGTTCCCAGAGGCAGCGAGCAAAGCTGTAAGTATAAATGTGCGCACATGGCCATGGCTGAATGAATAAGAGTGTACGCAGGTCTGAGTGTTATTTTACCGTTGTATTTCGGCACCTATTTGCTGTCATAACTTTCTTCATGCAAGTTTGTGTTTTTTGCTAACAATATTTTCCCTTAAACTAGATTATAGTACCAGGTCTGGTCTTACCTTCAACGGGGAAAACTCTTAGACTCAAACCCTATGTATCTGTGACTCTTTGGGCTATCACTTTAGTTCCTTATTTAACGGGACTGTGAGCTAAACATCGAGGGGAAGGATCTTACTGTGGGTCTATAAATTTTTTAGCATTTTTATTGACTTTATTACTATTTGTATATGTTTTTGATGAAATTTCTATGTGTTGTGAAGAAATTTTAGATGATAATTAAAGTTTCTATTGAAATTAATCAGCGTGTTGGTCAGCTCGTTCTAGAATATTTGTAAAATCATTTGTATAGTTTCCCGCGTCTGTGTGTCTACCTGTCGTCACTTGAATGTGCGTGCACGTGAGTGGATATATATATATTTAATGTATATGTGTTAGACTGTCTGACTACTTTAGATCTGTCGTAGAAGATAGGTGAGAGAGAGAGAGAAGATTTCCCGCTCTCAGAGAGAGCCTCTATCACTATTCCACCACCTCACTCGAGGAAATCTATTTTGTATTTCTATCTCACGCTGTAACTATCACTCATTCCAATCTATTCAGAAGAGACCAACCTAAGTCTTAATTCTCCTATCAAAAATCTACGACAAATGTGGTCTCGTCCGAAGGATTTTTGAACTTAGAATAGGAAGACGAGTATGACAAATATAAGCTCGTAATAGATCTTTCTTTAGTCTGATATAGAGTAAGAGTGTGATGCCTTGTGAGTTGTGTATTTTTTTTTAAATAACTATCCCCTAGACGTAACGATCTGTTTTACGGGCGTGCTAACCACACGGCTAATAGTTGTTTTTCCACAGCATTATTGAGCATTATACTTTTGGTTTACAGGTTGATTTTGTCGGAATATATGTGATAAATCTCTACATATAAATTGGTGGTTACTGGACATCATTTGATAATGACGGTTTTGCGGGTATGTCGTGTATGTGCTTGGTTAAAGTGCCACCACATTGATAAAGCTTTTCCAGTCACAATGTTCGGTACATAGGTCAGGTTACCGACTATTGGGGCCCTGACAAGGTGTACTGTTAGTGTGTATATACTGGTGCAATGGGTGAGTGTGAACAACAATAATGACAAACGCGAATGGATGAAAGTTCGACAAGTGCACAGGTCACTCACTCCAATCACAGATGGAAGTCAAGGATGGCTGGACTACCGTGGTCGTTTCATATTCTTTAATAGGACGTACACATGGACAGTACGAGCATCGTTACAGGAACATAAGTCGACATAAACAGCATAGGGTTGATCGATGGACTACCATCATAAATTAGCATTCATGTTGAATAACATTGCAATGGAACATCTGTAAACAAGCACTTAGATTTCCATTGTTTATAAATACCATCATCAGGCCTTACTGACCGAGCATGTCAGTTAATAAATATTATTCAAACTTGACTCCTAAACAGGACCTCTTTCCTAGCGAAGATTCCTTTAGGTAAATTGCAGCGAATCTCTGTGAAGATAATGTTAACCCACTAGTATTGGGTTTTCTTTATAATAGTGATCTCTCAATCATCACCTGATAATAAGGGGCATTCCCGTTCTCGGATTGATGATCGGCAATAAGTAGGATTCCAAAATAAGTAGAATTCCAAAATGGCTTCTGTTCCCTGTTGAGCATCGCTCACTATACGGGTGTATAGCAAATCTTCAATCGAAGCCTTGTTCATCAACAATAAATGATTCTACAATAATCATTATATTCTGTCCTCATAATTGCTGCATATAAACATATTAGGTGCTGCTAGATAATATGTCGTCCCGACATATACATAGGTAAATTCATATCGACGTCTGCCCATCTGAGCCTAGGGATGAAAAAGTTCAGTGAACAGTTCTTTACCTTGCCATATGAAATATACTAGCAAACACAAAACACTCTCCTGGCGTTACTGAATCAACACTGGGAAACTTATGGATCTAACAATCCTAGAAGAAACTATCTTCGTTCCCATAATCAATCGAAGAGATCACAAACTTTTGGACAGGTCTAAGACATGACGTCCCGCCAGGCTTCTCCATCACCGAAGAACTCTCTAACCTATCTTCATGCGCCGAAAGCACCTGATCCCGAAGTACAGTACAAGGAAAAATAGTTCCTCTTAAACATACTAAGATATCAAGATATAAGACATACTCGTCCTACATAGACAAGAACTACACATAGATTCGGGCCATAGATATTCTGAAGCAAGAACAATCTATTTCTAACCAAACACAGAACAGATTGCTATAAACCCAGATTCCTACGCTTAGTTCGATCTTCAGGAAAGATACAAGAAGCGATAACTCACAAAATGAATACACATCGCCTAATCTGAGTTCTGTCCCTTTAGACTGAAAATCGTGAATTCAAAGATAAATATATTTTTATCAGACAAATAAATACATTTTACATTTGTATGCGTATTTACAGTAATCTGTGCGCTACACAAAAGAATATGTGCGCAGCAGACTACCACACCCCCCGGGGAAAAAATGAAAATCATTTTTTTGTTAATCTGAGAGCCACATACAATAGGCTCCCAACGCACAAATACTGCGCAGATGAGAAATATCTGGAATTATTTAAGCCAAATTAAGGCAAAGTCGAAATATAGATCGATTGGTGAGAATACATCTCAACCTCTCAGAGAAAACATTTCTCTTAAGCATAAATGTTTCCAGGGAGGTGTCACCAACGCATACTACTATACTTGCAATGACAAAATGCATATAACATTTCATATTTAAGCATTATAAGTACATGATTGACAAAAAAGAAAAATCATCAACGAGTACCGGTGAATATATATATATCACTGAACGTAGTGATAGTAGTGATACAATCACTATATTACAAATTACAATGTGTATCTATCTTGATATAGAAAAAAAATCTGTTGTCGAGTTGGAAGTGTTAAGAAGTTCAAGACTCAACAGTTAAGTGGAATCATGTGGGCATCTAGACAGAATGTCTGCCATCACATTATCTGATTCACGGATAGCTCGTACCGAAAAATGAAAAGGTTGAAGAGCAATTGCATATCGAGTAGACCTCGAACTCTTCAAATTCTTACTCTGTATAGCCGTAAGAGCTTTCTGATCGGTTTCTACTATGAAATGTGCGCCTAGAAGGAATCTTTGTAATTTGAGAATTGACCATACCATAGTCAATAGTTGACGGTCTAAAACCGAATAATTCCTTTCTGCAGCATTTAGCTTTCTGGAGATATACATTATAGGATGCAGAGTTCCAGAGTACTCTTGCATTAGTGCCGCTCCAATCCCAGTGGATGAAGCGTCACTACGAAGAACAAATGTTTTATCTGTAGTAGGTAACACTAAAATAGGTGGTGATGAAAACATAGTTTTGATCTTATCCAAAGAGGATTGGCATTCTTGTGACCAGTGGACCATATTAGGCGACCCTTTCTTTAGTAGTGTAGAAAGAGGTGCCATGATAGAGGATAGATTCGGAATGAATCTTCCATAAAATTGAATAAGACCCAAGAGACTTCGCACTTGCTTTTTTGTCTTAGGAATAGAGATGTTAAGTATCTTAGTGATATTATGGTCCTCTGTCTTTAGGAAACCATGACCAACTCGATGGCCTAAGAAAGAAATTTCGGTAAAACCAATGTAGGCTTTAGAGGGTTTCGCTGTCAGGTTATACTCGCGTAGAGTAGACAGCAATTCAACTAACCCCGAATAGTGATCTTCCCAAGTATCGCTGAAAAGACAGATGTCGTCTAGATACGCGATGACATATGACCAATAAGATAGAATTCGACGCATCATACGTACGAATGTAGCTGGTGCGTTCATAAGGCCGAAAGGCAAGAAATTCCATTGAAAAAGGCCTCTAGGTGTAGAAAAAGCCGTGAAAGGTTTGGCGCGTTCAGATAAAGGAACTTGCCAATATCCTTTAGACAAATCTAGTTTAGTGAAAAAATGCGATTTAGAAAGCCTAGTAAGTAGCTCTTCTAGTAAAGGCATAGGTTCAGCATCGAACTTCGTAACTTGATTCAATTTGCGATAGTCAACGCAAAGACGTATGTTATTGTCTTTTTTCCGCACAATAACCATCGGCGAAGAATACGCAGAAGTGGATTGTTCAATTATTTTTAAATCTATCATCTCATCCAACTCCTTCTCAACCTGTGCTTGAAAATGTATAGGGATAGGATAAGGTCTGACCCTGATAGGATTATGGTCAGTTAGAACAATGTCATGTTCAATGACATGAGTTTGTTCAGGGATGTCAGTAAGGACATCCTGAAATGTTTGTAACATAGCCGAAACTTGTCGCTGTTCTCCTAAAGACAAATCCGGAGAAACAGTAACGTTTTTCCATGATTCACTAGAATGAAGTGGAATCATCGGAAGCGGAAGATTAACATCCGAAAAACTTGTTTCCTCATCCTGTATTACGGACAGTGATGAGTAATGACCATGTTGGACTGGTGAATCGTCCGTTGCCTGGAAAATAGGCTGTAAATAATCCGGACGTTAGTGGAATTCCGTAAGCATATTGATGTGGAAGGTTTTATGCTTTCCATCAATATCGACAATGTAGTCAACATCGGGAATTTTCGAGATTATATCGTACGGACCTTTCCAAGAAATAAGAAGTCTGTTTTCCCTACAAGGTAGTAAAACAAATGCTTTGTCACCAGGACAAAGTTGTCGTAAGGTTCTTTTCTTATTGGCAAATTGTCTTGCTTTCTGCTTAGCAAATTTAGAAGAAACAGTTGCCAATTTGCATGCTTCGATAATCTTTTGTCTCAGCGCGATGACATATTCGTAAGATGATTTTGTGTCATCGGTAATATTATCAGCGGTTAAGAGATCATGAAGCAAAGACATAGGGCCACGTGGTCGCGCGCCAAAGACAAGTTCAAAGGGAGAAAATCCTGTATGTTCATTGGGGACCTCTCTGTAAGCGAAGAGGGCCGCGGGTAAAACCCTGTCCCAATCTTGAGGATGATCCTCAGTTATCTTCCCTAATAAGTTTTTGAGTGTTCTATTTAGCCGTTCGACCATCCCATTGGACATAGGATGATAGATACTACTCAAAGATCTCTCTATCTGCAGAGTCGATATCACTTGAGACATGGTATCCGATATTAGTTGGGTGCCATGGTCTGATAATATTTCTCCGGGGAATCCCAGACGAGAAAATATAAGCCAAAGAGCATCTGCAATGTCAGCAGTAGTAATGCTATTCAGAGGAATAGCCTCTGGCCAACGTGTGCACATGTCCACACACGTTAAGATAAACTGATGTCCTCTAGCAGATTTGATCTTAAATGGACCAATGATGTCTATCGCCATTTTCTGAAATGGTCGAATAGGAATGTCTGCAGCCTGAATAGGTGCAGCATGGCGTGGACATTTGGATTTGACTTCTTGACATATTATACAAGATTGACAATAAATCCGTTTGTCTTCGTTCACAAAAGGCCAAAAGAAAGCCGCAAGAACTCTTGACTTTGTACGGGAAAAACCCATATGTCCCGCACACTGCGAGTCGTGTGCGTGTTGCAAAATTTTAAGCCTCAAATTCTTGGGCACAAGAATCTGAGAATGACTTGACTTAGCGGAGTCTTGCACCATACGTACAAGTACGCCATTCTTCATTGTTATCCAAGATTTACGCTTTGTATCTTTATTCGGATCACCTTTTGTTGCAAGCGTGAAGAATTTCTTTAGAGTTGGATCCTCTTCTTGCTGTTTTATAAACGAGTCACGAGAAATTACCAAGGGATCATCCTGGTTATGCACTTCATTATCTTCAGTAGATGAAGTTTGAGGCATATTAAGAGCTTGAGCTCTAGTGACTACAGCATTAGCAGTTTGCATATTTTGTTTTTCCCAAACGGAAATTTGTTATGGAGTGCATTCTTTGATTCCGTGAATACGACCGATGATAAGATCAGCGATCGGATTCGGCAGAAGACATGCGTGTACATCTCCTGTAAAGAAAGGAGTAGCAATCCTAATGATAGCAGTAGAGTATTTCTCTAAGGTGCCGCCAAATGTTACACATTTGACTACCTTTCCAGTGGCCCGAGAAGGATCTACAAGCGACTGCCTAACACCAATTGTGGTGCATCCAGAATCAAAAAGAACTGAGACTGGATTGTCATTTACTAAACCTCTGTGTAAGACAAGAGAACCTCTTCCATCATGCGCGACCGACGCAGGAAGAGCTGGAAGAGGATGGCCACAACTTAAAGTGGACACCGTATTTGGTTCAAATAATGTTTTGCATTGGGGGCACTGAGATGCTCTCCCAAAATCAAAAGCGGAACATGCCATATTACTAGCATCATTATTATCTTTAGTCTGTTTATAGGCTTCATGTGACTCTTGCTGTGCAGAGTTTGCTTGATAATGTGATTTATGTTTTTTGTATTGTGATCTACCTCGATTATTATTGCCTCTGTAATCATTATTATTTCCTCTATTGTAACCCCTATTTGGGTTTGAGTCATAGTTCTCATGGTTACCATTATCATATTCATTATAATGAGTATCTCTATAATTATGGTCTTGTTGTCTCCATGATGGATGACTTGGATAGTTTCTATAATGACTTCCTCTGCGGAAATTTCTATAATTATGACCACCTCTGTATCGAGGGCTGTCAGCTTGTCTCCAGTTCTTCGCAGAAGAACCCTGAAATGATTGGTTTCCTTGGTTTTGATAACTATTATGGTTACCTTTTTTTCCAAACTTGTTTTGTGGTCCCTGAAATTTTTGTAAATAAATAGGGTTGTATGGTGTTGCTGATGCAACTGGCATACTCCCTTTAATCTTAGTGTTGCTAAGAGTTACGTCAGGGTATGCAGTGACGTATTGGTCACAATATTCTTGCATTTCTTTTAGAGTCTTGGGTTTACGCTCATGTAGGAATTCAAGAAATTGTTTATTAACACTTGACATAATTTTGTCCCTGAGCAACAAGTCCATAAGGGCTTCATATGTCTTTTCTGTCTTGGACAACTCAATCCAACGATTAAATGTAAGACGTGTCCTTGCAATGAATTCTGAGAATTCTACCCCTGATTCAGGTACCATTTTCCTAAACAAAATACGGTAACCTTCCTCAGTTAACTGATATTTTTTTAATAAAGCTGCTCTAATAACATCATAATTATCCTTGTCAGCCTCTTCAACCAAACTTAAATTAGTCAGAGAATCACCTTTGAAATTTTCTGATAACTGGTTAGCATATTGTGATTTATCCACATTATGAGCTCGACAAGAACGTTCAAAACGATCTAGCCAGAATGTTATATCGTCACTGGAAGGATTGAACGCTGGTACTTTGACTTTGTAAGTAAATGGTTTACCACTGTTACTATTTGACTGATTAACATTACTCATATTTGTCAATTTCAATTTTTCTAACTCAAATGCTAAAAGTTCTTTTTGATGTTCATGTTCTCTCATTGCTTTTTTCTCCTCAGCTTCTCTGTCTAATCTCTTCTGCTCAGCTTCTCTTTCTAATCTTTTTTGTTCAGCTTCTCTTTCTAATCTTTTTTGTTCAGCCTCACTTTCTAATCTTTTTTGTTCAGCTTCTCTTTCTAATCTTTGTTGTTCAGCCTCAGCTTCTCTGTTTTGTTTTTCCATTTCCATTTGGAATCTCTTTTCCTCAACCTGCATCTGCAATTTCTTTTGTTCAAATTCTATTTCCATTTTTCTATCCTCACTTTTTTGTTTTCTCTCTTCAGCCTTCAGTTTTTCAATTTCCAATTTTTGAGCTTTTTCATATTGACTGTTAGCATACTCCTCCAACTTATCTCCAGTCTTGCCTAGGGATTTCCCTAACTCAATAAAGTGTTCCAATGTAGACATGATGTCTAATAATGATAGCAATCACTTGAAACAATAATGTAATCTATCTTCAAATAAATGGCAACAAGCTCTTAATAGCTTGAATAATCAGCTCCTTTATCCCAATCTCTGTGGGAAACAAGCCTTCAAATAAGGTCTTGTATAATCAACTGTGTACCTTTATTAACAGCAATTAGTCATCAGTTGATTATTTCTCATAAGTGTATGATCAAATATATTTTCTAGTATATGTCAACCAATAACATACATAAACAAAAGACAATCAAGAAAAACCACACGAAAACATTTGCAGAAATCAAATAAATGAAAAATCTTAACCAAAAATAATGTCACAAAGTATGTGATGATAACTGCAAGAAAATAAACAAAACAAATAACGCCACAGTGTATAAATATAAATGGTGTATACAACTAAATTATAGGACAGAGTAGATCTACAAATACGAACAAACCAAAACAAAACTGAAGAACAGAAAAATATTACGAAAACAACAATGGGACAGATCATCACAGCTAACACAAATAGCAACAGATGTTGCAGCAAATTTCCAACCAAGAAAATTGCTCCCTATAGAACACTAATATAGGACCTATATGACTTGGTATCTCCTATATTAGTCCTCGCCAACCACCCACGACATAGACACAAAAATAATATGCAAACATGTAAACATTAAACATAAATACATATGTGTCATATAAATGCATATAATATAATGTGTTGCAGAAAAGTGTGTTGCAACTAAGGCTCAGTTCTAACTGCCACTTTAATAAATTATATTTCTGTATTAACTTATTACAAAGTTCAACAATATGAAAACACAAGAAGATCCACCGTTGACATGTAGACTTCTCAGTTCAATAGTACTTCTCATCAACCCAGTTAAATATTCACTTGTAAACAAACTTGCTGTGTAACGCTGTTTGTCCTATGTAAACACTGTCTGTTAATGAGCGCTGACCTATTTACAGCAACGATCGATAGGGCAGGTCATGCTGACTTCAACTGTAAAGTTGTACTGCTTGTGTGTCGTATCAGGCCACAGGAAACGGTCTGGTCTCAGTAGCTGACTTCGCAAAATGTCCACTGTGCAGATCGACCCAGGAAACTGGCCCACCAGTTGATAATGTCTATATATTGGTCACCCGTTGATAAAGTTACATAAGTCGACATAAACAGCATAGGGTTGATCGATGGACTACCATCATAAATTAGCATTCATGTTGAATAACATTGCAATGGAATATCTGTAAACAAGCACTTAGATTTCCATTGTTTATAAATACCATCATCAGGCCTTACTGACCGAGCATGTCAGTTAATAAATATTATTCAAACTTGACTCCTAAACAGGACCTCTTTTCTAGCGAAGATTCCTTTAGGTAAATTGCAGCGAATCTCTGTGAAGATACTGTTAACCCACTAGTATTGGGTTTTCTTTATAATAGTGATCTCTCAATCATCACCTGATAATAAGGTACATTCCCGTTCTCGGATTGATGATCGGCAATAAGTAGGATTCCAAAATAAGTAGAATTCCAAAATAGCTTCTGGTTCCCTGTTGAGCATCGCTCACTATACGGGTGTATAGCAAATCTTCAATCGAAGCCTTGTTCATCAACAATAAATGATTCTACAATAATCATTATATTCTGTCCTCATAATTGCTGCATATAAACATATTAGGTGCTGCTAGATAATATGTCGTCCCGACATATACATAGGTAAATTCATATCGACGTCTGCCCATCTGAGCCTAGGGATGAAAAAGTTCAGTGAACAGTTCTTTACCTTGCCATATGAAATATACTAGCAAACACAAAACACTCTCCTGGCGTTACTGAATCAACACTGGGGAACTTATGGATCTAACAATCCTAGAAGAAACTATCTTCGTTCCCATAATCAATCGAAGAGATCACAAACTTTTGGACAGGTCTAAGACATGACGTCCCGCCAGGCTTCTCCATCACCGAAGAACTCTCTAACCTATCTTCATGCGTCGAAAGCACCTGACCCCGAAGTACAGTACAAGGAAAAATAGTTCCTCTTAAACATACTAAGATATCAAGATATAAGACATACTCGTCCTACATAGACAAGAACTACACATAGATTCGGGCCATAGATATTCTGAAGCAAGAACAGTCTATTTCTAACCAAACACAGAACAGATTGCTATAAACCCAGATTCCTACGCTTAGTTCGATCTTCAGGAAAGATACAAGAAGCGATAACTCACAAAATGAATACACATCGCCTAATCTGAGTTCTGTCCCTTTAGACTGAAAATCATGAATTCAAAGATAAATATATTTTTATCAGACAAATAAATACATTTTACATTTGTATGCGTATTTACAGTAATCTGTGCGCCACACAAAAGAATAGGTGCGCAACAATATGTTAATTACTGATTTTGTAATACTTAACGCTGGTAAAGTTTTGTGAGTGTATAACATTCACAGGGGTTCTGAAGAAGTAGGTGTTTGAGCAAAGCTAAGGAGTGCGTTTCGGACTATTTGTCCAGATTAATTGCCTCCCTTACCCTAACTGTCTTCAGGGGGTGAACTTGATAGTGGACTTAAAAATTAAGGGGATATTTTTTTTTCTTCCTAAAATAATTTGTTGCAATAATTATTTTCTTTCCACTATAGCAACTTATTTTTCTGTAGTAAATCTTAACTACCATTTATTTGGCGAAGTCGTTTGCATTAGGTGCTTAATTGCCGATTAATAGCAGCGATAGTTAGACACTACATTTTTTGGAGGAGATATCCCAGGTTATAAGTAAATCATCTTTTTTTTAATTTTGGTATTTTCTCGTAAGTGGTAGGAACCAGTGCATCCTTTCTCTCTATTTCTTTCTGGACTAAGTCTCAGCCACTGACGTATTATGGCAGAAAGGGCAAAGCTTAGACAACTCCTCAGGGACGAGGCAAGAGAAGAAGGTTTGGAAGGAGAGGAAGCGAAAGCTTTCGTCAGAGACGAACTGGAAAGATATGATGCGGAGAGGAAAGCAGCTGAAGCTAGAAAGCAGAAGAAGATGGACGAGGAAATGGAAATTCGCAGGGCGAACGAAAGAGAGAACGAGAGACAGCATGAGGAAAGAGAGAAGGAAAGACAGCATGAGCTGGCGCTTAAAGCTCTAGAGGTTCAAAGTCGTGGTGCTGCCTCTACCCCCCAGCAATGGAGAGTCTTCTCCCCATTCTTCCTTAACTGATCCTTCTAACACTCAATCTCTTCAACTCAACGCTATGTCTTTCACTCTTGAGTCTTGCCCTTGTCCAAATGAGAAGATTGACACATGGCTAGAAAAATTTGAGAAAATTGCAACCCTGTGCGGTTTAGAGAGGTCGCGCTGGTGTATGAAACTTTCCCAGGCCCTCAAAGGTTCTGCTTATGATGTTTATTCTAAACTGGAAAGTGGCCAACAAGACATTTATGATGTGTTGAAGAAAGCGTTACTGGAGCGCTTTGAAATGAATGCTCGCAAATTTCTGCAACTGTTTCGCAAGAGCAGGAAAGAGAGCTCTGAAACTTTTCAACAGTTCTCGTCTCGTTTGAAGGGATACCTAGCAAAGTGCCTTGAGCTTTCACAGCTGCCCTCTACCTATGAAGGTCTGGAGGAATTTGTTCTAACCGAACAAATAAAGAACACTTTGTCTGCTGATACCCGGAGATTCCTAGCCGAGCAGGGGGCAAAAAAGCTTGAAGACATCTTAGAAAAGTCTGAGCGATATCAAAATGCGCTGGCTGAACTACCGCCCTCAAAACGTAAACCGACAGACGAGCATTTTCGGAAAAATAGTCTAGACCAATCTTCTCAGGCTTCTCATACTTCTCATGTTTCTAACCAAAATAACCACAGAGAAACTGGATCTCAAAACCCCCCTCCTGAAAAATCGAAGTTCTACAAAAACAAGTACCCCAACCACAGTAAACAGTCTGATCAACCCGACCGCCCTTCATGGCAGCGTAGCCAGAAAGGACAAGGTGGCAAAAGGAGAACCCCTGCGCACGGGACAGACGATCAGAGTGAGCACACCGAGCCTAAACGCATCGGATGCTTACTAACAGTCTCGCAAGGCGGAATCATTGACAGTGATTCCCACCCTGTAGAGGGAGACAGACCCTCAACGCGAGGTACTGTTACATTGAACGGTTCTCAAACTTCTTGTCTATTTGACACGGGGCTTTCTTATGATTGCATTGTTGCCAGAAACCTGGTCAAACCCGGTCAAGAGACAGCAGAGACCGTCCAATTTTGTGGAGTTCGTAAGAGTGATGCACCTACAGCGCTTCCCATCGCATTAGTGGAGATCCACTCTGATTTTGTCAGAGGTGTGATCAAAGCGGCTGTTATGGATGACCCCATCTACCCAGTCATACTTGGCGGGAGATACGTGTATATTGGGAAACCGGAAGAGCCGATTGTGGCAGCAGTAACTACAAGAGGGCAAACCAAGAAGGAACGGGAGCCTGCGCCTAATTTGTTACCCATGGAACTTAAAGAAGCGCAACAAAAGGACCCTACTTTGGCACCCTGCTTAAGGAAACTGCCCATGGCTAAGGAACCCAGACAGCACGGGGACATTTTTTCTAAGGATGGCGTACTTTACCGCAGAACGGGCAAGCCTGACCAAGGTTACAACCAGCTCCTAGTACCGAAACAGTACAGAAGCCAAATCCTAGAAATGGGGCACTCTCTTCCCTTCAGCGGACATATGGGACAGAACGCCACAAACCAACGGATAACCACTCATTATTGGTGGACAGGAGTAAACACTGATATTATCAGGTATATCAAATCCTGTGCCAAGTGCCAACGTGTGCCACCCAAGCAACGGGCACCCCCAGTCTCTTGGGGTGAAATGCCAATAGTGGGAACACCATTCGAAAGGGTTGTGATCGACATTTTAGGACCCTTAGAAAGGACTAAAAGAAGGAACAGGTTTATCCTGACCTTTAGTCGATACATGCACTTTATGGGCAGAAGCTATCCCGCTAACATGCGCAGATGCCAAGCATGTCGCAGAAGCCCTCGTGCAGATTTTCACTCGGTTGGGATTCCCTCAACAAGTGTTGACGGATAACGGATCTCCATACCGAAACCTGTTGATGGATGAGATCGTCAAGATCTTGAGGGACCAGCACATCTACACTAAGCCTTATACTCTGGCCTGAAATGGGCTAGTAGAACGTGTTAACGGAAACCTCAACATGATGTTAAGTAAACAGGCACAAGTGAAACCTGAAGATTGGGATCTTTGTATTCCTGCAGCTTTATTTGGCTACAGAGAATCTCCTCATACTTCCACAGGATTTCCGCCAGCTACGCTTTTATTCGGCAGACCTATCAAGGGGCCCCTGGAAGCCTTACTTTGGTCGCTGACAGACCAGAAGGCTGATGAGACAGTCGTCTCAGCAAGCAAATATGTGTCGGATTTAAAAGGAAGGTTGAAACTAGGATGGGACCTAGCAACGACTAACTTTAAGCGAGCACGCACAAAGCACGCTAACCGATACAGGAAAGTCGCGAAAGAGAGATAATTGGAAGCAGGAAAGAAAGTTTTGGTGTTACTCCCTACCGAGAACAACCAACTGAGGATCGGATGGCAAGGGCCGTTTACCGTCCTGAAAAAGATATCTAAGGCTAACTACCAGATTTCTATTCAAGGAAAGGAAAAGGTTTTCCATTTAAATCTGTTAAAGAGATACTTGGAAAAACCAGTGCCAACCTCCGACCATCTCCTGACGATCGCCAAAACTGACGAAGATGACGATAGTGGCAGGGAAACTCCACTGCAATCACATGAAATTTTTGAAAAATGTCAGAAGCGGCGACGCTCTTTCAAGCGACCATGGGAGACATTCCAGAGAAAGGAAACTTTGGGAGTAGACTTGAGTAGGAATTGAAGAGAGATGGAGGGGGGAGATGAGATGGAAGAAGACAGACACCCTGAAGCTACGGATATAGGAAATTTATTTCCATAACGTAGACATGGAGTGCTTCCATATCTTAAAGGGGGGACGTTCTGTCAGGGAGAGTTATGTTCATTGAATTTTCTATATTTTCCTCTTCTTTTCTTCCACCTATGTTCTCTAATTATTGTCGCTCTTTACCTTTTTCCTGTGTTTTTTTTTCGCATTCGTTCGTTTGCGACTAAAATACATTACTATTTTGCCATTCTCACTTTCGCTAGTTTCGTTTCTCATTTAGAAACGCATTTCATCGCTGACGAAACGAGAAACTTGATTACGTAGATGTCATTCGCGCAGTTTGACGAGAGGTGCGATTATGGTTCATACTCAGACGTAGGACCAGACGATTTGGCGTGAGATTGACGAAATACACCGTGTATACTCGTTTCGCCAGACATATAGGCGACAAATTTGTCTGCATTTTCACCCGCCACAACACTCATGGTGGGCCATGGTCAGCTTGAAGTGTGAAAACTGCCCTGCATTTCAGACAAGTTGTCTACCTTTGCAATTGACACGCACGTTTCTCGGTCAGTTTGTTAAACGTAGGTGCAAAAACGCCCCTGCATTGCAGACAAGTTGTCTGAGATTCGCAACTGACACGCGCCCTCTCGGTCAGAAAGTGGCAGTTTATGACAGTTACGTAAGTGATATAGACGAAAAGGGGGATTATTTCGTTTAGTGAAATTAAACGATTACCTCTTTGTCTGGTAATAGATATAACCAGAATGTTAAACTTTATTTTCATTCAGTCCTCTAGATTCGCAGTAGACAGGTTGCTCGGAACAGTATAAGCTGTGTAGCGAAGTTCTCAGTTTGTTTCGACAATTTGTCGAACTTCTAGACTTCCATAAATATAAGCATATAATTCTTAAGTTGTGCGACTGACTACCTGTAGTTCTGTGTGATGTAAAATATTATATATTATATTCTAGTATTTTGTGAAGTGTTTAAAGTGTTAAGTCGCTTATTTCATATTTCACTAGTTAGATTTTGTGCAGAGTGCCAAATTTATATAATCTGTATTATTTTCTAGTGACGTGTTTCAGTGGAAAGCAGAATAAATTATAATTTCTAGCTTAAACAACAATGTAGCTATAATGAAGTTAATTTTACTGCTAAATAATCAGACGAGAACAATATTTTCTAAACTAACGTATAAATGCTAGAAGCCTCATGAATGGTGACGGAATACGCACGTGTTCCTAATTCATGAGGATTGCTGATTTTTAAATATAACTTAAGTCACGGGAATTTAAATGATAAGTCAAGCGGTACGCTTGCAGTTTAAAAAATGTAAATTATATTGAGTACATATATGTGGGGGGTAGGGCTGGAGTGTGTAAGGGATAGTACCTCACGGTGAGAGGCAGTCACTTCCTCTTTTTGAGGATGGCCTGGATCCTATTTGGTTCCCTCACTCCAGTTCAGCTCATGTATGGCTCCTCGAGTCTGCTTGTGTACGGCAGCGCCACCCCCCGGGCAACGGCTTTGACTAGCCGGCCAAACTACATGAGTAAATTGAAAAAGGGAGGTCCCCCTTAAACAGTACACACAACTGCTGGCCGAACGGGCGGATGATCAATAATATTTTGACAACGGCTTCTAGGGCAGGAGTTGGAAAGGCCTGGTATCGGGCTGAGGGCGCACCATGGACTGTAATGGTAAGCGGCCAGAACCATCCAGAAAGCAATGGCAAACTACTGGATGTACAATGCCAAGAAATCCATAATGGCTAATCTGAATACTACACAAAGATCTGGTGGTGAGGCCCCCAGGCCAGGCAGATCATATTTAACTGGGGAAGAGATCGTTGGCAGCGTCAGTACAGGTAATCGTGATGACGGCCAAAAGCCTGACTGTGTTACCACGGAAAACCATGTCATCGGTCTTAGAAAAATAATCAAAATAGGAACATGGAACGTCAGAAGCTTATACCAAGGAAAACAGTACATAGTGAAGAACGAGATGGAAAGACTAAACATCGATATCCTGGGCATCTCAGAGCACAGATGGTCGGGCCAGGGACACTTTTCGATTCCATCAGGAGGAACATTCATATACTCAGGCAAAGAGAGAGGAGGTCAGAGCGGCGTAGGCTTCTACCTGTCTAAAAGGACAGCTGCCTCACTATTAGGATATAATCCCATAAATGACCGCATTGTCACAATCAGACTGAAAGGAAAAAGAAAGAACATCACAATTATACAAACATATGCGCCAACAGCAGCTGCTGAAGAACAGGAAATTGAAGATTTTTACAATGAACTGCAAAATGCATTAGAGAAAGCAAATAAGCAAGATATTAGGATAATAATGGGAGATTTTAATGCCAAAGTTGGAAACGAAAGATTAGAACATGAAAAAAGAGTGAAAGGAAGTTATGGATTGGGCCAGAGAAATGAGAGAGGAGAACGCTTGACAACATTCTGCCTAGAAAACAACCTAGTCATCACGAATACTCTTTTTATGCAACACCCTAGAAGACTATATACATGGACGTCACCGGACGGAAAAAGCAAGAACCAAATAGATTATATCTTAATACAACAAAGGTGGCGATCTTGTATCTCATCCATCAAGACGTTCCCAGGAGCAGACTGTGACTCCGACCATGAACTTCTTGCTGCAAACTTCAAGATCAAATTGAAAAAAGTCGTTACAAGCGACAAAGTAATACGTTATGACACAAGCGCCATACCAGAAGAGTACAGTGTCGATATTCAGAACAAATTTGACATTCTTATGACAGTACAGGAGGAAATGACACCAGATGAACTTGCTAATAACATCAGAGATGTATATATTACAAATGCACAGAGGTTAATTCCTAAAAGAAGCATAAAGAGACGAGAATACATCTCAGACGAAACACTGAAGTTGGTGGTAGAGAGAAGAAAAATGAAGTCCAAAAAAGATACAGAAAATCAGGAGTTGTACAAGGAATACACAAAGCAGATTAAAAAACGAGTCAGACAAGACAAACAACAATACATAAACGACACCTGCAGGAAAATAGAGGAAATGCACGAACAGGGATTGAGTAAGAATATGTTTTCTGAAGGAAGAACATTGAAAAACAGCAACTTTAAATCATCACCTCGAGCAATAAACGACAAGAAAGGCGACACTCTAACAGAACGTAAAGATATTCTGAACAGATGGAAGGAGTACTGTCAAGAAATGTATACGGAAATAAACAAAGCGGCAGATAACAACGTCATGAATGAAGCGGAACGTGAACCAGAACCTACCATAGAGGAAGTCCGGAATGCAATCAAACACTTAAAAAGTGGAAAATCTCCTGGTTGTGATGAAATAACAGCTGAAATGATACAGGCAGGAAGAGAAGGCAGCGCTCGTATATACCATGCATTATGCTGCAAGATCTGGCAAAGCGGAATTTGGCCCAAGGAATGGAAAAGATCAATTTACATACCCTTGCCAAAAAAGGGCAACCTGAAACTGTGCACAAACTACAGAACTATAGCTCTTATAAGCCATGCCAGCAAAATACTTTTACAAATCATAATGAAAAGGATGCAACAAAAGCTAGAAACAGAAATAAATGAAGTACAGGCGGGTTTTCGACCAGGTAGAGGCACTAGGGATCATATATTCAACATGAGGATCATCATAGAAAAGTGTAGAGAATTCAACGTTGACCTACATACTTGTTTCATTGATTACACAAAAGCTTTCGATTGTGTACAACATCAGCAGTTATGGGCTATTATGAAAAATATGGGATTTCCAAACCACCTTATACAACTCATCGCACTGCTGTACCAAGAACAACAGGCAGCCGTAAGAATAGAGGGGGAAACATCAGAATGGTTTGAAGTACAGAAAGGAGTAAGACAAGGCTGTACCCTTTCCCCTTACCTGTTTAACATTTATGCCGAGAATATCATGAGAAACGTAAGAGATGACCAAGAACACACAGAGTTTGACTCATTTAACATCGGCGGGTACCAGATCCCGGAAATCAGATATGCTGACGACACAGTCCTCCTATCGACCAACCCAGAAGGACTTGAACAATTACTTCTGTCCACCAAAAAACACAGCGAGGCCCAGAATCTATACCTAAACACCAAGAAGACCAAAGTATTGACAACAGACAAAGTAAAGACCAAACCAGAAATTGAAATTGATAACGAAGAACTGGAAAGTGTCAATGAATTCGAATACTTAGGATCAATCATTAACAGCTCTGGCGACTGTGCAGTAGAAATTAAAAGAAGACTTGCAATTGCTTCACATAAGCTAATACAGATGAAAAACCTATGGCAAGGCACAAGCAAAGAAACAAAGTTACAACTGATCAGAGCATGTATATTCCCAGTAGCAACATACGGCTGCGAGACTTGGACACTCAATAAAACAGTTGCAAAAAAGATTACATCATTCGAAATGAAATGCTACAGAAGGATGTTGAGAATACCCTGGACAGAAAAAAAGACCAACAGAGAAGTACTGCACTCACTAAATGTACAGGAACATTGGCTCCTAAATACCATCGCAATAAGGAAGCTGAAATTTTTCGGTCATATAAAAAGACATAATAGTCTGGAAAAAACAGTGATGGAAGGCATGGTCCCTGGAAAAAGGGGAAGGGGTCGACCTAGACGACGGTGGACCCAGGACATCACAGAGAGTCTGAACTTGTCTTTGGCTGATGCAGGTCGACTTGCCCAGAATCGTGATGCGTTCAGAGCAGCTGTAATGGAGACAACGTTCTGGAAAGAATACGTCACATGATGACATATATGTAAATTATTTGATATGTGTTCTTTCCATTTTTATATAGTGAAACTGTGATACCCAACTTTGCCAGCGTTCTAGTACGTGAACATTATTTGTGAAGAAACTAATCACTTTCATTACTTGAACTTTAACAGTTAAATGAAGTAAGAGGCCTTCGCGCCAGAATTAATTCTTCCAGAATAACTCTTCAGTACAGTTCATCCCGTTGTGGCAAGCAAAATATCAGTAACATTCCGACAGAGTTTTTGACTAGTATTGTGGTGACCAAATATAGTACCTTCCTGAAAGTAGACATCGATCTGACATTCCTTAATTCTAGAAACCAAAGCTAGTGACATTGTGCTCTGCTAACTTCCGTGCCTGGACAAATTTTATGTGACTTAAGAGACATCCGAAAAATAAGAACACCCAAGGAATCGTTCCCTGGGACAGAGAATTCAGTACGTCTTGTTGGAACTGGGGATTTCTTGGTCGAGGCTGCATTTACGGGTCTGTGTGAAGGTCCTAGAATTTATTATGTTCCCAGAGGCAGCGAGCAAAGCTGTAAGTATAAATGTGCGCACATGGCCATAGCTGAATGAATAAGAGTGTACGCAGGTCTGAGTGTTATTTTACCGTTGTATTTCGGCACCTATTTGCTGTCATAACTTTCTTCATGCAAGTTTGTGTTTTTTGCTAACAATATTTTCCCTTAAACTAGATTATAGTACCAGGTCTGGTCTTATCTTCAACGGGGAAAACTCTTACACTCAAACACTATGTATCTGTGACTCTTTGGGCTATCACTTTAGTTCCTTATTTAACGGGACTGTGAGTTAAACATCGAGGGGAAGGATCTTACTGTGGGTCTATAAATTTTATAGCATTTTTATTGACTTTATGACTATTTGTATATGTTTTTGATGAAATGTCTATGTGTTGTGAAGAAATTTTAGATGATAATTAAAGTTGCTATTGAAATTAATCAGCGTGTTGGTCAGCTCGTTCTAGAATATTTGTAAAATCATTTGTATAGTTTCCCGCGTCTGTGTGTCTACCTGTCGTCACTTGAATGTGCGTGCACGTGAGTGGATATATATATTTAATGTATATGTGTTAGACTGTCTGACTACTTTAGATCTGTCGTAGAAGATAGGTGAGAGAGAGAGAGAATATTTCCCGCTCTCAGAGACAGCCTCTATCACTATTCCACCACCTCACTCGTGGAAATCTATTTTGTATTTCTATCTCACGCTGTGACTATCACTCATTCCAATCTATTCAGAAGGGACCAACCCAAGTCTTAATTCTCCTATCAAAAATCTACGACAACTGATGAGATGAACAAGGTACTGACGAAATTAGGAAGGTACTGATGAGATTTGCAATATACTGATAAAATGAGGAAAGTACTGATGAGATGAACAAGTTGCTGATGAGATGAACAACGTGCTGATGAGATGAACAAGGTGCTGATGAAATGAGCAAGGTACTGATGAAGTGGGGAAGGTACTGATGAAATGGGGAAGGTACTGATGAAATGAGCAAGATACTGATGCAATGAGCAAGGTGCTGATGAAATGAGCAAGATACTGATGAAATGAGCAAGATACTGATGCAATGAGCAAGGTGCTGATGAAATTAACAAGGTACTGATGAAATGAGCAAGGTGCTCATGACGAAACTATACCCGGTACAGTACTTGACCATGTTAATTCCATTGTTGTTTGCAGCTAGGACAATCAATTCTAATCACATTGTAAAACGTCAGCATATATATTCTATAGTTTACTTCCCCCCACTTTGAATAGTAGCCTATCTTATTAGGAATGTAGCTGGGCTACTTATCGCGCATCCAGAGGATAACCATCTCTGGCGTGGCATGACATGCGACAACATGGGACTTGAACCACTTGTGGACCTCTTATTTTGCTGATGATTTGTCGCCTTGATTAACAGGACACTGCCGGGACTGATGGCGACAACTGTGTGGTGTGTTGAGTGTGTGTGTGTGTGTTTTCTTTACTGTTTTTTTTTTAAAAGATGTTTGCTACTTTCCTTTCTAGCACGCCTCTTTCAACCATTTACCATATACATGGAACTCGGGATTTTTTTTTTCAATTTAGTGTGCTATTTTATTGATTGGGTTTATTATACGTTCTGTACTGTATTATACGATGGGGTTTTTACTTTTTGGTTAATAGTTCAGTTTGTTGTGTTGTTTAGAAGCATCCTTGTATCTATACTGGTATGAATTTAATATTGGTTTGGGGTTTATTTATGTACTTTTTTCTACTGGTTTTTGTTATTCCTTTCTGATGGCATAGCTTTGTTACTACTGTTAACGTTGTTAGATAATTACGAGTTAACTTTCAGAGTATATATATATACTCCAATCGAGGCCAAAACTCAAGAGTATCTAGTATGGGCTTTAAAGGTGTTTACCTTCGCACAAGATTACTCTTGGCAGATTTGTAAATAAAAGGGTAATGACGCTTCTATCTCAAGGAAGTGTTCACAAGATATTCAGATAAGCGAAAACAATGCTGCATTGGCTGAGAACGTTAATTCTAGAATATTCCGACAACATTAGTGAAGAATTAGGCAATAATTAATCTTAGCTCGTTCAAGCCCCCACCTCTGATTTACTCAGTGTAATTCTTATTATTCTGGTATAGCTCTGTTTAGAGTGTGTTTAGTAAATTGACTAAGACAAACATGCAGTACATTTAAAATGATTAAATCGAAGTTAAATTAGTATATTTACAAATAAATAATTTAATAATGAACTAAGTTTTAACAGTTTTAAAAACATTGAATAATCTTAAACAGAAAATACTCATAATCGTGTGATAGTATGGTGTTTTATGTAAGAAGTAACTTGGCAGCTTTTAGGTTTGACTTAGCTGCAAATTGTAGTTTCTGCTCCCGCTGGGTTTTTGGGCTCTGTGCAGATAGGTCACTGGAGTTCTCTCTTCTCTAGTCAAGATTAAAGGAGCAGCACGTTCCAAGTAAGATCAGGGAGTAACTGCAAAGCTGGTCTCTCGTCTCTCAGATCTGATGACGATGGTTCTAGTTCGACGTCAGGCCTCTTCTACCCTCACTTTGTTCCAGATATTTGTACTGTGACATTGCGAAGAGGATGTGTGAAGAAGAATAAGAATTCGTGTGTAATGTTGTCGTCCCTCTCTCTGGCCTACTTACACACGCGTTCCGCAGTCACAGAAACAACTATGCAACAGCCCGAACCTCACTTGGATATCATACGAGGGCGCGTTTTGCACAAGAAGACGATCTGGCTACTTCTCAGCTCTGACTGAAGCCTTCATCTCTTTTAGTTTAAATCTTATCTATACTCCCGGGTACCTTATGATAGCCACGTCAAAATGCCATGCAAAGCTCCGCCCATCCCTCTAGGGAGCAGTTCAGGAGTCCTGTGCTCAGTTTGGATGACATGAGATCACATTTTAGTAAGGATAATCGTCCTAATCGAACACAATTCAAGGTCCGCCCACTAGTGGTAACATTCCCACGATATCTGTTGCCCGGAGTCACACCTCTCACGGTTTTGTGCTCAACAAGGTGTGTTTCTCTGGTGTCAGACAGCGCCAAGATGTCTAAAACCCAAAGGCTGTCTCTGATTATAATCAGATATAATTATATCTACTGCGTCTCACACGTTTGTCTTCTTCACGGATGGCAAAGGTGTGTTTCGTTTAGATCGCCCATTCCCGTGTGAGAATGCCAACGTGAGCACAAATATACACCGAAGACTAGATCGACAACTATTACTCAGTCTAAAATTACATCCTTATGGCCACACGGTTAGAGTACCCTCACTGGTACCACCAAGCCAATCTTGGCTCACAGACTGTTTGCTCAGAGGAATAAAGTTAAGGCACTAGCTGATGCCTTTTTACACATTTCTGGGGTGTCGTTATGTTAACAATGAATTCCCACTATGACTCCGTGTTTTCAGTTTCCTCAGCTCCCAGTTTTCCTTATTAAAATGAGTTTTCCTGGGCGGTGGCTTCAAAATACTCCCACAAAGTCGGTCTGATAAATGGAATGCTGATTCTAACTTCTGGCAGTCTGGTGGTTGTCTTGGCAAGCGATTCTCACAGTGTCTTAAAACTGCAAACTCGTCAGGTTATATTGCAAGTCTTCCCCCGCATTTGTTTGTAACGATGCTAAGCAGGGCTCCAATCGTTTCAAACATGCGTGTTTAAGTGGGGTAATTCAAAATTATTTCCGCCTGAAATAATGTGCATGATGCAAAAGGACGCCTCTCCCATATATGACAATAAAACATTCCATTTCCTTCTCTGCTAATGCCTACAATTACATCTTAGTTTTCTCAAGGTGTGCGGGAAACGATTATGTCATTCCTGTGCGCTGACAAATGAGTTATCTTCCCGTTGTGGCTATCAAACTTTCAGCGTATTACCACCTTGGCGAAGAACGCACCCTGGCCTTATCAGAGATTAAACAACTGCGCTGTGCGATTTTAATGTAAATTTGGAGTCTGATGTCGGCCACACGCGAGATTAACCAATAAGGCTGTCGGTTAATATTGCATCACCTGTCTACTCTCTCAGCAGGGATGGTCTGGGGAACAGACAAGACGAATTATTACTGAAATAAGTGTAAGAATGAAAATACAAAATATGTTACATAGCAGAGAAAGAAAAAGGTGCCGACCACTGAAAAGTACGTAATAAAGTCAGTACAACAAATGTCACAGAATACGGCCGTAGTGGACAAGAGAGCGTCCCAAAATAATGTCACACTGATACGAGGTTAAAAAAACAGAGTCTGTGACGTTTTTATTTACGCACGGTCGTTTAGTATATGTGTTCTTTGTTTGTGTAAGCGCTTTGTTTTTGCGCATGTGCATCCCGTACCTAGCGCGGTCAAGAGGAAAGTTAGGTGGCTGCATCTCCAGGACCGGAAACTGTAGAAAGACTCGAGTGGCAAGCTGGGCTAAAATTTAATTTTGTTGTAGTTTTGTTTTAAAATGATTACACTATTCAATTCTAGCGAGCCGCCAACAATTGGTAGAAGATGAGCCAATTCAGCCTTCATTTCGAAGGTCATGTCTGTCCCGCCATCTACAGCTAGCCGGTAGCGCCCGGTTGTCGACCTCTGATCTAGATAACACCAGTTAGGGAGAAGTGGTTTTTTTATGTGCATGTGTAACACCACTTACATTGTCGGGATCAGGGCAGACATTTATAGGCTGTGTATTTTGTCAGACATCTTATGTACCGTGATGCACGTCACTGAATTTACAGTACATGGATTATGTGCTTACTTGGCATAGTGGTTAGAGCGGTAGTCTCTCGCGGCAAAAGTGCAGGGTTCGATTCACGGTATCCACGCTTTAGTCTACCCAGCTGTAAATGAATACCTGACTTTGCATTTGAATTAGGGAACGAAAAGGCAGCGATAAAGGGAACTTGTCACCCACACCTCTTGATGTTGGACCTAGTATAGTGAAATCTCTAACACTTCACTTCTCTACAGCATTGTCTACTATGGAGTACCTATACCTTTTTTAACTCTTTGAATCCGCAATTATTTTCCACCCTGTGCAGTAATTTTAATTTGTGATAGACTAAAAACAACGCTCGGAGAGTTGTTATGGCACAGGTGTCAAATCTGACCAACGCTCTGAGCGTTGTTCCGGAGTCAAAGAGTTAATGCCCGTACACCCGTGTATGACCGGGGCCCGAACATGGAGCAAAGAATGCTAAAACTGTAACCTAACATGCATGTTGTAAAAAGTGACTTAGGTGGGTTGGGCACGAGACCAGTTACACTATCCTGTATAAATTTTTTTTTAATTTTAACCAGCAGCATGGACAGGTCAACGAATGAACGAAAGAAAAATCCGAATATTCAACTCAGATGTCAAGATAGTTCTATTGTATGGCTCTGAAACATACAAAAAAGCTACACGATTTTATAATTCAAGCTTGCGTAAAATTGAAGTGGTATGACATGATCACTAATGTGGAACTGATGACAAGAACCAGACAAATGCCAGTGGAGCAAGAGATGAGTAGAAGGCGCTGGTGATGGATAAGACACGCACTGAGGAAACCTAATGATAGCCTTACAAGGCGGTAATTGTTCTTGAATCGCCAGGGTAAAATAGGTAGAGGGAGACAATAACACATAGAGAAGATAACTGGAGATATACAAGAAAGGGATAAGGAGGACATGGAAAGACCTTGAGCTGATGGCACGTGGGCAGGGGAGACTTAAGTTTGTTGATAGCCTGCACTCTTTGGGGAGTTGAGGGGGGGGGGGGCTGATGATGACTGTCGGTTATTTTTATAAGTGAGAATTAGTTTATTATATGTTGCAAGTAACGAGAATTAGGTTATTATGTTGTGAGTAGCGAGAATTGGGTTATTATATGTTGTGAGTAGCGAGAATTGGGTTATTATATGTTGTGAGTAGCGAGAATTAGGTTATTATATGTTGTGAGTAGAGAGAATTGGGTTATTATATGTTGTGAGTAGCGAGAATTAGGTTATTATATGTTGTGAGTAGCGAAAATTATTTTATTATATGTTGTGAGTAGCGAGAATTAGGTTATTATATGTTGTGAGTAGCAAGAATTAGGTTATTATATGTTGTGAGTAGCGAGAATTAAGTTATTATATGTTGTAAGTAGAGAGAATTAAGTTATTATATGTTGAGAGTAGAGAGAATTAGGTTATTATATGTTGAGAGTAGAGAGAATTAGGTTATTATATGTTGTGAGTAGCGAAAATTATTTTATTATATGTTGTGAGTAGAGAGAATTAGGTAATTATATGTTGTGAGTAGAGAGAAATAGGTTATTATATGTTGTGAGTAGCGAGAATTAAGTTATTATATGTTGAGAGTAGAGAGAATTAGGTTATTATATGTTGAGAGTAGAGAGAATTAAGTTATTATATGTTGTGAGTAGCGAGAATTAGGTTATTACATGTTGTGAGTAGAGAGAATTAGGTTATTATATGTTGTGAGTAGCGAGAATTAGGTTATTATATGTTGTGAGTAGAGAAAATTAGGTTATTATATGTTGTGAGTAGAGAGAATTAGGTTATTATATGTTGTGAGTAGCGAGAATTAGGTTATTATACAAGTCTGTTGTGAGTAGCGAGAATTAGGTTATTATATGTTGTGAGTAGCGAGAATTAGGTTATTATATGTTGTGAGTAGCGAGAATTAGGTTATTATATGTTGTGAGTAGCGAGAATTAGGTTATTATATGTTATGAGTACTATTACTACCTTTGATTCGATCAGATTCACGCCTGGCCGTACTTACCGTCTTTTCCTTCTAGATGTTTGTTCCCTTTAAACTTCTATTCCACATTCTGATGGGCTCAAGGCAGTCCAATATTTTCTCGACCAGCGGACTGATCTTACTATCGGTACAGGTCCGCTTCTTCGCCTTGCTGAGTTAGTTCTTAATCTTAACTCTTTTGAGTTTAATGGCCAGTTTTTCAACCCAATCAGGGGCTTTGCTATGGGTACTAAAATGGGCCCTAGTTACGCTTGCCTTTTTATGGGCCACTTTGAGTATTTAGTCTTTCAAAGTTACGATCGACTGATACCTGAGTTTTACCGCCGCTATATAGATGATGGGATTGGCATTACAGACATGTCTGAGGTAGACCTCCGTCGATTTATTGACTATGTTGGTAATTTCAATCCTGCCATCAAATTCACTTCTCATATTTCTACGACTTCAGTGAGCTTTCTTGACATCACTGTGACAATTAGCTCTACTGATCTTAACTCTTTGACTCCGCAATTATTTTCCACCCTGTGCCGTAATTTTACTTCGTGATAGACTAAAAACAACGCTCAGAGAGTTGTTTTGGCACAGGTGTCAAATCTGACCAACGCTCTGAACGTTTTTCCGGAGTAAAAAAGTTAAAACATTTGTCTATTATAAGCCTACTTTCGCTCATGGTTTCCTTCTTTATATTTTATCTCGCCCTCTTAGTTGTAAAAATTCCATTTCTTTTTCTCAACTTTTTCGCTTGCGTCGGTTATGTCACGATGACGATGATTTCCATGAGCGAGCTCACGAGATGCTAAAGTGTTTTCGCCGACGTCTTTATCCAGAACGTGTTTTATCTGATGCTCTAATATTAATAACATCTGTAGATTAATTGACCAACTGTTCACTTCCTATTGTGTCGAAGTTACACTCCAGTGGATCCCTGGGCACGTCGGAGTCCCAGAAAATGAAAAAGCCGATAAACTATCCAAAAGAGGAGCAGCACTGCCCCAGTTCCCATCAAGTACCACACTGCAAACCTGCCAACAGATCCTGAGAACCAATTATAGGCAAGAGTGGCTAAACCAGTGGGCTTCCTCCCAGACAGGGCGTCCATTCTTCATACATCAAGCTAAACCAAACCCTCAAGATCCAGTTAAACAACTGAAAAGAAGAGATCAGAGTCTAATTTTTCCAGCTGAGAACAGGCCATGCCCCTGTCAATAAACATTTAAATAGAATAGACCCACTACGTGAACCAAACTGTAGGCACTGCCACCACCATGAGGAATCAGTTGAACACCTACTGTTACAGTACCCAAGACTAACTTACCTGCGACACCAGCTACTCCCATCGCACTCAACCATCCACAATACACTCTACACATCACCACAACAACTGAGGAAGACTTGCACCTTTGTCAGAGAGGCAATGGGCTGTCAAGAGCTACCTGCTCACAGCTAAAGGGATTATATCATCATCATCATCATCATCATCATCTGATGCTCTTAATCGCATCACTCACTACTAAACCTTCTGACAAATCTGACAGACTCAAACTGGTTCTAACTTTCCATCCTCACTGTTTGGCGGTGAAGAGAATTCTATTCCGTCATCGTCCTATTCTCAACTCTGATCCTGTTACCCGTGAATTGTTCCGAGATCCATCTCTAGTGGCATATCGCAGGTATAAGAATTTCATGGACATTCTCGTACACATCCGTTTGATGAATACTAGTCCTCCATATTTTGATACATAGTCTTGCCACCGCCCAAGATGTCGTACGTGTGCGCATATGCTCCAGACTCCAACTGTTTCATTTCCGAAGGGCAATTTTATTATTAGAGAGTCATTTTCATGTGGATCTATGAATCTTATTTATGCTATTATCTGTAAAAGATGCAAAATTTCCTATATTGGTGAAACTGGTAGACATTTGACAGATAGATTCCGCGAGCACTTAAATGACATTTATCACAGAGAACCGAAACCTGTGGCCCTTTATTTAAATAGCCCAGACCATTCCAGTACCCGTGACATTCAGGTAACAACCGGTTTACGCTCCTGCTTTTTCGATTACCGTAGTCGATTTTCTCTAGAGAATCGTCTCAATTTCGAAATGGGTTGCCTTTCTCCTACAGGTCTGAATGTCCAACATCAATTTGCTTGACTCTGTTATTCATTGGTTTTCCTCTATTTCAGACTATTTCATTCGTCGCTTTTTTCACGATCTTTCTTTTACGAAGTTTTGTGTTTCAGACTTTGTTATTTCATCCGTCGCTTTTTTCACGATCTTTCTTTTATGATGGTTTTGTGTTACTATATTGCGTATTTTTGTGACGTCACTTTTATTCATCGCTGTTGGACGCCATTGGGACTATTGTTCATTACTTGCCCGATTCTTTCAGCGGACAATTTTATAGCAGGACTTCTTGTTTTTTAATTCCATTTTCTGCTTTTTATTTTAGTTGTATTTCTTGTATTGATTAATTCTTTTCGGTTTTGTAGTTTCCTTACTTTATTATTGCTCTTAATCTGTGTTAATATATATTATATTTCTTGTCCTTGTTGCCTGTTTGTAACTGTGGCTGACGAAGGGTGAAACCCGAAACGTCCCGTGTTTCCTATGTCCTGTTAATTTGTAAAACTGATTCAATACCGTTTTATATGTTTTTATATATATATATATATATATATATATATATATATATATATATATATATATATATATATATATATATATATATATATATATATATATATATATATATATATATATATATATATATATATATATATATATATATATATATATATATATATATATATATATATATATAGCCCCTTAATTTATTTACTTACATTAAGCATACATCTGTGTTATGCTGTCATGATGCACATGAATTGTACGAGTATATGGGTGAAAGATGGAGTGGTTTTAATGGTTGTATACCCTTTACGCGAGTTTGCATTGTCACCTGTTGACCTGAGTACTATTCAGGGGCTTAGTGAGTTTGTACAGATGTTTATGTGACCACCATGGAAAGCATGTAGGGTGAACGTAGCTTGCGTTGTTGAGAAGATACTGAGATGGAGGAGTGAGTTTGTGATTGTACATTTTACTGGACGGTTCGGGTACGAATGCCTTCTGTTATGGCCTGTGATTGGAAGTGTTACAGGATGGTTCATGGGTGAACGTCCTCGAATATAGCCTGTGACTGGAAGTCTTTGTATACAGCTTGTCTTTGAGACAGTTTGGATTAAAACTGCCAGTTTTTTTTTTTTTTTTTTTTTTTTTTTTTTTTTTTTTTTTTTTTCGTACGCCAGTATTTGAATGTGGCAGTGATCACATTTACGTGGAAGCCCGAAGTTGTCCAGCGATAAGTAGCTGAGCACTATTTATTGAGGAGATAATAAGACGTGAGAAAATAATGCCACGTCTTTAGTAATTCTAGAAGAATGTGTCTATGTGCAAGGTGGACGCCGCACTGAAGTTTGTGTTGTGTTCTGACCAGTGGAGTAGTTTAGAGGTAGACATTATCTACGTGATTAAGACTGTACCAAAGATTTGGTGAATGCCGGTAAATATTACCAGTGTAGTTTTGTACTGCTTGTGTGTTGCTGATGTGTTATTGAATTATAAATATACATGGAGCTGTGAGTCGGCGTTCTGTCAAGTTATTACTTCTGTCACAAGTACGACTATTTTATGGAGCTTGTCCTATTTAGTGCTGAGTACAACGAGCCTATACCCCATGACCCTGGGAGCAATGTCACAATAAAATCTCGTGACACATGCACTGAGCAGGAAACTTCCATGTATTGCGCAGACGACAGATTCAGCATGCAGATGTGTAGGCGTTAGTCGCCAGTTCTATTCCCTCTTTGCGCTGGAATAAAGAACGCAAAAAACCCACGGAAGAAAGCATTACACTTACAGTTTACAGCATAGCTAAGTGTTGCGAACCTCTTGGCTTGTTGAATGAGGTCTGGTCCACCACTTTCCAAAATAATATTAGTTCGCATTCTGACACTTCCTGTGTATTTTTAGGTTGTAACAGAAACAGGCTGTCAATTGTCTTGGATTTCGTCGGACATATATTTCTCAACTTAGTCATCGTTTGACGTAAAACTGTAACTGTCTTGTAAACCATCAATAGCATTGATTTAATTTGAAGTTGTGCAAAATTCGATGTGAAATTTGAATGACTAAAGTTAGATTTGAGGAATAGTGTGTTGCGAGACGAATTTCCAGGCCAACAACGTCTATTATGCTGCCGTGCTCAAAATTGCATGACACGCTTGTGATGGGTGGCGTGTTGCAGGCTGTGTGTCTGATACTGGGTTTTTCTCTCACAGGTAAGGCATTCTATAATTGTTTTGGCGAGTGAAGTCTTACTTACTTAGTCGTTCCCCTTCTACCATGAGGTGTAGAGGTTTGGAAGAGAGAGCGCCAGACCATTCTATCAGCTGTCTTCTTCCTGGCCTGGTTCCATTCTAGTCCTCGGTCCTTCAAAGATTGTCTAATGTTGTCCTCCCAGCGGACTCTGGGTCGTCCTGGAGGTCTGGATCCCTGGCTCTTTGTTTCTCATGCTTGTCGTGGTAGCCGATCTTCTCCCATTCTGCAGACATGGCCAAACCATCTTAGTTGGGACTGTTCTATTTGGGTCTGCAGCGGATGGGATTTTAGGCCTTGACGGATCGTCTGGTTGCGGACCATGTCTCTTCTTGTTACTTCAACCACTTTCCTCAGATACCTCATTTCTGAGGTTTGGATCTGGCTTTTGTGGGTTGTAGTCATTGCCCACGACTCGCATCCATATGTCAAGACTGGGACATAGGTGAAGCGGTATACAGCCATCTTCGTTTTCTTACCAACCTCTTTCTTGCTGAGGAATCCACGATTTATGGCCTGAAAAAGTCTCCCAGCCGCTGCTTTCCGAGTGGCCAACTCTTCTTTGATGCCTCCCTTTCGGTCTATAATAGCTCCGAGATATTTAAAGTGGTCGACCTGCTCCAGGACCTGTTCTCCCAACTTAATCTGATGTTTTCTTTCTTCTCGTGATATCACCATGGATTTTGTTTTAGAGCTGCTTATGACCATCCCTCTCTTCTCCAGCTCTTCCTTCCAGACTTGCAGGTTGGATTGGAGATGTGCCTCTGATTTAGCAATCAGGGCAACATCATCAGCAAATGCCAGCTCCGAAATATAGACTTGTCTCATCTTCCAGTACCCCACTGAATACTTTCTTGTTCTCTCCTTACATGCCTTGATGACATCGTCCATAAGGAGTATGAAGAGGTAAGGTGATAGGATATCACCTTGTCTTACACCAGTGGTGGTCCTGAACTCTTCTGACTTATGGTTTGCTGTCCTCACATAATTTCTGCAAGACTTGTAGAAGCTCTGTATAGCTTGAATCAGAGGTGCTGGAATATTCTTCCTTGCCAAACAGTCCCAAAGTTTGCTCCAGGGGACCCTGTCAAACGCCTTTTCCAGATCTATGAAACAAAGATGGATCTCACTCTTATACTCAAGGGCCTTTTCACTCAGCTGTCTGAGTGTGAAGATTAGGTCTTGAGTACTTCGGTTTGCTCGGAATCCGCACTGGACCTCATCCAATTGTGGCTCAGCTAGGCGTCGGAGTCTCTGCTCTAGGATTCTAGAGTAGATTTTACCAGGGACACTGAGAAGGGATATGCCTCTATGGTTTCCACATTGTCGATTGTCACCCTTTTTGAAAATTGGTGTTATGATGGCAATCTCCCAATCCTTTGGTATGGTCTTGTTGCACCATGCTGCCTGTAGGACCTTTAAGAGTAATAGGTCGCCTGATGCTCCCATGTACTTAACCATTTCTGGTGTTATACCATCATGCCCTGCTGCTTTGCCCATCTTGATTTTCTCTAATGCTGCCCTCAGTTCTTCCATCTTTATGTCATCTTCACCATCATTGGTTTCCTCTTCTGTGTCAGTGGTTATCATTTCTGATGCTTCATCATGCTCACCATCCAGGAGTTCTGAGAAATATTCTTTCCATCTTTCCATTACTTCCTTCGGGGCAGTAAGCAATTTGCCTTGCTTGTCCTTTATAAATTTGAGAGGGCATTGTTTTTCTTTCCTCATGTTCTTTAGGGTCTTATAGAACAATTTCTGGTTTTCTTGTGCATCTTTTTCTAGCTTTTCTCCAAATTCTTCCCAGGACTTCTGTTTTGCTGCTAGCACTTTGTTCTTTGCTTCTGTTCTGAGTGTCACATATTCTCTATATTTTTCCATTTGTCCTGTTGTGTTTTTAGCTCCTAAGTATTGTTTCCACGCCATTTTCTTCTCTCTTATTTTCTCTTTGACTTCCTCTGTCCACCAAGGTGTCCTCTTTCTCTGGTTCCCAAGTCGGACTTCACCGCATGCTTCTGCAGCAGCTGTCTTTATGATATCCTTGAATTTACTCCAGAGGGTTTCCAAGTCATCAGGTCGTTCTTCTGTGTTGCTCACTGCTGTAGCAATAAGCCCCTGATATCTGGTCTTAATTTCTGGCTCTCTCAGCTTGTAGGTCCTAATGCTCATTTCTCCTGCTCGTTTACTTGGTTTCTTGCGTGATGTTGGGCAGTTCCTAGGCTGAGCAACTCTTTCAGTTGTTCGTTTGATTGTTAGCAGGTAGTGATCACTTCCAATCTCTGGCCCCCTCCAGACTCTTGCATCTCGGACATATCTGAATGAGCTTCTCCGAACAATGGCATAGTCGATCACTGACTTCTCATTCTTGGTTGGTTCACATCTAGTGTATGCATGTATGTGCTTATGGGGGAACTTTGTGTTTGTAATGATCAGATTTTGCTCACTGCAGAATCTAAGGAGTCGCTTTCCATTGTCATTGAGAGTATCTTCTCCATATTTTCCGATAACTCCACCCCATCTAGCATGGTCATTTCCAACTCTGGCATTAAAATCTCCGAGCATAATAACTTCATCTAGGCAGTCATCCACTGTCCTTTGAAGCAGCTCGAAGAATTCCTCCTTGACCTCTGCTCTCTCATCCTCATTTGGCCCATACACTATGACCAGGTTGACTATGGTTTCTCCTTCTTTTAGTTTTACAACCATAATGCGCTCCGAGACAAAGTTCCATCCCTTGATACTATCTTTTTGATTTGGGGCCACAATGCAACCCACGCCTCCTTTAGCTCTTTCAGATATGGGTACACCACTGTAGAGCAACGTGTTGCCATCGAGATCCATGACTCCTTGTCCTTTTTTCTTCGTTTCCGTTATAGCCAGGATTTCTAGTTTTGCTTTCCTCATCTCTTCCACCAGCTCCTCTTCCTTCCCATTTATACTTCTTGTGTTCCAAGTTCCATAAGTCGTAGTCCGTAGTCCGTTCCAGTTCGTCGCCTTTAGAATCAGTCCGGTTTTCTCTCTTGTAGTTCGCGTAATCATGGTTTAAAGCAAACAGGTGATTGGCCTGTTGTGCCTTTGCATGGTGGAGGGGCTGCCTCCTTACGGCCTCCATGCAGGCCGCCCTCCTCCTTTTTCATCCGGGCTTGGGACCGGCATTGGCGGAGTTGCGAGTGAAGTCGCCGGTTCGAATCTCACCATTGCTTTAGAATTGTTCTTTTTTTTCTTTACTCATTATGTAAGCATGTATCTTTCATCGTCGTCATCATCATCATCACCACTTTCCTTTGCCCTCATTACCGAGCTTGGAGCTGCCACCGCGGCTGGTCCCCTTACAGGAAGCCTGTACCAAGCATTCACATATCTTTTAGCAGTTGTTTCTGGGGCAATTTGTTTTCTAAATGATGTTGCCAGCCTCTTGAACAACCTCATAGTAGTCGTCTTGAACGACATGCCCTGCGGTGCAGTAGGCAAATTCTTTCATTATATCTTTATAGAATTGTCATAACCTTTACCTGTATAAGCTTTGATTGTTATAGTCAATTGTTATCTTAATATATTGGGACCTCTTTTATCTTAATGTATAGTGACTTCTTCTATCTTAATGTTTTGTGCATTCCTTTATCTTATTATGTCGGGGGTTCTTCTATCTCAATGTGTTTTGACTGCTTCTATCTTAATGAACATTGAGTTTCTATCTTAATGTGTTGTTACTTCTTCTATCTTAATCTATTGTGAGTTCTTCTACCGTAATCTAGTGTGAGTTCTTCTATCTTAATATATTGTTAGTTATTCTATCTTAATGTACCATGAGTTCTTCTATCTTAATGTAAGTTCTTCTACCTTAATGAATAGGGAGTTCTTTTATCTTAATGTATCGTGAGTTCTTCTATCTTAATATCTTGTAAGTTCTTCTATCTTAATGAATAGTGAATTCTTTTATCTTAATGTATTGTGAGTTATTCTATCTTAATGAATACTGAGTTCTGTTATCTATGAATCATGAGTTCTTCTATCTTAATGTATAGTGAGTTCTTTTATCATAATGTATTGTGAGTTATTCTACCTTAATGAATAGGGAGTTTTGTTTTCTATGAATCATGAGTTCTTCTTTCTTAATGTATTGTGAGTTCTTTTATCTTAATGTGTCGTAAGTTCTTCTATCTTATATGAATAGTGAGTTCTTTATCTTAATGAATAGTGAGTTCTGTTATCTATGAATCATGAGTTCTTCTATTTTAATGAATAGTGAGTTCTGTTATCTATGAATCATGAGTTCTTCTATCTTAATGTATAGTGAGTTCTTTTATCATAATGTTAAGTCAGTTCTTCTATCTTAATGAATAGTGAGTTCTTCTATCTTAATGAATAGTGAGTTCTGTTATCTATGAATCATGAGTTCTTCTATCTTAATGTATCGTGAGCTCTTCTGTCTTAATGTGTTGTGACTTTTTCTGACTTATTATACGGTGAGCCATTTTATCTTAATGAATTATGAGTTCTTTTTTCATAACGAATTGTGAGTTCTTCTATCATAATATGTCGTGAGTTCTTCTATTTTTATGTACTATTAATTTCTTCCATGCTGTTATATCATATGAGTTCTTTTCTTATAAAGTATCGTGAGTTCTTCTAGCTGAATGAATTGCGAATCTCAATGTATTGTGAGTTCTTCTGTCCTAATATGCCATGAGTTACTTACTTACTACTTAGTCGTTCCTCTTCTTCCCTGGAGTGTAGAGGTTTGCCCGAGAGAGCGCCATACTACCTTATCGGCTGTCTTCTTCCTGGCCTGGTTCCAATCTAGTCCTCGGTCCTTTAGAGGTTGTCTAATATTGTCCTCCTAGCAAACTCTGGTTGGTCCTGGAGGTCTGGTTCTCTGTTTCCAATATGTGTGGTGGTAGCCGATCTTCTTAAATTCTGCTCTTGGTTTCCAATATGTGTGGTGGTAGCCGATCTTCTTCAATTCTGCATACATGCCCAAACCATCGTAATTGGGACTGTTCCACTCGGGTATACAGGGGCTTGAATATAGTGTGAGGATACCAATCCATCATTGTGTTCAATTAAATAGTGTTGTTGTTGTTGTTGTTTTCGTCTATTATGTTGCTGTAATACCCTGTTGAACCTGAAAGTTGGTTATAATTGGGGTATATTGTGTGTTAGGTTCTTCGGTGCTAGTCGTCTGTTAGTCCTGAAAAGGACTGGTCCTGAAAAGGACCACTAGCTGGTTGTCTGGTTTCCTCTTCGTTGCTTGTCGGTGGTGGCGTTTTCATGGTGTTCATTTCCTGCCTTCCTATCTGTCTTGTGTCGTTTTGTTAGTTTTTGCTTTCCTAGTTTCTGTTTCTCTTGTCTTCCTGCTTTCCTGTATCTGTAGTAGTGCTTTTTCTATTATTGCTGGTAGAAGTTTTTCAAGTGTTTCTTCGATGACTTCTTCGTCTGATTGTTCGTTTGATTTGGTCGCTTTTGTGTTTGATGTCATTTCCTCAATGGCTCTTCGCTCTGTTTCGATTCTCTTGAGGATTTTGGAGTTTTCTTCCGTCAGTTCTGTCAGCCTCTTTACATCTGCTTCTATTTGCTGCTTAATGCTTTTCATGTCTTTCATCATTTCTCTGATGTTCTGAATATCTATTACGTCTTCACCGCTGTCCTTTTCGTCTTCGGGAGCCTGCTTGCTTCTGTTTTCGACCTGGAGTTTTATTTTCAATTGTTTGACTTCAGCTGTCAGCTGGTGTAACTGTCGTCTGTCAATCGTGCGTTGTTTTTCTGCAACATCCGCAGCAACTCTGTGTTTTGCCTCCTTGAAGGGGATGTTTTTGGAGACCGCTTCCTTCAGGATGCTCTTTGTTTCCTGGAACATCGGGCAGCCTCGGTATCTAGCCCCGTGATTTCCGAGGCAGTTTGCACAGGTGCGGTTTGAGTTTATTGCTTTGTAGTTGAGGTCCTCCTTCGCCTTGGGGCAGTCGCGATATAGGTGGCCACCCGCACAATATCGACAGACTGCATCTCTCCTACACGTTTTCTTTGTGTGCGAGAATTGCTGGCAGTTGGAGCACTGTATCACCGGAGGGATATATGCCTCTGTCCTCTTTGATGTCTCTTTGAATGTCAGTCTTTCAGGTCTTGTCACTCCTTCAATAGTTACTACCACCAGATTGGTATCTTTTCCATTCCATGTCCTTAGCCTCTCGACCTGTATGACCTGGGCACCTGTGTTTTCAGTCTGTAGGCAGCTCTGGATTTCGCTAGCGGACCATCTTGTGTCCACCCCTCTTAGCACCAACTTCTTTGTTGTCTTGCTGGTCTCCATCACTACTTTTATCTGGTGAGGCAGCATGAATTCTTTCGGACCGGCCTCCAGTTTTGTCATCAGTGAGGTTGTCTTATCCGTGCTGTTGAGCGAAAGCACGACTCCCTTTTCGTGCCTCCGTACCTTAGAGATGATCCTCCCGCCAGTTATTGTCTCTAGGATGCTGATCACTTTGTCATCTGGTAGGGCCCTGAGTAAGGCCTCACCTCCAGACATCTGTGTGATCTTAACCATCCTCTCTTGTAGTGCCTTGTGACAACCGGTATTGCTTGGTTTGTGCAGGTGACGCGCTCTGCTTTCCGTCTGCGTTAGAGTGTGTGGTGTGTAGGACGGTCTCACGTTCTGTTTTGTTGACTCCTGATCACTTTCTGTAGTTGTCTGATTACTACACACTGGAGCCTCTACTATGACGTCTTGCTTTAGTGATGTTTTTAATCGTCTTTTGAGTTTGGAGCAGCTTCCCTGGGGCAGCCACAGCTGTCAACTCGGCATCGTGTGGTGGTGTCATTGGTGTCTGGTGCAGCCTCTCTGTGGTTGACAGGGTTTCTGCTGACGATTCGGGTACTTGTGGTGGTGGTCCCTGGGTTTTAGACTCCTGTTTTCTTTTTAGCATCTGTTTTATCGGTTCTAACGCCTTCATCTGGTCTTCTTCTTGACATCTGTTCTATCTGCTCTAGCGCACTCATCATGTAGTCATATTCTGGGTCTTCATCATCACGGTCAGAACTGCTTGCATCTGCTTTCTCCTCTTCCTCGCAAGGAGTCTGGCCACTCCGGCTTTCACCCGTGTCGATACACGTCGCAGCTAGCTCCGTCATCGTGTCAAGAGTTGGAGAAATTTCGGTCCCGGCACGAGTACTTGGGGCAGTTTTGCTTTCTGGCTGTCTGTCTTTGTTGTTTGTGTTATTCCCCTGGCTGTTCTGCACTAGTGGGCTGGTATAAACCTTTCTCTTTTTAGCGTGTGGTTTATTTCGGCTCATTTTGACTATTGCGATCGCTGTGTACGTCCTGAAAAGGATGACGGTTGTATCGTGTCTGTCGTATCCTTGTGTGTTATGGTTTGCGATTAAATAGTGTGACCGGTAGCTTGAGATTTTAAGAATGAAAGAGGGTACAGAAAAATGGTTTAAGAAAGTTAAATAGAATAGTTTATAAACTATATGTCTTTGTTAAGGGGAAGTGAAATGAGCGGAGGAGTGTTTTGAGGGAAGGGAGGTAACTCCGTGGGTCTCCTTTTGGGAAACGTAGCTTGGTGTTTTAGTTTGGTATTTTATGTGAGTTCTAAATTATGGTGTGACTGATTTGCATGGTAATGTTTTGGTAGTGAGATTAAAGAAGATTGTATGGGTTTTGAGTTTAATTAGCAAAGGGAGATGACTTTAAATTACGTCCCTTGAAAGGTTTTGGTTAGCGATACAAAAATAAACACGCACGAGAAAGTGTTGCGAGAGTGAACACATTTTTAGCAGAGAACGGGAAAAGGTGAAATCGAAAAGGTTTAGAAATCTGATTTGGAAACGCGCTTAGGTAGGATAGCAAGTTTGCTATGTATTAAAGTTGTGTAGTGGTGAGCGATGTTTGATTGTTCATACATTTCTGGCAAACAAGCCACTGAAGGTGGTTGGTTGCTGTGGTCACAGTATTGTATCAAATTATTTTGCCGAACCAACAAGACGCTCAAACGCCACCTTTAATAGATGATAGATAAAGACAAGAAAGACAATGTCGCCAGTTCAAGATTGTGTTAACAATTTGTCAAGACTACAAGACGAACAGGCATGTTGTGTTAGATGCAGAGACAATAGACAGTAGCTAGGGGCAGCGTAGAACAAGTGACTATTGATACAAATAAACAGCCCTGGTGGTTAGACCAGTCTTATATCAAAGATACATCGATTAGTTTCACCAGTCCTACGGGCGTTATCAAGGGTTAGGAAACCAGAAGAACAGTAGATGGGCTAGTAATCTTAGAGACAGCGTCAGACTATATAAGAGAAAAAAACGATGGAGTGAGAGAAGATTTATTTCAAAAGTTGCCTATGAACATTATGGGAGATGACCCGGCCTCAGAGGAAAGGTGGGCATGAGTTATGATTTTCAGCGGATTTGATGATTAGCTGTAAATAAACATCATCTTTGTTGTTCACCACTGTTTGAGTGCAGTACTTTTCGCCAGATGTTCTCCATCCCATCATCTGTCTGTCGTGTGATGTTATATCGTCAAGATTTGTTTTAACATAGCATCATCAACACCTAGCTGCCCACTGCGGGACAGTGAGACGAGTCCCACTATACGACAAGTACTATCAACACTAACATCATCTGCTGTACGGCCACAATAGAGTCCCCCCCCGAAGTTCATTAACCTAATTAATAAAACATTTGAAGACATTACATTTAGAATTCTCCACGAAGGACAACTTACGGAGCCCGTTGTGATAAGAACTGGAGTGCGGCAAGGATGTCTCTTTGTACCATTTCTCTTCTAAATGGTTGTTGAATGGATTATGAAAACAACAACATTAAGCAACAGAAATGGAACTCAGTGCACATTGAAAATCCAGCTTGACGATCTAGAATTGGCGTCGACATAGCTCTTCTGTCTTATAACCGTAACCAGATGCAAGTCAGAATGAGAATACCGATGTGAGGTCACAGCAAGTGGGTCTGAAAATACACAAGGACAAAACAAAGGTCATACAGTATTATATTATAAAAAAAATTTTGGCGTCTCGTCACGGACGTCACAAACTTCTTCCCACTAAAGGTGCAGTCTGGAAATTATATAAAAGTCGTGCGCTTCTGGCCTTTACGCTAAACTACACGACGCTTAAAATAGCGCGCATCTTTTTTTCCCACCAAAGTTGCAGTCTGAAAATAACACAAACATGGTGCGCTTCTGGCAATTGCACTTAATTGCACCGCCCTTGAAATTGCGCGCATTTCTGGCTATTATTCTTCGGAATGCACTATCAAAGTACATGGGACAGTTTTAAAATAGGTCAATAGATTCAAACACCTGGGCATGTTAATAACATTGGAAGGATGATGAATCTCAGAAGTGAAGAGTAGAATAGCCTAGACGAAAACAGCATTTTGTAAAATGAAAAGTATTTTATGCAACAACTCTTTGTCAATGGAAGTACGACAGAGATTTCTTCAGTCCTGATATATGGAAGTGAGTCATGTGCAATTAGTAAACAAGTAGAAAAAGCACTGTCGACCACAGTGACGTGGTTATACAGAAGACTGTTAAAAACACCATGGACGGCGACAATGATTAATATGGTTGTCTTCAAAGAGGTCAATGTGCAAAGAAAGCTTATTTTTCACATTAGAAGAACAGTTTGACATCAAGGCAGGAAGTCACCAATAGATTTGATTAATAGTACTGTAGACAAGAAGTTGTGGAGAGACATGATCACGTACGCCACCAGGCCAAGTTCATGGATAAGAAGATTCTTCATGGAAGATGTTACAACACCACGAGCTAAAAATGAAGATTAAAGTCGGATATGTCATGTATCACAGTAAGCCAGCAAGGCTCTCAAGACGCTGATGCAAGCTGTGCAGTAGATGCAGAACAGAAAAAAGACTAGCATCAAGCGAAGCGAGACACAGAAATGCCGAAAGACATTGCATTACGTCAAGCTGCAGCTTTCGATAAATAGAAGAGATGTCATGCATCATATCGAGCCAAAAGATCGCCTGGAGATACTGCTTTACTTCGTACTGCAGATGCTGAAGTTTAAGACACTGCCACGAATCGCAGCGAAACACTGTAAAATGTCAGACAGCGATTCATTACGTATTTTCAAAATACCACTGTTTCCAAACCATGAAACATTTAACCACAATGATATCCAAGCTCATAACTGTGGTCAGATAAACGTTTAACATCAGTTCTGCCATTCGCCAAGCTTTGCTTTCGAAAAATCAGCCGACAAAATCTTCAAATATGACGGTCACAAAGGCACTTCTATGCTAGAGGATGATCACTAACACATACGCGAGTCCCCTTCATTATTAATAGATTTGTTGAGCATTTCTGAACATCTGCATTATAGGTAATTCAATGAGGACATTCGTTTGTATAATTATGCACTGAGGTTTACATCAGTGGGTGCACAGATTGATAACATCGGCGGTATCAGACCTTACGTCTTCAAAATGCATGACCAAATTTATCACATTTCATTCAGTTAGTTCAATATCCCCATGTCATTTTTGAAAGGTTGCCATATGGCTTCATATCCAATACATCCAGATAATTTTTACTACAAAGATCTCTGAATGGAGACTTGTAATGTAAATGTATGAAATGGCCAAAGTAGAACATAGTGTTGTCTGTAGGACATGAAACAGAAAGAGCACACTATAATTGTGACGAAACAGACAGAACGTCACAAATTCGATCATTCCTTTTTTTCTTTTCATTCGGTCATTATCTTCCTTTTACGCCTTCATCTACCGATAACTATCTTATTCTCGGAAGCATCCTCCCCCAACAACATCCACACGTTATAATCTTGACCACAGCCGACTGTTTATCTTTTAAATGTGTGAAAGTCTGCTCGGTGAAGCGATCACAGTAGAGTAAGGATAATACACGCCTCGTCGCTTTGAACCAAGTGTGGAGTGTCTAGGTAAATGCAACCTTTAGTCTAGTGGGTATTGTTATCACGAATTAAGTGTCTGGACACCACATTTAGATTGCATAATTGTTTCCAATCAGCTTGGCTGACAATGGTCGTTTAAAGATAACGAGTTATTATCTTAAAGGAGTGACCTGCTAAATTGACAACATTTAAGTCTGTGTGACGAGAGGGGAATATAGTTTTAAAAGAAAAATATCCTGGACACAAAGTTGTATCAGGTGATACCAGGATAGTGCCAGCTAAGAGACTGGTCTTCTAAGCAATACCCCATTCTCTGAAAAGAGTAAGGGTGTATAGACATCAAAGGTAAGATCAAGCTGTATAAGTCCCTAGGTATGATGATAGTGTATTATCCTAGGTTCCTAAATGCTCTTCTTAAGATCCTCCTCTGTTTAAAATGTTAAGCTCTGCCAGGGGTATTAAATTAAACTATTTACCAACAAGAACTGTCACGTAACTTAAATAATCTAAGTAAGTCTGTTAGCAAATATTTACAATTTATTTTATACAAGTTTTTCTTTTCTTTGTGAAAATCTTTCACTGAACTCAAAATTTGATTACAACATAAAATGAATAAATCACTTGTAAAATGATCAAAATTATCTACAGTCTTTAAATTTGTAGGAAAGTTCTTCTCTCTTGGCTGAACTCACTCTGGTTGTAGACTATCTTTATTTTAGGAGCAATAAAAGTTCCTCACAGTTTCTGAATTACTGTCAATTATTGAATATGAATTTGCCTATCTAAATGCATTTTTATCATTTGCTACTGTCTTAGTTGACGTATTAATTGTGGTATATCTGTTGTACACTGGACAGTAACCTTGTGTGGCTACTTAGCGTCAGTTCTTGGGTTTGTAGCCTGTCACACTTCTGTTCTGGATAGAAACATCACATGAGATTCTTCCTGGCAGTAGGTACTGGGTGGCTGTCCCTCTTGATTTTAAAAGGGCTCTCGCACCAGTAGCTCCTATAAGTTGTGGCTGGCTCCTTAAGGTGTACGTTTATTTAGGCTACAGTATGTAACCCTCAAGTACATACAGTCGAGCTGTTAATGGTAATTCAGTCTGCTATCAGATGCAGAAGGCAACGGCAGTCTCTCTCTGACCGAATGGCGCTCTCGCTGTAGTTTGAACATTTCTGTGCCTTCTTTCCATTGAGGGCAATTGCTTATACAGGTCATGGCCGACCGACACGGGAAGCAGTAAAACTGAAGTGTGTTGTATACTCAAATCCAGGCATAATTTTGCAGAGATGTGCAATTATGAAAAACTAAGATTTTAAATGTCTTCGTTATTCCTGGACCGATTTCCTTCATCTTAGGCTTAAAGTATGCCCTGGATTATTCTTTTTCTTTCTAGCTAATTGTCTTTTACTTTCCTACATTCGTCTGTTCATAAGCGTAGCCTAAACAACAACATTTTCTACTTGCCTGATGTCTCGATGCATTCCACTCGAGATTTCTCCATTAATATATCACTTCCCGTGGAAATCTTTGCACATACTTATAAATGGACATTCCTATTTGTGAATTATTAACCTCTTCCATGCTGTTCTTCGCGCATAATTCTGTAGATTACCTTCAATGATAACAAGGTTACACAGATTTAAGCTCGGACATTGTTAGGTATTAACGCCGTGTCTGGAGTATCACTGTTAATGTGCAAAATCCACTGTTGCGGTGCAGTTGCGACTGTAGTGTTGTTTTGCAGTTCTTAGTACACACCACACAGGCCATCGCATATGTTGCGAGATTATTTTTTGTTGACACCATCAATAGGTCACACACACAAAAGTACATGTCGGAGTCAGGAAGGTTTAAACTCCAAATACAGTTCTATACTGTTTATTACGCCACAGAAACATCGATATCAGGAACGGTACACTACTACACAGGTTACAATAGCAATAAATCTCTTCAGAAGACTGCAGACATCGCAGTATTAATAATATATCAATAAATCCTTCAAGCAAACTGCAGGCACCGCAGTGCTAATAATATCTTAATAACTCCTTCAAGCAAACTGCAGGCATCGCAGTGCTAATAAATCCAATACATACTATGAGATGGGAAAATAACACCTGCCATCTCCGAGCTCGGCTCGAAACACACTCCCCGAAATTACCGCTGCTCAAACACAGCTCAGACAATAACACATGCGCGGCTAACCGCGAGAGACTATCGCTCACAGCTCAGATGTGAGTAGCGTTCATCCGCTATCTGACACTTTCTGTCTCTCGAACATTCTCGAAGATTACCCTATCATATTTTTAAACAAACAAATCAACAGCTAATCAAGGGTGATAACACAAATCTGACCTGTACATACAGTTATTCCAAGATTCAACTCCCCTTGATTAAAGTTTGGCAAAGTATGACTTAATATTAGGCTAATACTTTTGTAAACACTATGCATGAATGTGCCGTTTCATTGGTCCGTCCAGCATACATTATTACAAAGTATGGCGTACCGTTGTGGTATGAATGACGTGTTGTGAATCAGACTTCACGACAAGAGCCCCCCCCCCCCCCCCCCCCCCCCAATTCAAAAGCGTGAACGACCTGGTGGAGTTTTCCTTGTGGATTCATCAACAAGACATTCATCCAATAGGAGGTTTATTCTTCCTTCCTACTCTCCTGGTTTCCTTCAGGTGGGTGCCTACTTAAGAAATCTGCCCCAATCTTCTGAGATCCAGGGATATATTCAATGGTAAACGAATAAGGTTGGATCAAAAGAGACCACCTTAATAACCTTGCGTTACCATGCCGAGCCTGAGCGAGAAAAACAAGTGGCTGGTGATCACACTGGACCACGAAATGCCTACCATAAAGATATATCTGGAACGTCTTTATGGCCCAGACCAACGCCAAACATTCTCTCTCAACAGTGGAGTAATTTCTCTCCGCCTTATTCAATTTGCGGCTAGCATAAGCAACAGGGTTAAATTCTCCAGGTTGTGACCGCGATCTTTGCAATAATGCTGCACCTAACCCTACGTTGCTAGAATCAGTCCTAACCACGAATTCTTGACTCAGATCTGAAAGTCTCAGTATAGGCCTACTTGTGAGTTTCTGCTTCAAATTTGAATATGCTATCTCACAATCCGCCGGCCATTCAATTTTGTCTGCTTTTCTTTTCTTTGTTAAATCCGTCAGAGGAGCACATACACTATTGAAATTCTTAATATACTTCTGGTAGAAACCACACAATGAGACAAAGAATCTCACATCTTTCTTTGTTTGTGGTGGTGCTCTCTGTAATTTTTCCAAATTCTTGGGGTCAGAGGTCATATAGCCCTGATATACTGTGTGTCCCAAGAATTCCAGTTCCTGGCAACCAATACAACATTTTGTAAGGCGAGCGGTCAAATTTGCCTCTCTGAGTCTGTCCAACAACATTTCCAGAGACGATAGATGTTCCTCAAATGTTTCTGTAGCTATGAGGATATCATCCATGAAATTGGTGATAGCTGGGTTTTGTAAGGGATCCAGTAATTTCCTCATCATCCTGGAGAAAACACTCGGAGCATTCTTCAACCCAAAAGGCAACATATTGAACTCATAGTGCCCCTCCGAAGTGTTAAAGGCAAGCAATGGTCTGATTTCAGGCTTGACGGGAATCTGGTAATACCTTTTACTTAGATCCACTTTAGAAAAATATTTTGCCTTATTCAACCGGACAAACATCTGATTCGTGTCCGGTAATGGATCCACTTGTGACTCTGTGACAGCATTCAATTTCCTGTAATCGATACAGAGTCTATGTTCACCAGAGGGTTTCGTCAGCAAAACCACACTGGCGCTATAAGGAGATTCACTGTGGGAAATGATATTTTCCTGCAATAAGTACTCTATCTCTCCCTTTAAAGCTTGTTCTTTGGCGAAGGGAATTGAATAGGTTTTCATACAGATCGGTGTTGGGTCTAGTAATCTCATGTCATATTCTAACAAGTTTGTGTGCCCCGGTTTGTCCCTTTACACGTCTGTATGTTTTGCCAAAACGTTTTGAATCAGCTCCCTCTGCCCTTTTGTCAAGTGGTTACTGACTTTTACCTGCGCAGGAGTTTCACAGGGTCTTAAAGGATATTCATATGAGGTGAGAGGTTCATTTTTCATTTCGGTAGCTATGGCCAGGGTCATTAAATATGCACCTTCCGAGGCATTTCTATCATGATATTTCTAGAGAAGGTTCACATGATAGACCTTTTCTTTTCCCTTTTTGTCTATCTTGTAATTGGTTCTAGATAGCTTTTCTAGAACTGTGTATGGGCCCTGCCATCCTATTTGAAGTTTATTGCTACTGCTGGGTAACAGAAGAGCACCTTCTCCCCAACAGCTCGCTCTCTATCCTTCGCCTTCTTGTTGTAATAAGCAGCATGTTTCCTTCTGGCTTTCCTCAGATTATCATTTGCTAATTTCCAGCCAGTTTTTAAGCGAGATGTCAACTCGTTCACTTACTGATATGATGAGGTTACAGTCTCTTCTGCTTTCTCATCTGTCCATGTCCTCATTAAGGCTTCTAATGGACCTTTGATGGGCTGGCCAAATAACAACGTTGCCGGAGCCATACCTGTTGAGCTGTGTGGGACTTCCCGGTAGGCAAACAATGCAGCGGGTAAGTAGAGATCCCACGTATCAGGTTTCTCATGTGCCAGCTTTTGCAGGATAGAAATCAGAGTCCCATTGAATCTTTCTACCTGCCCGTTCCCTTGAGCGTGATAGGGACTACAGTGAAAGTGCCTGGCTTGAAAGATCCTGAATACTTCCTCGGTTAGTTTTCCCTTGAACTGAGAGCCATTATCAGTCAAGATTTGGTGGGGAAAACCTAACCTAGTGAATATTGTAAGTAACGCCTCTGCCACATGTTTGGAATCTATTGATGACATGGCTACAGCCTCTCCCCACATAGAGCAAGTGTCCACCAGAGTAAGAATATAACTGGTTCTCCTCTTGGTTCGGGTGAGAGGTCCAACAATATCCACTGCAACTCTTTCAAATGGAGTTCCCATGATTGGCATTTCTCCAAGAGTTGCAGGTGCAGTCCAGTGCTTTGGAGCTACCCTTTGACATTCTGGGCAGGATTTTATATATCTTTTTATATCCTCAGTAATACCTGGCCAGAAATAGTGACATGCTATTTGTTATCCCGTGGCGCTAATTCCCATGTGTCCACTAAAGGGCATAGCATTCCCTAACTCCATAACCTTTTCCCTATATGAAGATGGCAGTACTAACTATCCATGACAATTTGGTCCTGTTCCAACTTTCCAGTAGAGCAAACCATTCTTCATATAAAATTCTCATTTTGTTGGAGGGTTATGGCTTTTTGGCAATTTGCCAAAACAAGGCTTTAATGAGCTATCTTCAGCTTGTGCCTTCCTCATCTCCTCTGGATGAGTGTTTATTGGGCTGTCTTCCTCCTTCCTAGATTGTGACCTGGTCTGTACTGCCGCCATGATCACAGGTCGTTTGGGATTTCCCAAAAACACATATCTACACTCCAATATCAGAGGGTAGATTGGCTCATTTATCACTGCTGCTCTAATCACTCCTTCCACATAGCGAGCCCTGACATTGATCCTAGCTATAAGAAGTGTCATGGTTGCTATTTCCTTGGTTGCTCCCTGTATCTCCACAGTTTCTGTGGTATATTGGTCGGGGTGCACCAGGGTAGAACTCACGACCGAGTCAAAATCCAATCCTGTATCATAAAGGCACATGAAAGTAGTGCCATTACAAGTTACTTCTTCACACACAGGGGGATGATGAAGGCTATTCTGACTTATTGACAGTTCCTTCTTTCCCTTGTTCCCTGTTGCGAAACATGCAGCGTAATATGGAGGAGTTTTCTTTTTACACTCCCAAGTAGTGTGGTTGTTCATTTTACAATGTTTACACCACTTTTCACCCTGTCTATAGGGTTTCTTGTCTTGTACCTGAGGGTTCCTTTCTCTATGATCAAATTTAAGTTTGTCATAACCTTGTTTGTATTTGTGTTGTTGGTCCCTATTGTCAAACTTATTCTGGTTTTGTGGTAGCCTACTACTTTCTCCTTGCTTCTTCTTACTTCCTGCTATTTCTGCCTGAGCTGCCTGATATCTCTCAGCAACTGTTAAAATCTCCCCCAATCTCTCTGCGCATTGTTCCATAAGAGATTTTCTCATCTCTGGAGTCATAGACTCTCTCACTTGTTCCATCATGACCATTTCTTTTAGGTCTTGACATTTTCCCAGAGTAGTCCACTTCTCCAAATAGGTTTCTAATCTGGCAGAGAATTGGTGGTAGATTTCTCTAGGAAGAAGCTTAGCAGTTCGAAATTTCTTCCTATACGATTCTGAGTTCTTTTCATAATGAACCAGCAATGCTTGCTTCAAGATTTCATAATCTTCCTGGTCTTCTTTTCCGAGTTTTGCATACACCTCATAAGAAACTCCCCTAAGCCCCTGCGATAGCTTAAGGCTCCATTTTTTCTTCTCTAGGCCATAGCTCGTGGCCATTCTCTCATACCTATCCAGATATCCCTCTATTTCGTCATTTTTCTCCACAAATGGATCCAAGTGACAGTTCATGGCTCCATTTGAGGTACCTTGACTGGCATTACTGTCAGAGGTATTTGGACTACTTCCATTACCAGTAACATTTCTTTGAAGCTCTTTCAATCTCAACTCATGCTCCCTTTGCAACCTCTTTTCCTCGGCCTCCCTTTCAGCAACCTGTCTTCTCTCCTCAGCTTCTATTTGCAATTTCTTTTCCCCTCTCTCATTTGCAATCTATTAGCTTCAGCCTCTATTTGCAATCTCTTAGCTTCAGCCTCTATTTGCAATCTCTTAGCTTCAGCCTCTACCTGAAGTTTCCTTTCTGTTTCCAACTTCTTATCTTCTCTTTAAATAAACTTGTCACACTCAGTAGTGACATACTGAATAAGAGCCTCCCCACTTAACCCAAACTCCTTTGCCTTCTGCACTGAAGCAGATCGAAATTTTCCAAGTTTGCCATACTCATTCAATAATATCTTGCAGACACTCAGACTCTCTTCTTATTATACCAAACCAAAAATTAATACAAACACTAATTAATGAAAGACTACTGTCAGTGTATCCAGTCACCACAATTTTGGTTTGTACTCAATGGTACTTCATAGTGCTTTATTTACTTTCTACTTTTTACTAACTTTAATTTTTATTATTAAAATTATTCTCCTACTAATAACTCAGAAGATATAAGTTATCCCTATAAGCCTGAACGTCTCAAAGAGAAGACCCCAGGGCAGTACATGAACCCCGGACGAGCCCCCAGTGTCATGATAGGGGAATATAGTTTTAAAAGAAAGATATCCTGGACACAAAGTTGTATCAGGTGATACCAGGATAGTGCCAGCTAAGAGACTGGTCTTATAAGGAATACCCCCTTCTCTGAAAAGAGTAAGGGTGTATAGACATCAAAGGTAAGATCAAGCTGTATAAGTCCCTAGGTATGATGATAGTGTATTATCCTAGGTTCCTAAATGCTCTTCTCAAGATCCTCCTCTGTTTAAAATGTTAAGCTCTGCTAGGGGTATTAAATTAAACTATTTACCAACAAGAACTGTCACGTAACTTAAATAATCTAAATAAGTCTGTTAGCAAATATTTACAATTTATTTTATACACGTTATTCTTTTCTTTGTGAAAATCTTTCACTGAACTCAAAATTTGGTTACAACATAAAATGAATAAATCACGTGTAAAATGTTCAAAATTATCTACAGTCTTTAAATTTGTAGGAAATTTCTTCTCTCTTGGCTGAACTCTCTCTGGTTGTAGACTATCTTTATTTTAGGAGCAATAAAAGATCCTCACAGTTTTTGAATTACTGTCAATTATTGAATATGAATTTGCCTATCTAAATGCATTTTCATCATTTGCTACTGTCTTAGTTGACGTATTAATTGTGGTATATCTGTTGTACACTGGACAGTAACCTTGTGTGGCTACTTAGCTTCAGTTCTTGGGTTTGTAGCCTGTGTTACTTCTGTTCTGGATAGAAACATCACATGAGATTCTTCCAGGTGTTGCGTAGCAAATATGCTGCGTGGATAAATGTTCCGTGGATGATTTCTATTTGCCACACAATGTTGAGGGTGTCATATTTCTTCTTCTTGCCAAAGGTAAGATAATACTGGCACTTGAAGCGTGGTGTATCACCCTCAGACACCAGGGATGATAAAGGCGAAATAATATGGTGTCTTTAGTCTGGTTTGTATGCATGATGTGAGTGTGGAGTTAAACAGCTACAGTTCCAAACAGGGACGTCACATCAACTTATAACGTAGAAAAGTCAAGAAATCTTCAAACAGCAAGTGACGTGTCCATCATGTATTGTGGACGCCACAATGACAAGGTGCATAGACATTAATATGCAGATACATTACGTGTACGGTAGAACAGTCATCATTACATTGACATAGTCAGCACAACACTGGATAGCAGACAGCATCATAATAATGGTGAATCATATGAATATCAGTACATCATAACCAGCTGTACATGTAGTCAGGGGGAAACCTCCATCCCTTTCCATAATAGCCGGAAGATCAATAGGGGATCAAATCCACTCTCCTTTATCTGACCCCAGCAAGACAAGCATATCTTCTGAAGTACATAAAAATGTCCTCAAAGTTCCTTTAGTCAACAAAGGTATCAAACCTAGATCGAGCAGCAGAGTTCAACAAGTAAATAGTCCTTAGGACATGCATCAACCCGATGCATAACAACGTACGTGATCCGTGAGCTGAGAAACTTCTCATAACGTAGACTCTTCAATAAGCAGGCTACAAACAATGTCAATCTCGAAAGATGGCGTTAATGTTATTCAAAATGTCATTACCTTTTCTTCAGGAAATAAACCACATAACTCACACGCCTCCAGGCGCTTCGAATCACAAAAGAGATATCATCTCAAAGGAACAAACAATATATAGAGGACTCCATTTCCTGATAGAATAAGCACAGACGCTGGCAAAAAAGGGCGTCTTGCTCTCAAACGAATCTGCCACACACTGCGGGCGGAAACCCGTTCAGACAACAACCAAAAACTTAGACATGCGCAGAAACGCGCGATTCGAATACAGTTCAGATAATATACGAAGCTAGTACCTTTTATTAGAACACCAAAAAAATTCGAGCCTTAAAAGGATAGGAATCCGAAACATTGCAAGTTGCCAAATGTTTCTAAGAAAAAAGGGCCCGAGCGCTCCATACATGGACATGACTCAAGATCGCTCCATACATGGACATGACTTAAGATCGCTCAAACAAACTTATCGGCAACCGAACGCCAACAAGAAACCAAAACTGTTGTAAGTAAAAGTGACATACAATTACACGGGTTATTTCCCTTGCATAAGAAAAATATAAAGTACACAGAATACGTTGCGACATTCTTGCGCAACATATTACCGCAACCTCCCGATAAAAAAAAATGTGCAACTTTGTTTGTTTTTTAATATCCAAGAGCAAAGCGAAAAGCGGCTCAACAACGCACGAATTATGCGCGGATAAATAATTAAACTGCCTAACATGAGGCTAAATTGACACATAGAGTGTCTGGTGAGAATATATCTCAACAGAAAAAAAAAAATATACATATCGGGGAGGTGCCACCAACACACACTACGCTAGCATGTAAATACAATATACATATGCACGTGTAATACAATCATAATCAAATAGCGGTGTCATATTCTAATACCGCTTTAAAATGGATGTACACATCTGATAGTAAATATTAAATAGTACATGTAATATTATCAGTACATAACGAAATTAAACTACATGAAGATCCAGGACACATCTTCTGTCGTTCCAAAGGTAAGTACACAATTTAGAACTCTTCATGCTTGACAACAGTAAGGTAACTTCTCAGACCATCAATGACATGCTGAGAAAATACAACCAATATAATGCTATTTAACAAGTATTATGTTTCATAATATACAATACATTATTATTAATAACTGTGGCCGAGTGAATTTTCGGCCCTTATATTGTCTACTCAGCCTTCCTTTGTTATTAAAGAAGGTAACAGAAAAAGATGATAACAAAGCACAATATTATGTGTTCACATAAAGTGAGGACAGATGTGCTAATGTATTGTAGCAATATAGGTGTGTTATGACTCTGTAGTATATCTAGAATTATAGGACAGAAGTATTAGTTGGAATCATGTGGGCATCTAGACAGAATGTCAGCCATCACATTATCCGAACCACGGATAGCTCGTACCGTGAAGTGAAAAGGTTGAAGAGCAATAGCATATCGAGTGGATCTCGAACTCTTCAAGTTCTTAGTCTGAATAGCTGTAAGAGCTTTTTGATCAGTTTCTAGAATGAAATGTGCGCCCAGGAGGAATCTTTGTAGTTTGAGAATTGCCCAAATCATAGCCAACAATTCACGGTCTGAAACCGAGTAGTTCCTCTCTGCCGCATTTAGTTTTCTAGAAATGTACATAACCGGATGCAGAGTTTCTGAATATTCCTGCATAAGTGCTGCTCCGATCCCAGTGGATGAAGCATCACTTCGAAGAACAAAAGTCCTATCAAGAGTAGGTAATCTTAGGATGGGAGGAGATGAAAATATATTCTTAATCTGGTCTAAGGAAGATTGACATTCTTGAGACCAACGAACCAGATTAGGCGATCCTTTCTTCAACAACGTTGAGAGAGGTGCCATGATCGAAGATAGATTCGGAATGAATCTCCCATAAAATTGAATTAAACCCAAGAGACTACGGACTTGTTTCTTCGTCTTAGGTACAGAGATGTTCAATATTTTCGAAGTATTGTGGTCTTCTGTCTTCAAGAGACCATGACCAACACGATGACCCAGGAAAGAGATTTCACCAAAACCAATATAGGCTTTAGAGGGTTTTGCTGTTAAATTATACTCATGTAGAGTGGACAGTAAGTCATATAAACCCAAATAGTGATCTTCCCAGGTATCACTGAAGAGACAGATATCATCTAAGTATGCGATGACATCTGAACGATGAGAAAGAATTCGACGCATCATGCGAACGAAAGTAGCAGGGGCGTTCATAAGACCGAAAGGCATAACATTCCATTGAAATAGACCCCTAGGTGTTGAGAAAGCAGTAAGAGGTTTGGCATGATCTGCTAAAGGCACTTGCCAATAACCTTTAGACAAGTCAAGTTTAGTGAAGAATCTAGAATTAGAAAGTCTAATAAGTACATCTTCTAGTAAAGGCATCGGTTCAGCATCGAACTTTGTGACTTGATTCAATTTGCGATAATCAACGCAAATTCGTATGTTCTTGTCTTTCTTCCGGACAATAACCATGGAAGAAGAATATGGTGAAGTCGATGGTTCAATTATGTTCAATTGAATCATTTCATCCAATTCCTTTTCCACTTGTGACTGGAAGTGTATAGGGATAGGATAAGGTCTAACCCTAATTGGATTATTGTCGGTAAGAATTATGTCATGTTCTATGACATGCGTGTGTCCAGGGATGTCAGTTAGAACATCCTGAAATGTCTGTAACATCGACGAGGCTTGTCGATGTTCCTCAACGGAAAGATTAGGAGAAACGGAAACGTTTTTCCAAGATTCCATGGAAATGTAGTGGAACCACCGGAAGAGGAAGATTGACATCAGAAAAAATAGATTCCTCATCCTGTATGACAGACAGGGATGAGTAATGACCATGAGGTACAGAAGAATCGTCCGTTGCCTGGAAAATAGGCAGCAAATAGTCTGGACGCTCACGAAATTCCGTCAGCATGTTGATATGGAAAGTTTTATGCTTTCCATCAATATCGACCACATAGTCAACATCGGAAATTCGTGAGACTATTGCATACGGACCTTTCCATGCAATAAGAAGTCTATTTTCCCTACTGGGGAGTAGGACGAATGCTTTGTCACCTGGACAAAGTTGTCGCAGACATCTATTCTTATTAGCAAACTGCCTTGCCTTTTCGTTAGCAATTTCTGATGAAGCAGTTGCCAGTTTGCATGCCTCAATGATCTTTTGCCTAAGAGCAATGACATACTCATATGAGGATTGAGTGTCATCGCTAATATCATCGGCAGTGATGAGATCGTGTAGTAAAGACATAGGGCCGCGCGGACGCGCGCCAAAGACAAGTTCAAAGGGAGAAAATCCTGTGTGTTCGTTTGGGACCTCTCTATAAGCAAAGAGAGCCGCGGGTAAAACCCTGTCCCAATCTTGAGGATGATCTTCAGTTATCTTACCAAGCAAAGTCTTGAGTGTTCTATTCAAACGCTCAACTAACCCATTAGACATTGGGTGATAGATACTACTGAGAGATCTTTTAATATGTAAGGTAGACATCACTTGTGACATAGTGTCAGATATGAGTTGAGTGCCATGGTCTGACAATATTTCTCTGGGGAACCCCAAGCGAGAAAATATCAGCCAAAGAGCATCTGCGATATCGGTAGTAGATATGCTCTTAAGAGGAATAGCCTCTGGCCAACGTGTGCACATATCGACACATGTAAGGATAAACTGGTGTCCTCTGGCCGACTTGATCTTAAAAGGGCCAATAATATCTATGGCCATTTTCTGAAACGGCCGAATAGGGATGTCAGCAGCCTGGATAGGCGCAGCATGTCGTGGTCCTCTAGATTTGACCTCCTAACATACCTTACATGATTGGCAGTAGATACGAATGTCCTTGTTAACAAAAGGCCAAAAGAAAGCCGCAAGGACTCTCGACTTTGTACGGGAAAATCCCATATGTCCAGCACATTGCGAGTCATGAGCATGTTGCAATATTTGTACTCTCATACTCTTGGGAACAAGAATTTGCGAATGTGCCGACGTAGTCGAGTCTTGTACCATACGTACAAGTAAGCCGTTTCTCATTGCAATCCAAGATTTTTTTTTGTGTATTCTGATTTGGATCACCTTTCTTCGCAAGAATGAAGAATTTTTTCAGAGAAGGATCTTCTTCTTGTAATTTTATGAAAGAGTCCCGGGAAATAACCAAGTGACTATCTTGGCTATGAACTTCATTATTACTATTCAATGAAGTTTGGGGTGTTTGTACAGCTTGTGCTCTTGTAACCACTACATTGGTAGCTTGCATATTATGATCTTCCCAAGCAGCAATCTGCTCTGGGGTACATTCCCTAACTCCGTGAATACGACCAATAATAAGGTCCGCAATAGGATTAGGTAAGAGACAAGCGTGCACATCTCCCGTAAAGAAAGGAGTGGCAATGTGAATTAAAGCAGTAGGATATATCTCTAGAGTGCCGCCAAATGTGACACATTTGATAACCTTTCCTGTAGCACAGGATGGATCTACAAGCGATTGTCTAACACCAATAGTGGTGCATCCGGAATCGAAAAGTAGCGAGACCGGAGTATTATTAACAAGACCCGTATGAATGATTAGAGAACCTCTCCCGTCATGCGCAACTGCAGCAGGCAGAGCGGGAAAAGGGTGACCACAGCTCAAAGTAGTTATGGTAGTCGGTTCGAACAAAGTACTGCATTGGGGGCATTTGTTTGCTCTCCCAAAGTCAAAAGCAGAACAAGTGACAGCGTCAGAGTTTTTATTATCAACAACCTGATTACAGGCTCCCTGAGATTCTTGTTGTACAGAGTTGGCCTGCTGATATCTCTTTTTTTTGTATTGAGATCTACCGCGACTATTATTACCTCTGAAGTTATCAGAGTTATTATTATCTCTGAAGTTATTGGTGTCTCTATTGTAACTGTTATCCTGTTTTGAACTCCAGTTTCCATGATTATTATCATGTCCACATTGATGCGAACATCTATTTGTTTGGTTTTGAGGTCTTCGCGAGGAATAGCCTCTGTTACCATATCCTCTTCTGAAATGCCTAAAATTATTAGGTTGGAAGTAACGAGGACTGTCAGCTTGTCTCCAATTCTGTGAAGAAGAATCACCTTGAAATTGATTGCTATGATTCTGAGCATAATTACGGTTACTCTTCTTATTAAAATTTTGTTGGAATTTACGATCAAAGTTTTGACCACATGGTGCTGCCGAAGCAACTGGCAGACCTTCTTTTACTTTAGAGTTGCTAATGGTTACGTGAGGATGCGCAGTAACATACTGGCAACAATATTCTTCCATTTTTTTATGTTTTAGGCTTACGCTCATGAAGAAAAGAAAGAAAAGATTCATTGACAGAAGACATAACCTTGTCTCTAAGTAGTAAGTCCATAAGTGCTTCAAATGTATGTTCTGTCTTAGACAGTTCAACCCAACGTGTAAAAGTAAGACGTATCTTTGAAATGAATTCAGAGAATTCTACTCCAGTTTCTGGCAACATATTTTTAAATTGAAGACGATAGCCGTCTTCGTTAAGTTGGTATTTCTTTAACAGGATAGCCCTGACAACCTCATAGTTGTTCTTGTCAGGCACATCTACCATGCCCAACATAATCAAAGCATCACCTCTAAGTATTTTGGACAAATGATAAACATACAGTGATTTATCTATGTTATGTACCTTACATGAACTTTCAAATCTGTCTAGATAAAACGTTATATCGTCAATGGAAGCATTGAATGCTGGAAGATTAAGCTTGAAAGTATTAGCATTAGTCTTATCTGACACCTTATTTGCATCATTAGCATTACCCATGTTCATCAACTTTAACTTCTCTAACTCCAAAGCTAAGAGTTTTTCTTCATGCTCCATTTTTGCTTTTCTCTCCTCAGATTCTCTTTGTAACCTTCTTTCTTCTGCCTCTTTTTCTCTTTGTAGCTTTTTCTCTTCAAATTCTCTTTCACGTTTTTTATTTTCAGCCTCAATCTGTAGTCTTTTCTCTTCAGCTTTCAGCTTTTGCTTCTGCTTCTCTTTTTTGTTTTTCCATTTCCATTTGGAATCTCTTTTCATCCACCTGCATCTGCAGTTTTAAAATCTCAGCATCTATTTTCTTTTGTTCAGTTTGTTCTTTCATTTTCTTTTCTTCCTACTTCAATGCCTTGGCATATTGAACAGTCGCAAATTCTTCTAATTTATCACCAGTCTTTCCAAGGGATTTACCCTGCTCAATAAAGTACTCAAATGTAGACATGTTGTCTAAAATATGAGTCCAAAACCTGAAATAATTAATTACCTTATTTCAAACTTAATAATAACAAGTCTTAAATCAAGCACTTGCTTAATCACATCACATTATATTATCCCAATCTCTGTTGGAAACAACTCTTTTCCAAAGAACTTGTGTTTGAACCTTCTTGAAATATCATCAATCAATTCTTGATCATAGGTGCTATTCATCATTTATTTATTATCAGTGTAGTAGTAATAGTGCATGAGCATAATCCATTAATTAATTACCAATGACTATGTAAACACAATCACAATGCAAACATTAACAATGTAAACAATAACAATGTAAACAATAACAACGTAAACAATAACAATGTAAACAATAACAATGTAAACAATAACAATGTAAACAATAGCAAAGATTAGCAACCATATGAAAACACTCGCAGTAATCAACTAAAAATAAAGCGAAAAGTAAAGAAATATCACAAAAAATGTGATGATATCTGCGAGAAGATGATACAAAACACAAGACACCACAGTGTATAAATATAAATGGTGTATAAAACTAAACAATAGAAAAGAGGAGATCTACAAGTACAAACAAATCAAAACTAAACTAAAGAATGCGAAAAAATAACGAAAACAACACTAACACATGTCATCATAACTAACAGAAATAGCAACAAAAGTCGCTTAGCAAATTTCACTATAGGAAATTTGCATACCCTACAGAACACTCACAATAGAAAACCTCTGTCACGTGGTATGATCTATAGGAGTCACCACCCATCCAGACCCGCAGAAATATAAACATATAAATATACAAATAACATATAAACATATAACATGTAACAAAAGAATGAGAAATACAGAAGACTCAGTAGAAGTATAAGGGCACAGTTCACGAACAAACAGGCCACTTAACTTATAGACATCCAACCGTCAGCAGAGCAAAGAACATGTGAAGATCAACATTCTATGGACAGAAGATCCAACGTTGATCGAACATGTTGATCTTGCGTGGTAACTGCCAGGACGATGGTAGAACTTGAGTTTCTGATCGGTACAGGTAGTGTAGTTACGGAACTTGGCCTTCTTATGTAACAGTAAATTGCTTCAATCGGTACTTGGCCTCCTCAGTAAAGAACCCGTAGCAACCGGAACTTGGCCTTCTCAATGCAAGAACTCGTAATCAAAAATGCCGCAACGCCGGGTAGTGTCATTTTCTTGCATCAGGCTTAGCAAAAAATTCTATGTTGAAAAGATACCGGGCAACTCCGAGTACTTCCAGGATTCTGTATGACGATGTCTTGGAGAATGCTGTATTTTGATTTCTTGTAGAATGTAGCGGGTAAGGGACCCCGTGTATGCTGGCACCAGACCAAACCAGCTTATGGCCACCAAATGTTGCGTAGCAAATATGTTGCGTGGATAAATGTTCCGTGGATGATTTCTATTTGCCACACAATGTTGAGGGTGTCATATTTCTTCTTCTTGCCAAAGGTAAGATAATACTGGCACTTGAAGCGTGGTGTATCACCCTCAGACACCAGGGATGATAAAGGCGAAATAATATGGTGTCTTTAGTCTGGTTTGTATGCATGATGTGAGTGTTGAGTTAAACAGCTACAGTTCCAAACAGGGACGTCACATCAATTTATAACGTAGAAAAGTCAAGAAATCTTCAAACAGCAAGTGACGTTTCCATCATGTATTGTGGGCGCCACAATGACAAGGTGCATAGACATTAATATGCAGATACATTAAGCATCATAATAATGGTGAATCATATGAATATCCGTACATCATAACCAGCTGTACATGTAGTCAGGGGGAAACCTCCATCCCTTTCCATAATAGCCGGAAGATCAATAGGGGATCAAATCCACTCTCCTTTATCTGATCCCAGCAAGACAAGCATATCTTCTGAAGTACATAAAAATGTCCTCAAAGTTCCTTTAGTCAACAAAGGTATCAAACCTAGATCGAGCAGCAGAGTTCAACAAGTAAATAGTCCTTAGGACATGCATCAACCCGATGCATAACAACGTACGTGATCCGTGAGCTGAGAAACTTCTCATAACGTAGACTCTTCAATAAGCAGGCTACAAACAATGTCAATCTCGAAAGATGGCGTTAATGTTATTCAAAATGTCATTACCTTTTCTTCAGGAAATAAACCACATAACTCACACGCCTCCAGGCGCTTCGAATCACAAAAGAGATATCATCTCAAAGGAACAAACAATATATAGAGGACTCCATTTCCTGATAGAATAAGCACAGACGCTGGCAAAAAAGGGCGTCTTGCTCTCAAACGAATCTGCCACACACTGCGGGCGGAAACCCGTTCAGACAACAACCAAAAACTTAGACATGCGCAGAAACGCGCGATTCGAATACAGTTCAGATAATATACGAAGCTAGTACCTTTTATTAGAACACCAAAAAAATTCGAGCCTTAAAAGGATAGGAATCCGAAACATTGCAAGTTGCCAAATGTTTCTAAGAAAAAAGGGCCCGAGCGCTCCATACATGGACATGACTCAAGATCGCTCCATACATGGACATGACTTAAGATCGCTCAAACAAACTTATCGGCAACCGAACGCCAACAAGAAACCAAAACTGTTGTAAGTAAAAGTGACATACAATTACACGGGTTATTTCCCTTGCATAAGAAAAATATAAAGTACACAGAATACGTTGCGACATTCTTGCGCAACATATTACCGCAACCTCCCGATAAAAAAAAATGTGCAACTTTGTTTTTTTTTTATATCCAAGAGCAAAGCGAAAAGCGGCTCAACAACGCACGAATTATGCGCGGATAAATAATTAAACTGCTTAACATGAGGCTAAATTGACACATAGAGTGTCTGGTGAGAATATATCTCAACAGAAAAAAAAAATATACATATCGGGGAGGTGCCACCAACACACACTACGCTAGCATGTAAATACAATATACATATGCACGTGTAATACAATCATAATCAAATAGCGGTGTCATATTCTAATACCGCTTTAAAATCGATGTACACATCTGATAGTAAATATTAAATAGTACATGTAATATTATCAGTACATAACGAAATTAAACTACATGAAGATCCAGGACACATCTTCTGTCGTTCCAAAGGTAAGTACACAATTTAGAACTCTTCATGCTTGACAACAGTAAGGTAACTTCTCAGACCATCAATGACATGCTGAGAAAATACAACCAATATAATGCTATTTAACAAGTATTATGTTTCATAATATACAATACATTATTATTAATAACTGTGGCCGAGTGAATTTTCGGCCCTTATATTGTCTACTCAGCCTTCCTTTGTTATTAAAGAAGGTAACAGAAAAAAGATGATAACAAAGCACAATATTATGTGTTCACATAAAGTGAGGACAGATGTGCTAATGTATTGTAGCAATATAGGTGTGTTATGACTCTGTAGTATATCTAGAATTATAGGACAGAAGTATTAGTTGGAATCATGTGGGCATCTAGACAGAATGTCAGCCATCACATTATCCGAACCACGGATAGCTCGTACCGTGAAGTGAAAAGGTTGAAGAGCAATAGCATATCGAGTGGATCTCGAACTCTTCAAGTTCTTAGTCTGAATAGCTGTAAGAGCTTTTTGATCAGTTTCTAGAATGAAATGTGCGCCCAGGAGGAATCTTTGTAGTTTGAGAATTGCCCAAATCATAGCCAACAATTCACGGTCTGAAACCGAGTAGTTCCTCTCTGCCGCATTTAGTTTTCTAGAAATGTACATAACCGGATGCAGAGTTTCTGAATATTCCTGCATAAGTGCTGCTCCGATCCCAGTGGATGAAGCATCACTTCGAAGAACAAAAGTCCTATCAAGAGTAGGTAATCTTAGGATGGGAGGAGATGAAAATATATTCTTAATCTGGTCTAAGGAAGATTGACATTCTTGAGACCAACGAACCAGATTAGGCGATCCTTTCTTCAACAACGTTGAGAGAGGTGCCATGATCGAAGATAGATTCGGAATGAATCTCCCATAAAATTGAATTAAACCCAAGAGGGTTTTGCTGTTAAATTATACTCACGTAGAGTGGACAGTAAGTCATATAAACCCAAATAGTGATCTTCCCATGTATCACTGAAGAGACAGATATCATCTAAGTATGCGATGACATCTGAACGATGAGAAAGAATTCGACGCATCATGCGAACGAAAGTAGCAGGGGCGTTCATAAGACCGAAAGGCATAACATTCCATTGAAATAGACCCCTAGGTGTTGATAAAGCAGTAAGAGGTTTGGCATGATCTGCTAAAGGCACTTGCCAATAACCTTTAGACAAGTCAAGTTTAGTGAAGAATCTAGAATTAGAAAGTCTAATAAGTAGATCTTCTAGTAAAGGCATCGGTTCAGCATCGAACTTTGTGACTTGATTCAATTTGCGATAATCAACGCAAATTCGTATGTTCTTGTCTTTCTTCCGGACAATAACCATGGAAGAAGAATATGGTGAAGTCGATGGTTCAATTATGTTCAATTGAATCATTTCATCCAATTCCTTTTCCACTTGTGACTGGAAGTGTATAGGGATAGGATAAGGTCTAACCCTAATTGGATTATTGTCGGTAAGAATTATGTCATGTTCTATGACATGCGTGTGTCCAGGGATGTCAGTTAGAACATCCTGAAATGTCTGTAACATCGACGAGGCTTGTCGATGTTCCTCAATGGAAAGATTAGGAGAAACGGAAACGTTTTTCCAAGATTCCATGGAAATGTAGAGGAACCACCGGAAGAGGAAGATTGACATCAGAAAAAATAGATTCCTCATCCTGTATGACAGACAGGGATGAGTAATGACCATGAGGTACAGAAGAATCGTCCGTTGCCTGGAAAATAGGCAGCAAATAGTCTGGGCGCTCAGGAAATTCCGTCAGCATGTTGATATGGAAAGTTTTATGCTTTCCATCAATATCGACCACATAGTCAACATCGGAAATTCGTGAGACTATTGTATACGGACCTTTCCATGCAATAAGAAGTCTATTTTCCCTACTGGGGAGTAGGACGAATGCTTTGTCACCTGGACAAAGTTGTCGCAGACATCTATTCTTATTAGCAAACTGCCTTGCCTTTTCTTTAGCAATTTCTGATGAAGCAGTTGCCAGTTTGCATGCCTCAATGATCTTTTGCCTAAGAGCAATGACATACTCATATGAGGATTGAGTGTCATCGCTAATATCATCGGCAGTGATGAGATCGTGTAGTAAAGACATAGGGCCGCGCGGACGCGCGCCAAAGACAAGTTCAAAGGGAGAAAATCCTGTGTGTTCGTTTGGGACCTCTCTATAAGCAAAGAGAGCCGCGGGTAAAACCCTCTCCCAATCTTGAGGATGATCTTCAGTTATCTTACCAAGCAAAGTCTTGAGTGTTCTATTCAAACGCTCAACTAACCCATTAGACATTGGGTGATAGATACTACTGAGAGATCTTTTAATATGTAAGGTAGACATCACTTGTGACATAGTGTCAGATATGAGTTGAGTGCCATGGTCTGACAATATTTCTCTGGGGAACCCCAAACGAGAAAATATCAGCCAAAGAGCATCTGCGATATCGGTAGTAGATATGCTCTTAAGAGGAATAGCCTCTGGCCAACGTGTGCACATATCGACACATGTAAGGATAAACTGGTGTCCTCTGGCCGACTTGATCTTAAAAGGGCCAATAATATCTATGGCCATTTTCTGAAACGGCCGAATAGGGATGTCAGCAGCCTGGATAGGCGCAGCATGTCGTGGTCCTCTAGATTTGACCTCCTAACATACCTTACATGATTGGCAGTAGATACGAATGTCCTTGTTAACAAAAGGCCAAAAGAAAGCCGCAAGGACTCTCGACTTTGTACGGGAAAATCCCATATGTCCAGCACATTGCGAGTCATGAGCATGTTGCAATATTTGTACTCTCATACTCTTGGGAACAAGAATTTGCGAATGTGCCGACGTAGTCGAGTCTTGTACCATACGTACAAGTACGCCGTTTCTCATTGCAATCCAAGATTTTTTTTGTGTATTCTGATTTGGATCACCTTTCTTCGCAAGAATGAAGAATTTTTTCAGAGAAGGATCTTCTTCTTGTAATTTTATGAAAGAGTCCCGGGAAATAACCAAGTGACTATCTTGGCTATGAACTTCATTATTACTATTCAATGAAGTTTGGGGTGTTTGTACAGCTTGTGCTCTTGTAACCACTGCATTGGTAGCTTGCATATTATGATCTTCCCAAGCAGCAATCTGCTCTGGGGTACATTCCCTAACTCCGTGAATACGACCAATAATAAGGTCCGCAATAGGATTAGGTAAGAGACAAGCGTGCACATCTCTCGTAAAGAAAGGAGTGGCAATGTGAATTAAAGCAGTAGGATATATCTCTAGAGTGCCGCCAAATGTGACACATTTGATAACCTTTCCTGTAGCACAGGATGGATCTACAAGCGATTGTCTAACACCAATAGTGGTGCATCCGGAATCGAAAAGTAGCGAGACCGGAGTATTATTAACAAGACCCGTATGAATGATTAGAGAACCTCTCCCGTCATGCGCAACTGCAGCAGGCAGAGCGGGAAGAGGGTGACCACAGCTCAAAGTAGTTATGGTAGTCGGTTCGAACAAAGTACTGCATTAGGGGCATTTGTTTGCTCTCCCAAAGTCAAAAGCAGAACAAGTGACAGCGTCAGAGTTTTTATTATCAACAACCTGATTACAGGCTCCCTGAGATTCTTGTTGTACAGAGTTAGCCTGCTGATATCTCTTTTTTTGTATTGAGATCTACCGCGACTATTATTACCTCTGAAGTTATCAGAGTTATTATTATCTCTGAAGTTATTAGTGTCTCTATTGTAACTGTTATCCTGTTTTGAACTCCAGTTTCCATGATTATTGTCATGTCCACATTGATGCGAACATCTATTTGTTTGGTTTTGAGGTCTTCGCGAGGAATAGCCTCTGTTACCATATCCTCTTCTGAAATGCCTAAAATTATTAGGTTGGAAGTAACGAGGACTGTCAGCTTGTCTCCAATTCTGTGAAGAAGAATCACCTTGAAATTGATTGCTATGATTCTGAGCATAATTACGGTTACTCTTCTTATTAAAATTTTGTTGGAATTTACGATCAAAGTTTTGACCATATGGTGCTGCCGAAGCAACTGGCAGACCTTCTTTTACTTTAGAGTTGCTAATGGTTACGTGAGGATGCGCAGTAACATACTGGCAACAATATTCTTCCATTTTTTAAAATGTTTTTAGGCTTACGCTCATGAAGAAAAGAAAGAAAACATTCATTGACAGAAGACATAACCTTGTCTCTAAGTAGTAAGTCCATAAGTGCTTCAAATGTATGTTCTGTCTTAGACAGTTCAACCCAACATGTAAAAGTAAAACGTATCTTTGAAATGAATTCAGAGAATTCTATTCCAGTTTCTGGCAACATATTTTTAAATTGAAGACGATAGCCGTCTTCGTTAAGTTGGTATTTCTTTAACAGGATAGCCCTGACAACCTCATAGTTGTTCTTGTCAGGCACATCTACCATGCCCAACATAATCAAAGCATCACCTCTAAGTATTTTGGACAAATGATAAACATACAGTGATTTATCTATGTTATGTACCTTACATGAACTTTCAAATCTGTCTAGATAAAACGTTATATCGTCAATGGAAGCATTGAATGCTGGAAGATTAAGCTTGAAAGTATTAGCATTAGTCTTATCTGACACCTTATTTGCATCATTAGCATTACCCATGTTCATCAACTTTAACTTCTCTAACTCCAAAGCTATGAGTTTTTCTTCATGCTCCATTTTTGCCTTCTCTCCTCAGATTCTCTTTGTAACCTTCTTTCTTCAGCCTCTTTTTCTCTTTGTAGCTTTTTCTCTTCAGATTCTCTTTCAAGTTTTTTATTTTCAGCCTCAATCGGTAGTCTTTTCTCTTCAGCTTTCAGCTTTTGCTTCTGCTTCTCTTTTTTGTTTTTCCATTTCCATTTGGAATCTCTTTTCATCCACCTGCATCTGCAGTTTTAAAATCTCAGCATCTATTTTCTTTTGTTCAGTTTGTTCTTTCATTTTCTTTTCTTCCGACTTCAATGCCATGGCATATTGAACAGTCGCAAATTCTTCTAATTTATCACCAGTCTTTCCAAGGGATTTACCCTGCTCAATAAAGTACTCAAATGTAGACATGTTGTCTAAAATATGAGTCCAAAACCTGAAATAATTAATTACCTTATTTCAAACTTAATAATAACAAGTCTTAAATCAAGCACTTGCTTAATCACATCACATTATATTATTCCAATCTCTGTTGGAAACAACTCTTTTCCAAAGAACTTGTGTATGAACCTTCTTGAAATATCATCAATCAATTCTTGATCATAGGTGCTATTCATCGTTTATTTATCATCAGTGTAGTAGTAATAGTGCATGAGCATAATCCATTAATTAATTACCAATGACTATGTAAACACAATCACAATGTAAACATTAACAATGTAAACAATAACAATGTAAACAATAACAATGTAAACAATAACAATGTAAACAATAACAATGTAAACAATAACAATGTAAACAATAACAAAGATTAGCAACCATACGAAAACACTCGCAGTAATCAACTAAAAATAAAGCGAAAAGTAAAGAAATATCACAAAAAATGTGATGATATCTGCGAGAAGATGATACAAAACACAAGACACCACAGTGTATAAATATAAATGGTGTATAAAACTAAACAATAGAAAAGAGGAGATCTACAAGTACAAACAAATCAAAACTAAACTAAAGAATGCGAAAAAATAACGAAAACAACACTAACACATGTCATCATAACTAACAGAAATAGCAACAAAAGTCGCTTAGCAAATTTCACTATAGGAAATTTGCATACCCTACAGAACACTCACAATAGAAAACCTCTGTCACGTGGTATGATCTATAGGAGTCACCACCCATCCAGACCCGCAGAAATATAAACATATAAATATACAAATAACATATAAACATATAACATGTAACAAAAGAATGAGAAATACAGAAGACTCAGTAGAAGTATAAGGGCACAGTTCACGAACAAACAGGCCACTTAACTTATGGACATCCAACCGTCAGCAGAGCAAAGAACATGTGAAGATCAACATTCTATGGACAGAAGATCCAACGTTGATCGAACATGTTGATCTTGCGTGGTAACTGCCAGGACGATGGTAGAACTTGAGTTTCTGATCGGTACAGGTAGTGTAGTTACGGAACTTGGCCTTCTTATGTAACAGTAAATTGCTTCAATCGGTACTTGGCCTTCTCAGTAAAGAACCCGTAGCAACCGGAACTTGGCCTTCTCAATGCAAGAACTCGTAATCAAAAATGCCGCAACGCCGGGTAGTGTCATTTTCTTGCATCAGGCTTAGCAAAAAATTCTATGTTGAAAAGATACCGGGCAACGCCGAGTACTTCCAGGATTCTGTATGACGATGTCTTGGAGAATGCTGTATTTTGATTTCTTGTAGAATGTAGCGGGTAAGGGACCCCGTGTATGCTGGCACCAGACCAAACCAGCTTATGGCCACCAAATGTTGCGTAGCAAATATGTTGCGTGGATAAATGTTCCGTGGATGATTTCTATTTGCCACACAATGTTGAGGGTGTCATATTTCTTCTTCTTGCCAAAGGTAAGATAATACTGGCACTTGAAGCGTGGTGTATCACCCTCAGACACCAGGGATGATAAAGGCGAAATAATATGGTGTCTTTAGTCTGGTTTGTATGCATGATGTGAGTGTTGAGTTAAACAGCTACAGTTCCAAACAGGGACGTCACATCAACTTATAACGTAGAAAAGTCAAGAAATCTTCAAACAGCAAGTGACGTTTCCATCATTTATTGTGGACGCCACAATGACAAGGTGCATAGACATTAATATGCAGATACATTACGTGTGCAGTAGAACAGTCATCATTACATTGATATAGTCAGCACAACACTGGATAGCAGACAGCATCATAATAATGGTGAATCATATGAATATCAGTACATCATAACCAGCTGTACATGTAGTCAGGGGGAAACCTCCATCCCTTTCCATAATAGCCGGAAGATCAATAGGGGATCAAATCCACTCTCCTTTATCTGACCCCAGCAAGACAAGCATATCTTCTGAAGTACATAAAAATGTCCTCAAAGTTCCTTTAGTCAACAAAGGTATCAAACCTAGATCGAGCAGCAGAGTTCAACAAGTAAATAGTCCTTAGGACATGCATCAACCCGATGCATAACAACGTACGTGATCCGTGAGCTGAGAAACTTCTCATAACGTAGACTCTTCAATAAGCAGGCTACAAACAATGTCAATCTCGAAAGATGGCGTTAATGTTATTCAAAATGTCATTACCTTTTCTTCAGGAAATAAACCACATAACTCACACGCCTCCAGGCGCTTCGAATCACAAAAGAGATATCATCTCAAAGGAACAAACAATATATAGAGGACTCCATTTCCTGATAGAATAAGCACAGACGCTGGCAAAAAAGGGCGTCTTGCTCTCAAACGAATCTGCCACACACTGCGGGCGGAAACCCGTTCAGACAACAACCAAAAACTTAGACATGCGCAGAAACGCGCGATTCGAATACAGTTCAGATAATATACGAAGTAGTACCTTTTATTAGAACACCCAAAAAATTCGAGCCTTAAAAGGATAGGAATCCGAAACATTGCAAGTTGCCAAATGTTTCTAAGAAAAGTGGGCCCGAGCGCTCCATATATGGACATGACTCAAGATCGCTCCATACATGGACATGACTTAAGATCGCTCAAACAAACTTATCGGCAACCGAACGCCAACAAGAAACCAAAACTGTTGTAAGTAAAAGTGACATACAATTACACGGGTTATTTCCCTTGCATGAGAAAAATATAAAGTACACAGAATACGTTGCGACATTCTTGCGCAACAACAGGCAATAGGTACTGGGTGGCTGTCCCTCTTGATTTTAAAAGGGCTCTCGCACCACTAGCTCCTATAAGTTGTGGCTGGCTCCTTAAGGTGTAAGTTTAGTTAGGCTACAGTATGTAACAATCAAGTACATACAGTCGAGCTGTTATTGGTCATTCAGTCTGCTATCAGATGCAGAAGGCAACGGCAGTCTCTCTCTCTGACCGAATGGCGCTCTCGCTGTAGTTTGAACATTTCTGTGCCTTCTTTCCATTGAGGGCAATTGCTTATATAGATCATGACCGACCGACACGGGAAGCAGTAAAACTGAAGTGTGTTGTATATTCAAATCCAGGCATAATTTTGCAGAGATGTGCAATTATGAAAAACTAAGATTTTAAATGTCTTCGTTATTCCTGGACCGATTTCCTTCATCTTAGGCTTAAAGTATGCCCTGAATTATTCTTTTTCTTTCTAGCTAATTGTCTTTTACTTTTCTACATTCATCTGTTCATAAGCGTAGCCTAAACAACAACATTTTCTACTTGCTTGATGTCTCGATGCATTGCACTCGAGATTTCTCCATTAATATATCATTTCCCGTGGAAATCTTTGCACATACTTATAAATGGACATTCCTATTTGTGAATTATTAACCTCTTCCATGCTGTTCTTCGCGCATAATTCTGTAGATTACCTCCAATGATAACAAGGTTACACAGATTTAAGCTCGGCCATTGTTAGGCTAATACGTTGTAAACACTATGCATGAAGGTGCCGTTTCATTGGTCCGTCCAGCATACATTATTATAAAGTATGGTGTACCGTTGTGGTATGAATGACGTGTTGTGAATCAGACTTCACGACAGTCTGTCCTGATTATAACAATATTGTAGAATTAGGCAGGTCGTGTGGCATAATTGCTTCCAGTAAAGGTAACAATTAGTTGCACTACCTTAAATAGCTATTTCAATAATTACTTTGTTATGTAGGTGGAAAATTTACTAAAATAACACGCCATATCTTGTGATAGGCTTAAAATTAGAAAATAATCTAAACTAAATTGTAATTGGGTTCCACCCAAAAAAACTAGTGACGGATTACGGGTTGAGATGAGATGATATATATATATGACCCTCGAATGACCCTGAGCAGATGGTGCAAAGAAGAAGGACATAGTATGAATTCGTTGAGAGCATATGCTCAATTGGAAGGTGACAGACAATGAATGAATTAATTTACTAGCAGTATTGCGCATGGGAAATATTAACGACAAGAAAATACATAAGAGATTTTTGAACACGTTAAGCCCGGATCTAGTCTAAACACGTAATTATTTGTCGAAAATAACCGGATGTTTTTTAACACGAACCAGAACGTTGGGTAACTTATAAGAGGCACTTCATCGCATGTCGGATATTTGCTACTTGAGCACTGTCTAACTGTCTGCGTCATACCTCCTCTTCGTCTTCTTGGACTTGTCTTCTTGTTGTTTTTCTTCTTCCTTCTGTTCTTCGCATTCTCCTTCTTTCTCTTTGTCGTCATTGTCTTCCTTATCTCCTGCTCATTCCTCTTTCTCTTTAAGTGCCATGTCTGATGGCATGGGCAATCATGTCTCTTCTCATATAATACCTCATAGAAAAACAATGTGGATATAACTTATTAACAGTAACATATAAAAAAGTAATTATTTTATTTCTACAACAATGGTCGAATCTTTGGTCTGGAGCTTAAACCCACTAATATCTGGGAGACAAAATAACAATATTCTAACACAAATGAAGAGCCGCGGTAGCGCAGTGGTTAGTGCACTAGCTTCTGAACTCAGTGGTCGATGGTTCGATCCCCAGTTGAGGTGGGATTTTTTAGATCATAAACGGCTCCGCGGTCGACCCATTCTCATGAATTGTGTACCAGAGCAGCTTCGTGAAAGGTTAAAGGTCACCACATCACCCCTAGTATGGTCAAGACAATATGGGCCTAACACCATATTCCCAATATGCCTACGCCTCAGTGGGCATGTAACGGGATCCTTTACCTTTACCCAAACACAAATGGGTATGATCTTTAGGAAAATTCTAAGAATAACCACAACAGCGTATTTCACCATCATTATCAATGGAGACACCGCAGTAGCTGATCACATTTTAAACAGCGGACACTAAAGCATACATTTGGGCGGTTGTTTCTATAACAATTTGTGTATACATAATGAAGTAGCTAACACCATTCACAACGTCTTGTAAGATGACAGAGGAAGCAGTAGACGAGTTCTTTATTTGCCTCCTCATTGTCGTAGATTTTTTATAAGGGAATTAAGACATTGGTTGGTCCCTTCTGAATAGAAATAGAACAGGTGATAGCTCAGTGGGAGATGATAATATAAATAGATTTTCACGAGTGAGATGGTAGAAATTAATAGAGTCTGTCCCTGAAATCGAGAATCTTCTCTCTTTCAGCCTATCTTCTACAACAGATCTAGAGGAGTCAGACAGTCTATTAGAATATATATATATATATATATATATATATATATATATATATATATATATATATATATATATATATATATATATATATATATATATATATTTATATTTATATATATATACACCACTCACATACAAATACACATAGGTGACGAAAGTTAGACACACAGACGTGAAAACTATAACAATGGAATATAGATATTTTGAAACGAGCTGACCGACACGCTTGAATAAAGTTTATGTAAATTTTATTAACATAAAGAAAATTGTCCACAACAAATAAGATTGCTTATCAAGCACATATAATTACACATAGATTAATGAATTACTAAAAGAACAATAGACCAATAGGAGTAATCCTTTCCCTCTATGTAGAGCCCACGATCCCGTTAGCAGAAAAGTTATAGCCTCCAAAGAGTCACAGATATATACGCTATGTTCTATGATTTCTCCTCTATAGTTTAAGAACAGAGTTGATATATTAATCTATCCTAAGAGGAAATCAGCATTTGCAACACAAATTGCATAAAGAAATTTCAAAGTGGGTGCATGAATATAAATGAAAGAATCACTCGTTCTGCTTTCTCTCTGTTCATTCAGCAGGGGCCCCCTGACATCCATTCTTACCTATACACGTGCTGTTTTTCGCCTTCTGGCGCAAATTTTAGGACACTTCTCTACAGTGAATCTGTATTCTTTTGATAAAGCGAATCCCAGCTCTGCAGATACAGGTTTCTTCCGATGTTCTGGGGAGCATTCGCTTTACAGCTATATTTTCAGATTACTAGTAAAGTCACTTGAATCAGCTTAGGTAAGCAATGTTAAACGGGGTCACAGTGTCAGAATCACGAGGTTTCCACTACTTAGGAAAATGGCAGGTTTGTAACTTTCAAATGTAAAATTCTTGGTCACACCACACTTAGTCAAAAAACGTCGGAAATGTTATTGGTTGTAATTTTTCTCGCCACAGGGGCTGAATGTACAATGAAATTGTTAAGAAGAATTATAATCTGGCTCAATAGGCCCAGTTATTGCATTTTAGTTTTAAAGTCAGTGAGATGAGTACTCTGTCTCTTTCTGGATGCAAACACCATGCCAGACAGGTTGTGACTGGGAAACTCTCTTATTTAAATTGCAAAATATTTCTTCTATGTTTTTCTCATATACTGAAACAAAACCGCTGGTAGAGGTTGGGCTGACCCAAAACTGTATAAGGAAGAGAAAAGTACAAAATACTTAACCACAATATTATACACACATCCTATCCTACCCTCGCGTAAAATATAATATTATATTCACTTCGGTTATTAACTTTAAGTTAGAGACTATAAGCTTAGCGCTTGTCTCATCGTTTTAAACCCCGTGAAATATATTCTAGTCATTGAAAAAATCAATCATCATGAATTAGAAATATATATAATATATTTCGTCAATACTCAAAGATGAATCAGTGCATTTACTAGTTAGTTAAAAATATTCTCGGACTGGTTACTAGCAATTTAATTAAATTTATTATAGCTGTAAGAGTTTTAGCTAGAAATTGTAATTTATTTTGCTATCCACTGTAACGCCGTACTTAAAAGAATATAACTGACTTATCATTTAATCACTCTGCACATAAATCTAGTGAAGATATAATAGGCGATTTACCACTAAATCACTCAACACTCCTAGTCAATATATTTACCTCCCACAGAACTAAAAACCATCTCCAATCGACTAACTAAATGATACTTCTATATTAACAGAGATCTTAGGAATCGGAAGCTAGATGGTTCTAGTCTTGACTGCGGAGTACTGAATGCATTCGAGTTAGATTTCCAGAGTATATATCTCTCCGAAATCAAAGAGGATATTACGTCTCTAACCCGAAACAGACTCAAATTCCAGATGTTTACATCTACGTTCAATTCTACGTTCAAATTTTGAGAAGCATTTGAAATCAAAAGATCTCGAATGAAGAAATAGCCCAGGCTTAATATATTAGCACCTACGCCCAGATTTACATATTTCCTATCTCATTCTACGAATGAAAGGATTTTCTTCACACCCATGCCGAAAAGACTCAGGCAAATCGAGCGGACAGTCTCTCTCTTAAATCTTGCCTAACATGATTTAACATACCGTGCGAGGTTCTTCGCTCTCAAGAATTCACACTATTACTGCCTCCGACTATGGTAATAAACGAAATACACGCACGCTCGTCTTTCATCTCAAATCTTACATCGTGAATAATTAACTTATAGACGAGCAGATTAGAGAAAAGTGATAGACGCTCGTCTTACTTCTCATCCCTGTCGAGAACGAATTAACACGATTCGGTCTCATCAAAGAACTTGGATTACCAGCAATAAAATGCGTTGCTAAATTAGCAAGGAAACTGGCAAAGGTACGAATTGCTAACAATCGAGCGTATGCAAAAAGAAAGGTAAAAGAGCGAAAGAAAGGTAAAAGAGCGGAATTAAAGGAAAAGACAAGTGTAGAATAAAGAATAGATATCTGAAATTTATTAATCATAAATCTCTCTGCCACACTCATAAAATTACCCATTCCTAAATGAGGGCATTTGCTCCTTTACTGTGCTTTTTTATTTTTCTAAACGATTGTAAAATATTAGGGCTGGAACCGTTAACGATTAATTAATCGATTATTTGGCCAACAAAAGTGTAATCGATTACCGTTATTGGTAAAAACACATTTTAATCGATTATTCTATTTTTATCAATGTTCACTTTTTTTTTTTTTTGCTTAAATGCGGGAGCATTTGCTATGTCAGAGGTGTGTAATATGGAATTTGGCAAGTATGGTCAATAGTAATAAATTGTTTGGTGGTAACTTTTCAGTATTTTCAATATATATTCATAACGAGGATGCCATTATAAAAAGTCAAATAAATAAAATCCCTGGTGATTAATTTTTTTTAAAATGTATTTTTGACTTTTTTATAATTTTTCAAATTGTTCGAAATTGATCCATCAATCTTCGATTTAAGAAATTCGATGAATCAACTGAGATTTTTTTAAGGAATCCCTGTCCTAGAAAATATATATCCTAAACTGTTTCGTGCCCAAGATCGCGCCCTGGAGAGGACACTCTAGCTTCACTCTATGGTGTCGGTACAACACGGGAAGTAGCAGTTACCGGTTATAAGCATCTTGCCCTAGTGGCGTAGGGCATGGCGCCTGGTAAACTTCCTACAGTGGGAGAGGTTCTAGGACTTCACTGGTGCATGGGGATTAGGGCCAAACCCGAACTGGAGACAGAACATTTTGCACAACTTCACATACCATCAACGGCAAACTCTCTCTCTCTCTCTTTCTCTCTCTCTCTCTCTCTCTCTCTCTCTCTCTCTCTCTCTCTCTCTGGACAATTACCGTATCCAAGGGGGTGGGGGACGACCCCTCGCCCCCCCCCCCCCCTCCCCGGCCTCCTTGCGAAATTCGAAAACCTGTATTTCATATCAACCACTTCAGTATTTTTCCCCCTACTTAGGAGTTAAATGTAAGTCATCGTTAGGTCGGACGACGGAAGGATTCAAACATGTGTGTTACTGGACAATGGTAAGTACCTTAAAGGTTACGAACGTAGTTTGCAATTCTACGTGGAGGGACAATGAAAGACAATAAAGGGACCCGCCATACAACAATGAGAAAAGATGGCGCCAGTCAGGCGGGTGGTGTAACTTTAGAGGACCACTGAAAAAAACTGCTCGTCAAATATAACTTACATTTCTAAAACAACTTAAAACGAGCTAATTAAGTGTTGTGGAGAGGAAATAATGGATAAACTAGTCGATATTTAAATAATTTTTTTTTTTTTTTCAGTAATGTTTAATACGATTACTGATATATCGACAACTTTCCAAGTAAGTATCGTAATAAGATATGTAAAGGTGGGTCAAATAAAGAAATATTTTGTTTGAGTTTTTTTTTTTTTTTTTTTTGCACGAACTTAATTTTGAAAGTAATACAAATGTTCACCAGGAATCTAAAATAAGCGGCCAAATTCTTGGACAATCCGTAACCAAAAATATTATATTGATCTACAAAATTGTGTAGGAATTTGTACTGACACCCGCAGAGTAATGGCTTCCGCACAACGTTGTGCAGTAGCGGAAATTTTAAAATGTGCACCATTTGGTGTATGGATTCTCTGTCAGAGCCATTCATTAAATTTGACTATCTCGAAATGTGCGGAAGTCAGGAGCATTAGAAACTGTTTCAGAATACTGAAAGAAACTATTTCCATTTTTTTTTTTTCATACTTCTTCTAAGTGTACTTTTGTGTTGAAAATTAATTCAAAAGGCTCTAAACCATGTGACCTATGTGACACTCGCTGGGTAGAACGGCATAATACAACACTTGATTTTAAACAAAAATATTGGTTTTTTTGTTGATACATTAAATACTTTAAGTGAGTGGAATGATACAATATAATCGTCAAAAAAAAGTTTTTTTTTTTTTATTCTTTGTTATCATCAGACTTCACAGTAGCTACAGAATGCATTGTGCACATTTTTGCATTAACGTTACTACAGAAAGTACAGAAAGGAGTAAGACAAGGCTGTACCCTTTCCCCTTACCTGTTTAACATTTATGCCGAGAATATCATGAGAAACGTAAGAGATGACCAAGAACACACAGAGTTTGACTCATTTAACATCGGCGGGTACCAGATCCCGGAAATCAGATATGCTGACGACACAGTCCTCCTATCGACCAACCCAAAAGGACTTGAACAATTACTTCTGTCCACCAAAAAACACAGCGAGGCCCAGAATCTGTACCTAAACACCAAGAAGACCAAAGTATTGACAACAGACAAAGTAAAGACCAAACCAGAAATTGAAATTGATAACGAAGAACTGGAAAGTGTCAATGAATTCGAATACTTAGGATCAATCATTAACAGCTCTGGCGACTGTGCAGTAGAAATTAAAAGAAGACTTGCAATTGCTTCACATAAGCTAATACAGATGAAAAACCTATGGCAAGGCACAAGCAAACAAACAAAGTTACAACTGATCAGAGCATGTATATTCCCAGTAGCAACATACGGCTGCGAGACTTGGACACTCAATAAAACAGTTGCAAAAAAGATTACATCATTCGAAATGAAATGCTACAGAAGGATGTTGAGAATACCCTGGACAGAAAAAAAGACCAACAGAGAAGTACTGCACTCACTAAACGTACAGGAACATTGGCTCCTAAATACCATCGCAATAAGGAAGCTGAAATTTTTCGGTCATATAAAAAGACATAATAGTCTGGAAAAAACAGTGATGGAAGGCATGGTCCCTGGAAAAAGGGGAAGGGGTCGACCTAGACGACGGTGGACCCAGGACATCACAGAGAGTCTGAACTTGTCTTTGGCTGATGCAGGTCGACTTGCCCAGAATCGTGATGCGTTCAGAGCAGCTGTAATGGAGACAACGTTCTGGAAAGAATATGTCACATGATGATGATGACTTAGTAGAATATTACAGAAACAAACCCTTGATTTAAGTTTAACTGGTGCGTGCATTTAAGATCTTACAGCTCTGAAACGCCAAAGAGATGATGCAGAAAACGTGTTTTCGACAATTTTGAAATCAGTAGAACATGCAGCTAATAATCTTGAAATTGTTATTAGAAAGCAGAGAATCGCTAGACAACAATCAATGCGAGATAATCATGCAACAAGTTGTGTGGAAGAAGATTATAGAAGTTTATTTATTCCTATTTTGGATTTTATGGTAACTAATGTCAAAATGCGTTTTTCAGAAGTTACGCTTACTGCGTTCCACTTAAATACTCTTCTTTTCTTCCAATCAATTTAACAAATATTAATAAAGGAGATCTGCTAACATGCACTGAAAGATTATGGAGAAAATATGAGACTATGTTAATGAAAATTCAAATGAATTCTTTACAAATCTTTAGAGCAGAAGTTACGATCTGGCAAGCTAAATCTTTGCGGCTTCTTCAAAATCAAGAAAGTGATATGATAGATCCTGTCAAAGTATATTCATGCTGTGATCGTGACATTTATCCCAACTGTCACACTTTATTACACAGATTTAAAATGTGGCTGAGAAATAGGGTAACAGAAGAAAGATTATTAGGGATAACCATAATGCATTTACATCAAGATATCGACATAAACATAGAAAATGTGATTGACAGGCTTGCGAATTCGGGGAAAAAAATAGAAAAAAGTTGATTTTATAATTTAATATAGGCTAATTTTTACACGTAATTATAAATAATTATATTATTACGAGGGGCGGTCAAAAAGTAATGCCTCGTAATTTTTAATTTCATTCAGTAGGCAAGAAAACAGATAAAATTCACATTGAAATGTAGCCCCAAGTCTGACCTTCACAAATTTATTTCTCTATGTAGTCTCCGTTATTTGTTACAGTTTTTGTCCATCTTCTCACAATGGCATGTATCCCCGCACGGTAAAAATGTGTGTCCTTTTTCCTAAACCACTGGCGTACGGCGCGTTTAAGGGTCTCGGTGTCCTCAAAGTGATGTCCGCGAAGATCTTCTTTCAGTGGTCCAAACAGATGGAAGTCAGAAGGTGCAAGATCGGGACTGTTAGGGGGATGTGGTAATAATGACCAGCCAAATTCTGCAATCGCATCAATGGTGCGTTTAGCGGTGTGTGGCGTGGCATTATCGTGCAACAGTAGTGCAGTTCTCTGATCTTTAATGGGTAAAGTCGCCGAAGACGACCTCTAAGCTTCTTCAAAGTTTCAATGTAACGGTCTTCATTCACCGTGTTTCCCTGTTCCAAGAAGTCGAGAAGAATCACACCCTTCTCATCCCAAAACACGGAGGCCATAACTTTCCCTACAGATGGTGAACTTTTGAACTTCTTTCTTGTCGGCGATGTTGTGTGATGCCATTCCATTGACTGCCTCTTGGATTCTGGTTCAAAAAAATGAACCCAAGTCTCATCATCTGTCACAATATTCGATAAAAACTCTTCTTCAGTTTCGTAACGGTGCAGGAGGTTGATGACTATGGTTTTCCTTGTTTCTTTATGTCTGTCTGTCAACATTCTATGACATAACGTTGTTTTAACCGAACGTCTTTGGGAGCCATTTTTAAACTGTTACAGTGGTGCCACCTGTTACTGAAACAGGTTGGTAATGCTATACAATGCAGAAGAGTGTTTGAGGAATCCTGCTAAATTTACAAATTGCACACCGATGCAGTATTTACATACATAAAAAATAGGAGGCATTACTTTTTGACCTTCCCTCGTATAAGTATTAATATATTTTTGAGGTACGCTTGTTATCCTATAATATCAAATATGTATGTATTTTTATCAAATTTTGTCTCTTTGTAGTTGTACCTTACTTTTATGTAATTATGTTATAATTATAGTTATATTTTTTAAAATAACAATGAGTATTTTTGACTTACTGTGTAATAAAACTATCAAGTTGTCACTATTTTTTCAAAATTCGTTATTTTGTTTTTTAATTTGTCTAAAAATGTGTAAATAAGAAGCGGGGAACCTTAACCTCCTGATGTATGCCCCCTCCCCCGGACAATTCCAAGATCCGCCATTGTTCTGGACACAGAAATTGACAGCCGTATTGGCAAAGCTGCAACCATCTTTGCCCACCTCACAACCATGTTTGATGAAACCCCAAACTCACAATGAAGACCAAAGCTGCGGTATCTAATGCAGACCAGTATACTTTTGTATGGCAGCGAGACATGGAGCTCAATACCTTCCATCTACGGAGTCTGCGTCACATCAGTGGTATTTCGTGGAAGGACAAAGTGACAAATGTCGAGGTGTTGTCACGTGCTGGCGTTCAAAGCATGTATACACAGCTTGGACAGCCCAGACTACGCTGACTTTGCCATGTCCGCCGCATGGAAGATGGTCGCATTCCAAAAGATATCTTCTTCGGACAACTGGCAATGGCAAAAGAACAGTCGGGCGACTACAGCTGAGGTTTAAAGATGTGTGTAAGAGACACGTCAAGGTAAGGTAAAGGATCCCGTTACACGCCCGTTGAGGTATATTGGGAATATGTTGTTAGGCCCATATTTTCTTGACCGTCGGCACACTAGGGGTGATGTGGTCAGCATCACGCCGGCCGCCTTAACCTTCCCAGAGTTGCTCTGGTACCCATTTGGGACTGGGTCGACCCAGGAGCCGTTTGTGGCCTAAAACAATCCCACCTCATCTGGGGATCGAACCATAAACCACCGAGCTAGGAAGCCAGTGCACTAACCACTATGCTACCGCGTGAAGGTACTGTACATAAAATCGACCTACCTTGGGGGATAAAGCTGCGATCACACTAAGGGGGCGCTTCTCCCTACGACACCACCTCAGATTGGGCAAAAAGAAGATCTCACAACAGGCAGATGAGAAAATAACACGCCGAATGGAAAACCGGGGGGGGGGGGGGAAACCCAGCTAAGGACTGTCACCTCATGGGTGCATTCCCATAGTCAGTTATGACTGACAGGGGCCACTACACTACAATAAACTGTTTTAGTGGATCATTCCTCTGTCATTTCTTTCCATCATCGATTTCATTTTCGTTCCTTCTGAAACATGAGATCACCACTGCAGCTGGACCCATTACTGGAAACCGGCACCAAGTATTCAAATGGTTCTGCAGTGGTAGTTTTTGTGACAATATGTTTTACGTCATAAGTCTGCCAGCCTCATACACCACCTCATGTTAGTTGTCTTGTATGACATAACTGAGGGAGCAATAGTCTGATTCTTTCTTTGTCTTAACATAAGCCCCCCGGGACCTACCCAGGACAATGCACTCAGTACCAGTGGGCAGAGGACGCTTAACAGTATGAGTAGAAAGGAAACGAAAAATAAATATATTTACATTGAGATGTAACTGTTACATAAAAAGAGTGTACCCACGCAACATCTACTTATTGCTCTCATGTTGTATATTGCTCTCATGTTGTATATTGCTCTCATGTTGTATATTGCTCTCATGTTGTATAAAACAAGTTATTCCTCAAATAAAAGAACATATCAGTTTATACCAGTGGCATGTAGCCCAGGACATGAACACCATCATAGCTGGCAGACGGTGGAGCTGGGTTGGCCATGTCCTCAGAAGTGACCCCGATGCCATCACAAGAACAGCTATGCTATGGACCCCTGAAGGAAAACGAAAGAGAGGCCAACCAAAAACAACTTGGCGGAGGACTGTGGAGGCTGAGATGCAAAGAATGAACCAGAGTTGGGGCACTGTACGAAGGATGGCCACCGACCGAGCAAGGTGGAATCAATTTGTTGTTGACCTACAAGACGCCACCAGGCGTAATGGCCACTGACTGCTTTGACGGTCGGCGGCTAAGGATCAAAGAAGAAGAAGATGTAGCCCAGGAGGTGTGAGGATCTACTGTAGTAGAAAGGCTACCTTGTTAAGACGTGTATGATTTTTGTTTTCAGAGTACGTGGAATTTGATAGAAACGCAGCCTACATCTAACGTTTATCTCTGCCAGACGATCTGTTTCCTATAGTTCCACCAAGAGCGCGGTGGAAAACTCGATCTAAATAATGTTTTACCGAATGTTAACTTCACTTCAAACAAAAGATCGCGTTCGTGTGTCATGCAGCTCAAGACTTGTTGTAAGCCAACTCATGAGTTCTCACTGAAAACGCGGGAACAGTGCCTTTAATCATGGGGATACCGGCGAGATGGGGGCCAGCCCCGCAATTTCCGTAGTTGATTCGTTTTTCCTCATCCGCCATCTAGAGATCTACCAAATCATCGCATATGATCTACCGACAGACAGGGACAGACAGACAGGGATCTACCTTATGCCTGCCCCTGGTTTACATACTACACACACACAAAATAAACTATCTCTGATTACTACTCAAACATAGCTAAACTATCCCTGATTTCTACACAAACATAACTAAACTATCCCTGATTACTACGCAAACATAATTAAACTATCTCTGATTACCACACAAACATAACTAAACTGTCCTTGAATACTACACAAACAAAACTAAACTATTTCTGATTACTACACAAACATAACTAAACTATCCCTGATTACTACACAAACATAACGAAACTATCCCTGATTACTACATAAACTAAACTACAACTGATTACTACATAAACATAACTAAACTATCCTTGCTAACCACTCAAACAAAATTAAACTATCTCTGATTACTTCACATACATAACTAAACTATCCCTGATTACTAAACAAACATAACTAAACTATTTCTGATTACTAAACAAACATAACTAGACTATCACTGATTACCACACAAACATAACTACACTATTTCTGATTACTGCACAAACATAACTACATTATCCCTGATTACTAAACAAACAAAACTAAATTATTTATGATTACTACACAAACATAACTAATCTATCCCTGATTACTACACACAAAACTAAACTATTTCTGATTACTACACAAATATAACTAAACTATCCCTGATTACTACACAAACATAACTACACTTTCTGATTACTACACAAACATAACTACATTATCCCTGATTACTACACAAACAAAACTATTCCTGATTACTACACTGTAACTTTCTGGACCACACTGGAGACATCATAAATGTAGGATAAGAGCCCACGGAACTGGTCCACCAGAAATGTAAGTAGCCTGGTGGGGTGTCTGTTTAAGGCTGGAGTGCTGTGTAGAATGATTTATATAGCCCCATCAGCTGGCCAACTAGAAATGTACATATGTGTGTTTCAGCTGTCCACCTTGATTATTTCAACGTAGTACAAAGCCCACAGGAAATGTAATGTGCACTTGTCCTTCTCATGAAAATAGCCCCATCAGCCGGCCTACCAGAAATGTAATATTCTGGATCACATTAATGTCACCAATAATGTTAATTGCTCGCTCTGTCCAATGTGTAGCTTAGACCCACAGAACTGGTTCACCAGAAATGTAACTGTCTTTTTCTCTTGTTGAGGTGATCACTGGCCCAAGACAGTATACATGTTGTTAGGTGTGTAGCTGGCGTATGATGAACTGAGTGTGGGTGCGAATGAAGGCGCGAATGTGTTTAGGCTCGTATCTGTGGTGTAATGCAACCCATACACTCACATGCAGTAGTCAAGGATGCTTGAACACTGCTGGCACGTTTCAAAACATTTATTGACGATAACACACATAGCATCAACAGGAACCGTCAGTGTAAACAAGGTCATGCTGACCGGAAATCGTTAGGTATACATCAGGCATTAAAAAAAAAAACTGGTAAACATTTGAATATTCGTGCATGGTCCATAGCAATGTTCTTCAATAATGACAGTTCATAATGCCGCGTTGGTGTCTCTGACTAAACGCGTCAGATATCTTGAGCACTTTGACATACAGGTACAACTTGGCTTCCCCGCCAATTGTACATTATCAGGCTGTAATATATTAGCCTTAACACAGGCCTCGTTATGACGTCATCTGTGTACTTCTTCTAAGCAGGTTAACATCAACCCTGCAGTAATGCTTATGTAGACTTAAATACCGCCAATCGGCGGTTCCCACAATATAACTTCGTCACTGGACTTCTGGATAATATAAAGACTAATAGTCTTTGATGGCTACCTTGAGCGCAAAAAAAATATCAGTTCTGAAATGTAGGACCGGTGAGCTGTAGTTCACAGACTAGGTAATCTTCTAACATGTTCTGCCACCGAAAGCGTAATAATGGAAAAAGTCGGTATTACCTGGAACCGAATCCTCAGAACACAATGAGGAACTCTGTCATCATTCCGAAGCACAGAGAAACACTGGGGAGACCTGCCAACGCAGTCACTTCGAAGATTTTCCCCGAAAACACAATGGACATCATGTCCCTCAGAAGCCAGCTTACATCCCGGCCTGACGGAAGTCACTCAACTTGGCGCTCAAATCTGCGCATGGGTATAAGCGCCGAACTGTTTACCTTTGACCCAAAAGGTCAAACACAATGAATGAACAAACAAGGGAGATAACCCCTAATCAACCTGACACAGCAAAGTCAAGACATAGTTACTAAACTTTGACCAGGGTGAAAAACCTACAACCAATAGATCGATGTTTGAAACTCCACCAAAAATGACCGCAACATATTACTGCACCGCCCCTGTAAAAAAAAATGACTTTTTTTTTTAAATATATCCATGAGCAAGATAGCACAAGCATCAATTATGTGCTCATGAAAGAATGAACCTAATATCAGGTACAATAGACGCATAAATAAAGCGTCTGGAGAGAGTAAAAATCATCCCCCATCATAAGAGAAAATATTTTCTCTAAGCCAAACAAACTCAGGAGGTACCATTAAAGAAACCTAAGTTGCTGGCAATACCAATCATAGATATCAAAAATTGTCAAATACTATCATTATAACAATATACAATTATGATGAACTACAATACTATACCATCAGCATATCTAATGGATATATATCATGGATGTACATAATCAAATTTGTTAAATTCTTTATACATCATCCAAATAGTAAAACATTTGTATTACAATATATTAGGATATTAAGGACAGACCTAAGTCTGAAAGTGTATCAGGAAAACTAGGACACAAGATTTAATTGTAGAGTTGGATGTGTTAAGAAGTCCAAGACCCAACAGTTAGGTGGAATCATGTGGGCATCTAGACAAAATGTCTGCCATCACATTATCTGATCCACGGATAGCTCGTACCGAAAAATGAAAAGGTTGAAGAGCAATTGCATAACGAGTAGACCTCGAGCTCTTCAAATTTTTAATCTGTATAGTCGTAAGAGCTTTCTGATCGGTTTCTACTATGAAATGTGCGCCTAGAAGGAATCTTTGTAGTTTGAGTATTGACCAAACCATAACCAATAGTTCACGGTCTAAAACCGAATAATTCCTTTCTGCAGCATTAAGTTTTCTAGAGATATACATTACTGGATGCAGAGTTCCAGAGTACTCTTGCATTAGTGCCGCTCCAATCCCAGTGGATGAAGCGTCACTACGAAGAACAAATGTCTTATCTGTAGTAGGTAACACTAAAATAGGTGGTGTTGAAAACAAAGTTTTGATCTTATCCAAAGAGGATTGGCATTCCTGTGACCAGTGGACCATATTAGGCGACCCTTTCTTTAGTAGTGTAGAAAGAGGTGCCATGATAGAGGATAGATTCGGAATGAATCTTCCATAAAATTGAATAAGACCTAAGAGACTTCGCACTTGCTTTTTAGTCTTAGGAATAGAGATGTTAAGTATCTTAGTGATATTATGGTCCTCTGTCTTTAGGAAACCATGACCAACTCGATGGCCTAGGAAAGAAATTTCGCTAAAACCAATGCAGGCTTTAGAGGGTTTCGCTGTCAGGTTATACTCGCGTAGAGTAGATAGTAATTCAACTAACCCCGAATAGTGATCTTCCCAAGTATCGCTGAAAAGACAGATGTCGTCTAGGTACGCGATGACATCTGACCGATAAGATAGGATTCGACGCATCATGCGTACGAATGTAGCTGGTGCGTTCATAAGGCCGAAAGGCATGAAATTCCATTGAAAAAGGCCTCTAGGTGTAGAGAAAGCCGTAATTGGTTTGGCGCGTTCAGATAACGAAACTTGCCAATATCCTTTAGACAAATCTAGTTTAGTGAAAAAATGAGATTTAGAAAGCCTAGTAAGTAGCTCTTCTAGTAAAGGCATAGGTTCAGCATCAAACTTCGTAACTTGATTCAATTTGCGATAGTCAACGCAAAGACGTATGTTATTGTCTTTTTACGAACAATAACCATCGGCGAAGAATATGCAGAAGTGGATAGTTCAATTATTTTTAAATCTATCATCTCATCCAACTCCTTCTCAACCTGTGCTTGAAAATGTATAGGGATAGGATAAGGTCTGACCCTAATGGGATTATGGTCAGTTAGAATAATGTCATGTTCAATAACATGAATTTGTCCAGGGATGTCAGTAAGGACATCCTGAAATGTTTGTAACATAGCCGAAACTTGTCGCTGTTCTCCTAGAGACAAATCCGGAGAAACAGTAACGTTTTTCCATGATTCACTAGAATGAAGTGGAATCATCGGAAGCGGAAGATTAACATCTGAAAAACTTGTTTCCTCATCCTGTATTACGGACAGTGATGAGTAATGACCATGTTGGACTGGTGAATCGTCCGTTGCCTGGAAAATAGGCTGTAAATAATCCGGACGTTCATGGAATTCCGTAAGCATATTGATGTGGAAGGTTTTATGCTTTCCATCAATATCGACAATGTAGTCAACATCGGAAATTTTCGAGATTATATCGTACGGACCTTTCCAAGAAATAAGAAGTCTGTTTTCCCTACAAGGTAGCAAAACAAATGCTTTGTCACCAGGACAAAGTTGTCGTAAGGTTCTTTTCTTATTGGCAAATTGTCTTGCCTTCTGCTTAGCAAATTCAGAAGAAGTTGCCAATTTGCATGCTTCGATAATCTTTTGTCTCAGCGCGATGACATATTCGTAAGAAGATTTTGTGTCATCGGTAATATTATCAGCGGTTATAAGATCATGAAGCAGAGACATAGGGCCGCGTGGTCGCGCGCCAAAGACAAGTTCAAAGGGAGAAAATCCTGTATGTTCATTGGGAACCTCTCTGTACGCAAAGAGGGCCGCGGGTAAAACCCTGTCCCAATCTTGAGGATGATCCTCAGTTATCTTCCCTAGTAAGTTTTTGAGTGTTCTATTTAGCCGTTCGACCATCCCATCGGACATAGGATGATAGATACTACTCAAAGATCTCTCTATCTGCAGAGTGGACATCACTTGAGACATGGTATCCGATATTAGTTGAGTGCCATGGTCTGACAATATTTCTCCGGGGAATCCCAGACGAGAAAATATAAGCCAAAGAGCATCTGCAATGTCAGCAGTAGTAATGCTCTTCAGAGGAATAGCCTCTGGCCAACGTGTGCTTAGACCCACAGAACTGGTCCACCAGAAATGTAACTGTCTTTTTCTCTTGTTGAGGTGATCACTGGCCCAAGACAGTATACATGTTGTTAGGTGTGTAGCTGGCGTATGATGAACTGAGTGTGGGTGCGAATGAAGGCGCGAATGTGTTTAGGCTCGTATCTGTGGTGTAATGCAACCCATACACTCACATGCAGTAGTCAAGGATGCTTGAACACTGCTGGCACGTTTCAAAACATTTATTGACGATAACACACATAGCATCAACAGGAACAGTCAGTGTAAACAAGGTCATGCTGACCGGAAATCGTTAGGTATACATCAGGCATTAAAAAAAAACTGGTAAACATTTGAATATTCGTGCATGGTCCATAGCAATGTTCTTCAATAATGACAGTTCATAATGCCGCGTTGGTGTCTCTGACTAAACGCGTCAGATATCTTGAGCACTTTGACATACAGGTACAACTTGGCTTCCCCGCCAATTGTACATTATCAGGCTGTAATATATTAGCCTTAACACAGGCCTCGTTATGACGTCATCTGTGTACTTCTTCTAAGCAGGTTAACATCAACCCTGCAGTAATGCTTATGTAGACTTAAATACCGCCAATCTGCGGTTCCCACAATATAACTTCGTCACTGGACTTCTGGATAATATAAAGACTAATAGTCTTTGATGGCTACCTTGAGCGCAAAAAAATATCAGTTCTGAAATGTAGGACCGGTGAGCTGTAGTTCACAGACTAGGTAATCTTCTAACATGTTCTGCCACCGAAAGCGTAATAATGGAAAAAGTCGGTATTACCTGGAACCAAATCCTCAGAACACAATGAGGAACTCTGTCGTCATTCCGACGCACAGAGAAACACTGGGGAGACCTGCAAACGCAGTCACTTCGAAGATTTTCCCCGAAAACACAATGGACATCATGTCCCTCAGAAGCCAGCTTACATCCCGGCCTGACGGAAGTCACTCAACTTGGCGCTCAAATCTGCGCATGGGTATAAGCCCCGAACTGTTTACCTTTGACCCAAAAGGTCAAACACAATGAATGAACAAACAAGGGAGATAACCCCTAATCAACCTGACACAGCAAAGTCAAGACATAGTTACTAAACTTTGACCAGGGTGAAAAACCTACAACCAATAGATCGATGTTTGAAACTCCATCAAAAATGACCGCTACATACACGAACATAACTAAATTATGTATGATTATTACACAAACATAACTAATCTATCCCTGATTACTAAACACACAAAACGAAACTATTTCTGATTACTAAACAAATATAACTAAACTATCCTTCATTACTATACAAACATAACTACACTATTTCTGATTACTACACAAACATAACTACACTATCCCTGATTACTACACAAACAAAACTGAACTATTCCTGATTACTACACGAACATAACTAAATTATTTATGATTACTACACAAACATAACTAATCTTTCCCTGATTACTACACACACAAAATTAAACTATTTCTGATTACTACACAAATATTACTAAACTATCCCTGATTACTACACAAACAAAACTAAACTATCCCTGATTACTAGTCATACATAAATAAACTATCCCTGATTACTACACAAATATAACTAAACTATCCCTGATTATTACACAAACAAAACTAAACTATCCCTGATTACTACACAAACATAACTAAACTATCCTCGATTACTACACAAATATAACTAAACTATCCCTGATTACTACACAAACATAACTACACTATTTCTGATTACTACACAAACATAACTACACTATCCCTGATTACTACACAAACAAAACTAAACTATTCCTGATTACTACACAAACATAACTAATCTATCCCTGATTACTACACACACAAAACTAAACTATTTCTGATTACTACACAAACATAACTAGACTATCCCTGATTGCCACACAAACATAACTACACTATTTCTGATTACTACCCAAACATAACTACACTATCCCTGGTTACTACACAAACAAAACTAAATTATTTATGATTACTACACAAACATAACTAATCTATCCCTGATTACTACACACACAAAACTAAACTATTTCTGATTACTACACAAATACGAACATAACTAATCTTTCCCTGATTACTACACACACAAAACTAAACTATTTCTGATTACTACACAAATATTACTAAACTATCCCTGATTACTACACAAATAAAACTAAACTATCGCTGATTACTACACAAACATAACTAAACTATCCGTGATTACTACACAAATATAACTAATCTATCCCTGATTACTACACACACAAAACTAAATTATTTACGATTACTACACAAACATAACTAATCTATCCCTGATTACTACACACACAAAACTAAACTATTTCTGATTACTACACAAATATAACTAAACTATCTCTGATTACTACACAAACATAACTACACTTTCTGATTACTACACAAACATAACTACACTATCCCTGATTACTACACAAACAAAACTATTCCTGATTACTACACGAACATAACTAAATTATGTTTGATTACTACACAAACATAACTAATCTATCCCTGATTACTAAACACACAAAACGAAACTATTTCTGATTACTACACAAATATTACTAAACTATCCCTGATTTTTACACAAACAAAGCTAAACTATCCCTGATTACTACACAAACATAACTAAACTATCCCTGATTACTACACAAATATAACTAAACTATCACTGATTACTACACAAACAAAACTACACTATTTCTGATTACTACACAAACATAACTAAACTATCCCTGATTACTACACAAATATAACTAAACTATCCCTGATTACTACACAAACATAACTACACTATTACTGATTACTACACAAACATAACTACACTATCCCTGATTACTACACAAACAAAACTAAACTATTCCTGATTATTACATAAACATAAATAATCTATCCCTGATTACTACACACACAAAACTAAACTATTTCTGATTACTACACAAACATAACTAGATTATCCCTGATTGCCACACAAACATAACTACACTATTTCTGATTACTACACAAACATAACTACACTATCCCTGGTTACTACACAAACAAAACTAAATTATTTATGATTACTACACAAACATAACTAATCTATCCCTGATTACTACACACACAAAACTAAACTATTTCTGATTACTACACAAATACGAACATAACTAATCTTTCCCTGATTACTACACACACAAAACTAAACTATTTATGATTACTACATACATATTACTAAACTATCCCTGATTACTACACAAATAAAACTAAACTATCCCTGATTACTACACAAACAAAACTAAATTATTTCTGATTACTACACAAATACGAACATAACTAATCTTTCCCTGATTACTACACACACAAAATTAAACTATTTATGATTACTACACACATATTACTAAACTATCCCTGATTACTACACAAATAAAACTAAACTATCCCTGATTACTATACAAACATAACTAAACTATCCCTGATTACTACACACATATTACTAAACTATCCCTGATTACTACACAAATAAAACTAAACTATCCCTGATTACTATACAAACATAACTAAACTATCCCTGATTACTACACAAACATAACTAATCTTTCCCTGATTACTACACACACAAAATTAAACTATTTCTGATTACTACACAAACAAAACTAAACTATCCCTGATTACTACACAAACATAACTAAACTATCCCTGATTACTACACAAACATAACTACACTATTTCTGATTACTACACAAACATAACTACACTATCCCTGATTACTACACAAACAAAACTAAACTATTTCTGATTACTACACAAATACGAACATAACTAATCTTTCCCTGATTACTACACACACAAAACTAAACTATTTATGATTACTACACAAACATAACTAAACTATCCCTGATTACTACACAAATAAAACTAAACTATCCCTGATTACTATACAAACATAACTAAACTATCCCTGATTACGACACAAATATAACTAAACTATCCCTGATTACTACACAAACAAAACTAAATTATTTCTGATTACTACACAAATACGAACATAACTAATCTTTCCCTGATTACTACACACACAAAACTAAACTATTTATGATTCTTCTTCTTCTTCTTCTTCCGTCCTTAGCCAAAGACCGACCAAGCAGTCAGAGGCCATCACGCCTTGTGGCGATTACTTAACAACAGCATAATTTTCTCTCCCTGATTTTCCCATAACACGCCTACTAACAAACATAACGTCTGATTAACAAAAAAAACCTAAACTGCCTGATTAACTAAACGTAATCCCTGATTACTACACCACAAGCCCATTACAAAACTATTTATGATTACTACACACATATTACTAAACTATCCCTGATTACTACACAAATAAAACTAAACTATCCCTGATTACTATACAAACATAACTAAACTATCCCTGATTACTACACACATATTACTAAACTATCCCTGATTACTACACAAATAAAACTAAACTATCCCTGATTACTATACAAACATAACTAAACTATCCCTGATTACGACACAAATATAACTAAACTATCCCTGATTACTACACAAACATAACTAATCTATCCCTGATTACTACACACTTAAAACTAAACTATTTCTGATTACTACACAAAAATAACTAAACTATCTCTGATTACTACACAAACATAACTACACTTTCTGATTACTACACAAACATAACTACACTATCCCTGATTACTACACAAACAAAACTATTCCTGATTACTACACGAACATAACTAATCTATCCCTGATTACTACACACTTAAAACTAAACTATTTCTGATTACTACACAAAAATAACTAAACTATCTCTGATTACTACACAAACATAACTACACTTTCTGATTACTACACAAACATAACTACACTATCCCTGATTACTACACAAACAAAACTATTCCTGATTACTACACGAACATAACTAATCTATCCCTGATTACTACACACTTAAAACTAAACTATTTCTGATTACTACACAAAAATAACTAAACTATCTCTGATTACTACACAAACATAACTACACTTTCTGATTACTACACAAACATAACTACACTATCCCTGATTACTACACAAATATAACTAAACTATCCCTGATTACTACACAAACATAACTACACTATTTCTGATTACTACACAAACATAACTACACTATCCCTGATTACTACACAAACAAAACTAAACTATTTCTGATTACTACACAAACATAACTAATCTATCCTTGATTACTACACAAACATAACTACACTATCCCTGATTACTAAAAAAAACTCAACTATCCCTGATTATTACCCATACATACCTAAACTATCCCTGATTACTACACAAACTTAACTAAATTATCCCTGATTACTACACAAACAATACGAAACTATCCCTTATTACTACACAAACATAACCTAAACTACCCCTGATTACTACATAAACATAACTAAACTAGCCCTGATAACCACTAAAACAAAACAAAACTATCCCTGATTACTTCACATACATAACTAAACTATCCCTGACTACTAAACAAACATAACTAAACTATTTCTGATTACTATACAAACATAACTAAACTATCCCTGATTACTACATAAACATAACTAAACTATTTCTGATTACTACACAAACATTGCTACGCTATCCCTGATTACTACACAAACAAAACTAAACTATTCCTGATTACTACACGAACATAACTAAACTATTTCTGATTACTACACAAACATAACTAATCTATCCCTGATTACTGCACACACAAAACTAAACTATTTCTGATTACTACACAAATATAATTAACTATCCTTGATTACTACACAAACAAAACTAAACTATCACTGATTACTATACAAACATAACTAAACTATCCCTGATTACTACATAAACATAACTAAACAATCCCTGATTACTTCACAGATAAAACTAAACTATCCCTGATTACTACAACAGCATAACTAAACTATTCCTGATTACTACACAAACATAATTTAACTATCCCTGATTACTACACAAACAAAACTATACTATCCATGATTACTACACAAACATAACTAAACTATCCCTGATTACTACACAAACATAACTAAACTATCCCTGATTACTACACAAACATAACCAAACTATCCCTGATTACTACACAAACAAAACAAAACTATCCCTGATTACTACACAAATATAACTAAACTGTCCCTGATTACTACACAAACATAACTTAACTATCCCTGATTACTACACAAACATAGCTAAACTATCTTTGACTACTACACAAACAAAACTAAACTGTCCCTGATTACTACAGAAAGAAAACTAAACTATCCCTGATTACTACACAAACAAAACTAAGCTATCACTGATTACTACACAAACAAACCTAAATTATCCCTGATTACTACACGAAACTAAAATATCCCTGATTACGACACAAAACTAAACTACTTCAGATTACTACACAAACAAAACTTAACTATCCCTGATTGCTACACACACAAAACTAAATATTTCCATATTACTACACATGAAAAACTAAATATTTCCTGATTACTACGCTGAAAAACAACACTATTCCTGATAACTACACATACAAAACTAAATATTTCCTGATTACTACACGGAAAAACAAAACTATCCCTGATTACTACACAAACAAAAGTAAACTATCTCTGATTACTACATAAACAAAAACTATACTATCCTTGATTACTACAAAAACAAAACAAAACCATCCCTAATTACTACACAAATTAAACTTTCCTGCTTACTACACAAACAAAATGAAACTATCCCTAATTACGCCACTTATAAGGGACTCGGGTCGGTATTTGTCGTGGTCACAGTTTCTGCAAGATGGCTGGTTACCGCTCCACCTATCCTATAGTCTTGACTTCCTTATGTGAGTTGTGGCCAATGACTACAACCCACAAGAGCCAACTTCAAGCCTCAGAAATTAGGTATTTGAGGAAAGTGGTACAAGTGACAAGAAGGGACAAGGTCCGCAACCAGATAATACGTCATCGCCTCAAAACTCGGCCCCTGCAGACCCGAGTGGAACAGTCCCAGTTTATGGTTTGGCTACGTCTGCAGAACGAGAGAACACCGACTACCACGATAAACATGGCAAACCAAGAGCCAAGGAACCAGATCTAACTGGACTATAACCAGGCCATAAGGAAGACAGCCGATAGATTAGCATTGTGATCTTTTTGACCGACCTCTACATCCCGAAGTTAAAGAGAAACGACTAAGTAAGCACGTAAATCACAGTTTCTGTAACATGTCTTTCTTTGTTGTAGGTTTTGAATTGTCGGCCCTAATACAGCCCTTGAAAGTTTACAACCGGTTTTGCTCTCTCTTTCTCTATCTCTCTATATCTCTCTCTTTTCAAGCCTCTCTACCACTAACTTTTCGCCTTGGCTGATCCTTCCACGAGCACAAGGCTTCCGCTTACTTAGCTCATGGTATCCACAAAGCATGCAGTCCGTCTCACTACTTCAAGGTGGAACGTAAAACGACACGAAATAAGGGGAGTAGATATAAGAGACGCCGTGAATAAAAAAAAACAATACAGAGCCGTATAGTGCGCCACGATCTGGTTTACTATTATCCCAAAGTTTCCCCAATACGCCATCGTCAATGTTCTCATGTCTGCACATTACATTTTGCACGATAAAGAACAGTAATGTTGTATCAGGTTTACAACACTTCACTATATTCATCTACGAATTTGAACTATTATATACAGTGGCGTATGCATGGAGGCATATTTGGAGTCATCCTTAAATGACCACCACCTATGCACAATGCTATAGTATGTAGACTTGGATGTGAACCTGTCTGTGAGGCTAATTATATCTTCATTGACTTTTGAAATCATCTACACACTTCCAGGGATTCCCCCTGTGGTGAAATATGTTGAGAACCCAGCATTGCACACTAAGCTTGTTGGAGTCATTTAAGCCCCAGACGTAACTGTGGATTTTGCCTGCATGCATGAGGATCTCACTATGGACCCCATGAGAGGCAGGGGTAGCTGAGAAGTGGCTCTGTGTAGGACGTGACGATTCCTTGGGAGAGCCCAGAACCAGAGCGAAAAGCTCAGCAGCCCTGATTAAACACCAACAATACAGTGGCGTACTAAATGGGTGCGGGGGGTATGCCCTGGGTGACAGCCAGGAAAGGGATGCCATCGGACAGTATTATAATAGTGCTTGCTGTTAAAAATGTATTTGCAAGTCTGTTTTTCTATGGGAGGGAGTTCAAAAGGTGGGATCCGCCCCAGAGTGCCAGATAATTTAAGTACGTCCCGGATTGTATAAATGTCACGAGATATTTTCTCTTACAACTATACGTTTACTGACTTTTAAAACATCACTTGTCGGGGGTGAAAACTAGTGTCCATTTTCGTGCCTGGGTAAAACACTAAATGTGGCATGTGACAGAATTAACTCTAGTTCCAGTATTAACGAGTAATGTTTACAACTGTTGTTTTCTCCTACAGCTTGGGCTAGCGTGTGCCCGTATGGGTGGAGAGACTACCCTGGCAGCTCTTCCTGTTATCTCATCACTGATTATCAAGTGCGATACAGTTTTGATTGGGCAGTTAACCAGTGCTCCGCCCACCAGGCGGAGCTTTTTGTCAGTGATGATCAAACCGAGACGGTAAGCCAGATATTCTTTTTAATTTCTCATTATACCCGTCGCAGTTCTAGTTTTTTTTTTTTTTTAAATTCTCATAATACCAGTTCTAGTTCTGGTATATTGTTCTAATAATACCAGTTGAGTTGAGGTATATTGTTCTAATAATACCAGTTCTAGTCCTTTTTTTTTCGTTCTCCTGATACCAGTTCTAGTTCTGGTATTTTGTTGTAATAATACTAGTTCTAGTCTTTTTTATGTTGCTGTTTGTTCTCATGATACCAGTTCTAGTTTTTGTTATCATGACACCAGTTCTAGGTCTGGTATTTTGTTCTAATAAAATAAATTCTAGTCCCTTTGTTTGTTCTCATGTTACTAGTTCTAGTTTTTGTTCTTATGATACCAGTTCTAGCTCTAGTGTTTGTTCTCGTGATACCAGTTCTAGTCAGTGGCATAGCGAAAGGGGCAGGGGTAGGCGACCGCCCCAGAAGGGGGGGGGGGCGCCAAAGGGTCAGGTCGTTTCTCTGCGAACGCATGGGTACTTTTAGTGCACTCCGAATCTTATCTTTTTCTGCCGATTAAGTCATTTTCATATTTCTTTTGGGGACCGAAGACGCGCCAACAGTGATATATGCAGTTAGCGACCCATAACTTGACTGCTTGCGTCAGGGTCAACGAATCAGAGCTGACCAAGACCCTACTCCAACTCCAAGTGGTGGTCCTGGTATATATATATATATATATATATATATATATATATATATATATATATATATATATATATATATATATATATATATATATATATATATATATATATATATATATATATATATATATATATATATATATATATATATATATATATAATAGCAAAAACTCTTTACAGTAATATTATACACACAACCAAGCGGAAAATTGGGTACTAATATTATAATCGGCTCCCACTTAAGAAAAACCACTCCTAGCTAACACTTAGTGATTATGGATAATGGCTCACTTAGTTGTTGTTCGTCCATCACAGGTGATGAAGACCACTCTGTTCATCCAATTATTAGGATGTTAGGATAGTCTATGAGTACGAAGGTGACTGATGAGCCCGATGCGGGCCTGGAAGGATCTCGGACAGTGTGGGCAGGGAATGTTTGCTTCATGTGAAGGTTTTATTTCACGATCTTTTCTAGCTTGTCTCCGCTGTTCCGCTGCTGCTCTTCTGGAAGATTCGCATGCCACTGCACCTTTACGAAGAGATGTGCGCCAGGCAGTTCGGTCTTGCGCAGCAGCTTCCCATGTGTCTGGGTTTATGTCAAAGGTTTTTAATGAAGCCTTAAGCGTGTCTTTGAAGTTCTTTTTCTGGCCACCATGGGAGCGTCTACCCTTCTGCATCTCACTATAAAAGAGTATCTTTGGCAGTCGATGGTCTGGCATGGGGACTACATGACCTGCCCAGCGAATCTGTGACTGCATCAGAATAGTATCGATGCTAGGGATACCAGCTCTGTCAAGAACGGCGGTATCCGGGATCTTGTCTTGCCATTTGATGTTCATTATCTTCCTGAGACAGACTGTATGGAAGTGGTTGAGCTTTTTTACGTGGCGCCTGTATACAGTCCATGTTTCACATGCATAAAGCAGCACTGGAAGCACCGCAGCTCTGTATACCTTCAGCTTTGTCTGTAGACTAATGCCACTTCGATGCCAAACGTTGGTGTATAGTCTGCCAAATGTGCTGCTGGCTTTGGAGATCCTGGTGTTCACCTCATCATCAATGACGATGTTCTGGGATAGTGTACTACCAAGGTATGTGAACCTGTTAACTCACTTAGTAAAACTCAGGGTATCACGGTCACGGAAAAATTTACCTTAAGGAAAAAATGTATATATATATTTAAGATGAATTAAAGTAACACGGATCTCTTTCTATTAGATTAAGCTAAATCCCTACTGTATTAAATAAGTAAATGTGTGCTTACCGAGTTAAGAATAATTCCTGCATTACAACTGTTATTAGCACTGTCGCAGAATAACACTTTGTTCAGTGGTAGAATTTTCTTGAGACAATCGTACTGAGTGATAAAGACACCTCGCTTCTATAGTAAAATAAAGTCTGCGGGTGGCTTTTGCACGTGGAAGGATCTAACGTAATAAGACATAAGGGTCTAGCGAAATGTTTCCCTGACGACTCTAGATACAGGAATAAGACGTAATCTGAAGCAACACTAGGCAGTCTTACGAGCGACCTGAGTTCGAGATTTTTCACGCAGGCGGAAGGATGAAAAGGTAAGAGTTACTTCCCCGTGTCCGCTGGTTCTCTGTGAAAAAGGAAAACAGGGAACTAGCCTTTCTCTACAAGACAGGTAGAATAAAAGGACCATTAGCTAGAAGCCGCTGTCCACGTGCAGAGGGGTGGAATTTAGCCTATCCAACGTAGGACTGACATGACCAATTCCAGAAATAGCGCTATTAAGAGCTATAAGACAGAAAAGGGGGCGTAGACACGAAATAGAGAACAAGACAGAGCAGACCACTCGGCTAAACGTGACAGAAATTTCATTCATATCACGACACTGGCAAGCTTTTTATGACACAGACATTGACGGCAAAGTTTACTGTTTATACTGTTAATAAAAAGCTTATTAAAAAATCGGATAGTTTATTTCCTTGTGTGCTTAATTAATTCTTAAATATCATATTTTCCAAATAATTCATACTGTTGTTCTTAATATAATTCAAAATTCCTGACAGTGGTTGATATAGTCCTTTAAACTTCCGTATGATTTGTCTACAAAATGAGCATCTATTTTATCTGGCGGTGACGGGGGGCGCATTTTTCCAGGATCGTCCCGGGCGTTACAAACTGTCGGTACGCCGCTGGTTCTAGTATCAAATGTTTGCTCTTGTAATACCAGTTCTAGTTCTAGTTTTTTTTTTTTTTCTCAAACTACCAGTTCTAGTTCCAGTTTTTTTTATATATTCTTATGATACCAGTTCTAGTGTCGATTTTTTCTTCACATAATATCAGTTCTAGTAGCAGTTTTTCCTCTCATAATACCTGTTCTAGGAGCAGTTTTTCCCCTCATAATACCAGTTCTAGGTTTACCCTCACAATAACAGTTCTAGGTTTACCCTCATAATACCAGTTCTAGGTTTACCCTCATAATACCAGTTCTAGGTTTACCCTCATAATACCAGTTCTAGGTTTACCCTCATAATACCAGTTCTAGGTTTACCCTCATAATACCAGTTCTAGGTTTACCCTCATAACACCAGTTCTAGTAACAGTGTTTCCCCTCATAATACCAGCTCTAGTAGCAGTTTTTCCTCTCATAATACCAGCTCTAGTAGCAGTTTTTCCTCTCATAATACCTGTTCTAGGAGCAGTTTTCCCCCTCATAATACCAGTTCTAGGTTTCCCTCATAATACCAGCTCTAGTAGCAGGCTTCCCCCTCATAATACCAGTTCTAGGTTTTCACCTCATAATGCCAGTTCTAGTAGCAATTTTTTTGTTTACATAATACCAGTTCTAGTAGCAATTTTTTTGTTCAATGATAGAAAACTCTTTACAGAGCGATACAACAGGAGCAATCTGATCATCAGAAGTAGTCCCCCATCCGACAAGTGTTTCGGCCCAGTATACTCCTGTACACTCTAAGGAGGCGGGCCCACTTGGGTCATGACTCCCAAGCGTCTCAGCCTCCTGTTGTCTTGTATCGAAAATAAACCCATTTCACTTATGGTAGCAACTTTAAAATCCACACCTCCGCCAGCCGTGGAGGCAATTGTGAAAGTAACAAAGAGAAGACAAATTATTCCGTTCGTTCCGTCGCACATCACAACTAAGGACACACACTAAGACACCTGCGCGAAGCCGACGAGGCTAGCCACTGCACGCTAGCAACTGAAATTCTGTGCCTAACACCTCTTATAATATACGCCGCCTGTTGCCCCTCAGTCACAGCCCTTTCACTAGTACACCAAAAAACTCAACGTATTGTGGACTTAGAAAAATTCCTGGTGTTTTCTGTACCGCAGCGTTTACTGTCACGATTTCCATTGCCCATTGCGGTTGTTCCACAGCCAGCCTGATGCCTTTTCGGCAGTTTCACTAAGCCTCTTCATTGCCCTTGTTCTCGACTGTCCCCTCAGCCCCAACAGTTTCAATAAATCATACACTGATGCAGCCACAAGCCCTCTTGCGCCCACCTCAACAGCCATGACCCTTGCAGTGAACCCATCGTGTCTCAGATCCGCGGCCAGATCATTATACTTGGCAGCTTTGAACGAATGTTGCTCGTCCAATCTGGATTCTAATGGCACGGTCAGTTCAATCAGTATAACCTGAAGCGCTGCTGAAGAATGAAGCACTATATCCGGCCGTCTCCGCGATTTTCTGATACTCTCTGGATATGCCCCTCGTCCAGGTAGGTCTACCGCCATCTCCCAATCGTTTGCACAGTCAGGAAGAGATGGTAAACTGCTACTAGGTTTACTCGGTTTGGGGTGTGCTGACTTTCCTGCCCTCAGAAAGTATGTATTTGCGGTGCTCGGACTGGGTTTGCTATTCGCCTTCATCCTTGCTAGGTTAATTGTCGCAGCAAGCTCATTTAGCACTTTGTTATGGCGCCAAGTGTATCGCCCTTGCCCTAATGACACCTTACACGCTGAGAGCACGTGTTCAAGTGTCTGCCTCCCCTGGCACAGGAGGCACTGCTCATCATCCGACTTTCCCCATTTCACAAGGTTTGTGGCCGACGGCAGCAGGTCATACATTGATCTAACAACGAAGCTGAGCCTAAGAGGTGCCATATGCCATATATCATTCCATGTCAAGGACTTCTGCAGAGCTCCTTCCAATGTAGTCCATAGGCCTTGTTGGACCTGCTGCACTGCTTTTTGCAACCTCTTATCATTCTCAGCTCCTCGTATCTCTTGAACTACCATGTCTCTGCGCTCCCTGCTTGATGCCTTGGACCACCAGCGGATGTCTCCATGACCAAATCCCCGTCTATTCGTTTGTGTGTATCCGATTACCTCCCTCAGTTTGAGTGACTCTTGGGCAGCATCAACAGCTTCTTCCACTCTCCACTTCCTTCCCGTTTTCAGTGTGGGCTGAATGGACTTAACCACGTCATCAGCTGACTCGCGTAGCATCATTGCAAGCCTTGCCTTTCCAACTTTGTACTCTTCAACAACTGACTTGAAGGGAAGCAGAAATTTTGACTTTTTGCAGTACAGTGTTACATCTAACAGACCTGGTGGAACCCCTAGCCATTTCATCATGAATTTGTTGACCTTCTGCTCTATAGCTTCCACTGTATTTGGGCTTATTTCATATATAAGCAGTGGCCCCAGCAACTTCGGTATCAACATGAACTGGAGGAACCACAGTTTGAACTTTCCCAGGAGTCTGCTTTGGTCTATGATCTGTAGTCCTCTGTCTGCCATTTCTATTGTCTGTTGCACTGCCTTCGAGTCTTTTAATGAGGCATCGTACACCCTGCCAAGACTTTTAACAGGTTCTTCAATGCCAGTAGGGATTCTTTGGTTGGAAACCATGAATATGACCTCTGCTATCTTCGCTTTCCTGAATGATAGGCTTCTCGACTTCTTGGGTTTGAAGCTCATTCTGCACCAGCTGACTAGTTCATCCAGGCGTGCTAACATCCTCCGGGCCTGATGTTCATCTGATGTCAGAATTGTTGTGTCATCCATGAATGCTTTGAGCGGTGGCATGTGACACATCCGCCGAGCTTTGGACCTATAGCCATTCCTTCAGCCGCATTGAGGTTTACCTGTATAGCCATCACGAATAGTATCGGAGAGATGGTACATCCCATCGCAATTCCAACTTCAAGGCCAGTCCACTTCGTTGTGTACTCTCTGGTTGAAAATCTGACAGAAAACTTTGCGAAATACAGCTTCAGCATTGCTGCAATCTCTTGTGGAACATATTTTGGGTTTTTGACCGAACTTAAAAATTTAATTAAAAAAATAAAATAAAAGGGATATCTCAAATTATAGCGCTGATATTGCTTAACATATACACATAAAGATTCCCTCATAGAAAAATTATCTTAACTTAGAAAATTTAATTTAGTAATATTTTCACATCAGGTTAAGATTAAATTTAATTACAAAAAAATTAACCCCATTTGAATGCAAAGGAATAACAAAAGGAAAGCTATATAGAACGATAGAGAATAATTGGCCGTTTAATTATCACTTTTGATAATTAAAATCGGTTCACAAATAACTATGATATAAAATAAACAAATTCGGTCAGATTAGACAAACACGCTTAAAACTGCTCAAATTCTATATCCTAGGAAATAGTTAATTTTTTTTTGACTCGTCATCTGATTGGTTGGGTGTAGTGGGATAAAAATTAACAACTTCTTGTAAAGTCCGCCATTGACGACAAAGCTTCCATATCAAGCTGACATTATTGAAAGAGACAGAAGGACAAGCCTTTGCCGTCTGTATTGAAAAGCTTAGTGCTATAGCCCTTTACTGTTGGGCAGCTTGTGTGTGTGAAGATTCTTTACTTGAGGGTTGTATTACAAAGTACCTCGTTGCTGCAGTAGCCTGAAAGGAAGAACATGTTGGAGTGAGTGCTCATGCTACAATTTGAAGCTAGCTCCTTTTCTTCAGTCAGGAGTCACAACGTTGATGTACAGGTCTAAGATTGACAAAACAGCTGCAATAACCCATTTACAGATAAGTCCTTTATACAGGCACTGATACCTCATCCTAAAACATAATTTCACCTATAAAAGTATACCACCTGGGAGTGATGAAAATAACAGACCTTACAGTATACAATTAGTGATAATATCAAGAACTGTGGGTATATTCATTCCAGTGACTTTTTGTGTTGTACAAAAATGGACAGAGTTTCCAAAAATATTTATTTTAGCATGTAAATAACCTTTTCTTGAGTTTGAGAATTCCTGTCCCAACAAGATTGAGGTACAGGAATATTAAATTATAAATACATCTATTTTCAGACAGTCTTGCTTAATTCTGTTAAAGTTAAAGTTCTGTTTTGAATTCATAACTGTGATAATACATTACCCTAGACACTTTGCCAAATAACAACACACAGTTAACATATTCTTGGTGAGATCTCAAGAGGTAGCAGACAGGGATCCAGAGAACTTCATCATCATCATTCCTTACTCTGGGAACTTACATAGCTGGATCTCACCTTGATTGTCTATACACCCTTGCTCTTTTCAGAGAAGGGGGTATTTCTTATAAGACCAGTCTCTTATCTGGCACTATCCTGGTATCTTCTGATACATCTATTTGTCCAGGATATCCTATAATTAATAACATCAAAACCTCTTATCACATCTAGACATCCTGGTGTACCTGGGATACCTCCTTTCTGAATGGTAGTGTCAATGTACCCATTTGCCAGGAGGTATGTAGTGAGTCTTTTCGCCATCACTGAGAAGAATATCTTCCCTTCCACATTGAGTAGTGAGATTGGCCTGAACTGACTGACTGATGTCTGTGGAATTTTGTTCCTTTTTTTGTTCACATAATACCAGTTCTAGTTCTAGTTTTTTATTCACTTAGTACCAGGTCTAGTTCTTGTTTTTACCCCTGCATAATGCCAGCTTTAGTTCTCTTCCCCCCCCCCCCCCACCCCATAATAGCAGGTCTAAGTCTAGTTTTTCTCCTTATAATACCATTTCTAGATTTTAGATCTCTTAATACCAGGTAGTTTCCCCCTCATAATACCAGTTCTAGTTTTTTTTTAAATTCTTATAGTACCAGTACCTCTGAATATGTCTCAAATCACTAATTTACAGTACGAAGAATTCGATTCTTATGTCTTGTTGTTATTGTTTTTTGTTGTTGTTTTATTTTATTTTATTTTTTTTATTTTTATTTTATTTATTTATTTATTTTTGTTTTTTTATTTATTTATTTATTTATTTATTTTTTTTCAAATTCATTATTATTATTAATTTTTTTTTTTTTGATTATTTTTATTTTATTTTAAAAACACTTTAATTATGATGATTATTGCAAATGTAATATTACTTTTATAATGATAAATGCCTTAATAATGCTTAAAGTAAATGTGAGGATGAAAGGATATTAGTATACATGATGAGAGAGAGAGGAAGGGCAGAATGTCAGACGGGCCTGCGTGCCCAATTCTTAACCCTTTGAAAATAAAGTTCGTTCGTTCGTTCGTTCTTCTTTTGTGTGTGTGTTCAGTTTTGTTTTTCTGTTGATTCAAGATCTTTTTTTTTTTTTATTCATTATAATACCAGTTCTATTTCCGGGCTGTGTACACAGTGTCGGCGTAGCTAGTTGTATTTGTTAGGATTTGTCCGGATCAAGGCTTATCATTGCTAGGCAGCTAGGGGATAAATACTACTGTACTTTCGGGGCAGTAAGTATCACCGCAGCAAGTGTTAGTAGTCCGGTTTGAGACTAATCCTTTTTAGGACTTCATCATGTTAGCTGATAGATACTGTAAATTCTTTCAAGGGCTGAGTATTCGCTTATTTTTGAATGACAAATGCGCTCTGAAATAACAGATTGACTTCAGTCTGGGTTGAAGGGTGCCTCGACATAAATAGGCAAAAACCACATTAAAATAAAGGATATTTAGACACATTCATTCGTTGTGGTGGCTCTATGCTCTGCCAGGAGCGCAAATGAAAATGTTAACGATGAAAGCAAGCAATGGTTATGATCTATACACACCCTTTAAGAATCATACAGTATTTTCACAGCCATCTGTTTTTCTTACTTCCAGAACTGGCTGGACAAAGAACTTCAGGAAATTTAAACATAGCCATGGTTGTCAGAGAGGTAAACATAGCCATGGTTGTCAGAGAGGTAAACACTGCCATGGTTGTCAGAGAGATAAACATAGCCATGGTTGTCAGAGAGGTAAACATACCATGGTTGTCAGAAATGTAAACATAGCCATGGGTGTTAGAGATGTAAACATAGCCACAGTTGTCAGAGAGGTAAACATAACCATTGTTATCAGAGAGGTAAACATAGCCACAGTTGTCAGAGAGGTAAACATAGCCATTGTTGTCAGAGAGATATACACATTGCCACAGTTGTCAGAGAGGTAAACATAGCCATGGTTGTCAGAGAGGTAAACATAACCATAGTTGTCAGAGAGGTAAACATAGCCACAGTTTTCAGAGAGGTAAACATAGCCACAGTTATCAGAGAGGTAAACATAGCCACAGTTATCAGAGAGGTAAAGATAGTCACAATTGTCAAAGAGGTAAACACAGCCATGGTTGTCAGAGAGGTAAACATAGCCATGGTTGTAAGAGAGGTAAACATAACCATAGTTGTCAGAGAGGTAAACATAGCCACAGTTTTCAGAGAGGTAAACATAGCCACAGTTGTCAGAGAGGTAAACATAGCCACAGTTATCAGAGAGGTAAAGATAGTCACAATTGTCAAAGAGGTAAACACAGCCATGGTTGTCAGAGAGGTAAACATAGCCATGGTTGTCATAAAGGTAAACATAGCAATGGTTGTCAGAGAGGTAAACGTAGAAATCGTTGTCAGATAAATCAACATATCCGTGGTTGTCAGAGAGGTAAACATAGAAATGGTTGTCAGAGAGGTCAACATAGCCATGGTTGTCTGAGATGTATACATATCTACGTTTGTTAGAGAGGTAAATGTAGCCATGGTTGCCAGAGAGGTAAACCCAGCCATGGTTGTCTGGGAGGTACACATAGCCATCGTTGTCAGAGAGGTAAATGTAGCCATAGTTTGTCAGAGATGTTAACATAGCCATGGTTGTCATAGAAGTAAACTTAGCCATCGTTGTCAGAGAGGTAAATGTAGTCATGGTTGTCAGAGAGGTAAACATAGACATGATTGTCAGAGAATTAAACATAGCCATGGTTGTCAGAGAGGTAAACGTAAACATGGTTGTCAGAGAGGTAAACGTAACCATGGTTGTCAGAGAGGTAAAGGTAGCCATGGTTTTCAGAGGTGTAAATGTGGCCATAGTTTGTCAGAGGTGTAAACATAGCCTTAGTTGTCAGGGAAGTAAACAAAGTCATGGTTGTCATATAAGTAAACATAGCCATGGTTGTCAGAGAGGCAAACGTAGCGACGGTCGTACGTCAGCAGGTTGTCAAGTAGAGTAAAACAAACGGGGTTGTCACAGAAGTTAACGTAGGCGAGGTTGTCAGTTACGGAAACAACGGTAGAGTTGTCAGATACGACAACATAGACATGATTATCAAAGGTTGAAAGTGTAGACATGGTTTTTATAGAGTGGGAGACTTGCAGGCTTGGTTGTCAGGAAGGCAAGCATCAGAAGGATTGTCACAGAGGGAAGAATCGTAAGTGCTGTTAGAGAGGGGTTATCACCATGGTTTCAGGAAATGTGGCTTAATTACGTTTCTGAGGGCTGGAAAAATTAAAGTCGGGAATTTCAGTAGATTTGTTAGAGTGTGAACTTGCGGGGGGGGGGGGGGGGAGAGGGGGGGGGGGGGGGGAAAAAAGGGGGGGGGGGGGGGAGAGAATGTTTGATAAGGCCTGAAACATCATTGCGTTCGTCAGGGCGGGAAAAATTAGTAGGATTGGTAGGACATGAAACATAAGTACGGTTGTTCAATCTATACCCTTTAGCTCCCCGAGGAGCATATGCCTTCAACAAACACATGCCAAGTCTTCCTGTCCTGTGCCATCCGCTCAAGTTCTTTCCATGTTTTCCTCATCATTTTCACCTCTGTATCCAGTTCTCTTCTCCATGTGTTTTTTGTCTACCTCTGCCTCTCTTTCCATGTGGATTCCAGAACAAGGACTGCCTTGTAATGCTATCAACAGGTGTCCTCAATGTGTGTCCTATCCATCGCCAGCGTCTTCTTCTTAACTCTTGTTCCACTGGCACTTGTCTGGTTTTTGTCATCAATTCCACATTTGTGACTTTGTCATACCATTTCAGTCCTTCTACTCTACGCAAGCACCCGTTTATAAAAGTCTGTAGCTTTTTGGTTGTTGTTTTTGTTGCTCTCCATGTCTCAAGAGCCATACAATAGGACTGACTTGACATATGAGCCGAAAATTCTTATTTTCGTGTTGGACTTGATCTCTCTTGCTCTCCATATGTTTCCCAATGCAATGAAAGCTCCTCTTGCTTTTTGTATTCTTATTTTGATATCACTGTCTGAACCTCCAACTCTGTCTATATTACTGCCAAGATATGTGTACGATTCTACATCCTTTAGTGGTGTTTCTTCAGGTTCAACCTTGTTATCCTTTCTTGTATTTATTCTCATAATCTTTGTCTTTTCTCTGTGCATTTTCAGGCCCATTTGTTGTGACCTCTCATCGAGAATTTTCATTTTCTCTTGCATCTGATTATGGTTATGGGACAGAAGAGTTAAGTCATCTGCAAAATCCAGATCATCAAGCTGTTTAGTCAGATTCCACTGGATTCCATTTCTGTTGTGTGATGTCGATGTTTTCATAACCCCGTCTATTGCTAGTAAGAAAAGAAATGGACACAACAGGCATCCCTGTCTCCCTCCCGTTTTAATGCTAAATGGTTCTGTAAGTTGTCCTTCATGAAGAACTCTGCATGCCATGTGTTCATATGTCTTCCTTATTAAGTTAATGATCTTCATTGGAACTCCATGATGCCTCATCAATTTCCAAAGTGATTCTCTGTCTACACTTTTAAATGCCTTTTCATAGTCCACGAATCCGATGTATAACGGTGAATTCCATTCCAGAGTTTGTTCAACTATTATTCTTGTGACAGTATTGCCTCCCCTGCTTTGCAGTAGTGGTCCAACAGTGGCCAAAACTCAAGAGTATCTAATATGGGCTTCAAAGGTGTCTACCTTCGCACAAGATTACTCTTGGCAGAGATGTGGATAGAAGGGTAATGACACTTCTATCACAAAGGGAGTCTTCACAAGATATTCAGATAAGCGAAAACAATGCTGCTTTGGCTGAGCACGTTAATTCTAGAATCTGCCGATCACTTTGGTGAAGAATTAAGCAATGATTAGTTTTAGCTCGTTAAGCCCCCACCTCTGATTTACTCAGTGGAATTCTTATTATTCTGGTATAGCTCTGTTTAGAGTGCATGTTGTAAATTGACTGAGACAAACATGCAGTACATTTATAAATTTGTATAATTACAAATAACAAAATTTAATAATCACTTAAGCTTTAACAGTTTGAAAAAAATTTGAATAGTTTAGAAGAAAAGTTTCATCATTGATTGGTAATAGAGACGATGGAAAAAAAGTTCACTTTGGCAGCATATATTTTACACTTAGTTGCCAATAGTAGTTTCTGCTCCCGCTGATGTGTTCTTTTTACACTGCTGACGCTCGTCGCTGGTCAAGGTTGTCGGCTTTCCCAGAAATGTCAAGAAGAGTCTATAAAGTTGGTCCCTCGTCTTAAAGCTTAGGCCACTGTTCCCTTCTTGTTCCAGAGATAGTACTTTCTACTGGTACTACCAATAAGGCAATCCTGGCTCACAGACGTTTTGCTCAGATGAATAAAAGAGACTTGAATCGGCCTCTTACACTCGTCTGGGGTGTCGTTTCTTTAATGAGATAATTCCCTCTATGACTCCGTGTGTTTCAGTTTCCTCTGATATTCCGGTTTTCCTTATTTAAAATGCTAGAGATTTCCTGGGTTGAATTGTAAGTTCTGATGAATACTCCAATAAAATGTGTCCGGTCTGATAAATGGAAATTCTGACTTCTAAGTACTGGCAAGTCTGGTGTCTTTGGCAGCGTGAATCTCACAGTGAACTAGACTGACTGAAGCGTCATGTTATATTCACTGTCCTACCCCGCTCTGTTTGTTATGGAACTCAAATGATCAGCCAATCTGATTTGAATATTTTCCATGACTCATCTAGTGCAAAATTTCAAACATTACTTTTCTGAAATTGGGCTGTTAACATCCGATTACCCTATGCACGCACTCACAAACATGTCGTTAAACTCATGCGACAACGTGTGTCAGATGTAACACTTATTACTTTCTTACAAAGTAATGTCGTGGACAGGAAATGATTATATCATACATGTCCGTCCCAAATGTGTCGCACAGGCGGGTAATCTTGTTATCTGTTGCCTGAGCAAACGAAAACCGACAACGGGCAAGTAATTTTATCACCCGGCCCAGCTTGAGCAAACTGAATCATGCGAAACTGAGCCTACCCACATTGGTTTTCACCTGCTCTAATCTCAGAAAATCTGTGCCGCATCAAGCAAAATGTGATTATTATCACCTACAAGGAGTGTCACAATGATTTGACAATATCAAATAAGAATGAAAGAAAGAAAGTATAAAAAATGAAAACACGCAATAAAATCCGTACCACAAATGTACCGATTACTGCCGTAGTGAAACAGTGATTAGGAAGAAAAAGGGGTCGCCCCAATCCATTGTGTGACAATTCTCAATGTAGCTATCTGGTCTGTACAGGATCTGTTTTGTCGAAAACCTGCTTGTTCATCTCTCAGTTGCTTGTCTATGGACTCTTTTAATCTCTCAAGGATGATTCTGTTTAAAACTTTTCCTGACACTGATAGTAAAATTATTCCTCTATAATGTGTGCACTCTTGTAAATTTCCCTTCTTAGGCAACTTGACCAGATAACCTTCCTTCCATTCTGCTGGTAATTTCTCTCTCTCCCAGACTTTGCCAAGTAGTTTTTATAATATCTCTGTAGAGGAATCAATATTTGTTTTGATGGCCTTTGCTGGAATTCCATCTGGACCAGCTGCTTTTCCATCCTTCAGAAGCTTTGTGGCTTTCTTTATTTATTCTCTACTTGGTCGTTCACAGCTGATTAGTAGCTCCTCTTCTGCTGGCTGGATGTCTGGGGGATTAGTTGGAGCTGGTCTATTGAGAAGTTCCTCAAAATGTTCTGTCCATCTCTTCATTTGTTCTTGTATATTACTAAGCAATTTTCCACTCTTATCTTTTATGAGGCCATTTGCTTGCTTATATTTCCCTGTTAGCTTCTTTGAGTTGTAAGTACGGTTGTTACTGTAATATAATTCCTATCAGCAACTATAGACAAAATAAGCCGAAATATTTGTGCCCAGTAATGTGTAGTGGAAGACGAACACCACCGAATAGACGGGTAGGTCAAATTCACGGATGGGTGAACTGTTATATAAAAATATAAAGAAGACCTATCTTGTGAATAAAGAATAAATAAGTAAGTAAGTAAAAGTAATTAACAGGTACCTGTAGGACATAAAGGATGATAATAGAAAAGAAATATAAGTGATAGGCGCTTACCGGGAATCGAACAGAGGACCATCCAAACAGCGCTATGAAAGTAAATCGTGAAAGGTCGCACTACCAATTTTGCACCCAGTGTTGTTATGTGTATTGTGAACTGTATGTGTGCGTGTATAGAGGATCAGAGAGTTAACAAGTCACTATCGTAAAACAAGCGATTGTTACCGAAACAGAACCAGGCTCGACAGTAAACATGACTCATTCTAATATCTTGGGGGCTAAGGAGATTTCTAAAATTGGATACTGGAATGTAAGAACTATGTATCAAGATGGAAAACTGGAAGAAGTAATTAAAGAAATGGATAATTATAAGTTGGACATATTGGGTGTCAGCGAGTGTAGATGGACGGGGAAGGGCATAAAATATTTTTCAGAAGAAAAAAAGCAATTTGTATACTCTGGTAGTAATGATACTCGTCACACAGAGGGAGTAGCCATCTTAATGACACAGAAAGCAGCAGCATCGCTTATCAGCTGGGTACCTATTAATGAGAGGCTAATATTAGCTAAATTTCAGACAAGATTTTTCAAGCTCTCAATTGTACAATGTTATGCACCAACTAACGACGCTCTTGATACCACAAAAGATGACTTCTATGAAGCACTTCTAAGTACCATCAACACAATACCCAAGCATGACATAATGGCAGTCATGGGCGATTTTAACGCCAAAGTAGGTGATAACAACGATGGAGTACAAAAATATCTCGGTACTCATGGCATAGGCTGTATGAATCAAAATGGCGAAAGACTTCTAGAACTTTGTGAAATATCAAACCTCGTTGTGGCAGACACCATCTTTCCACATAAGAATATCCACAAGATAACATGGAATTCACCTGATGGCAGAACTAAGAACCAGATAGATCACTTCTGCATAAGCGCAAAATCTCGCTCATCAGTTCAAGACGTCAGAGCATACAGAGGTGCAGAGATCGGAAGCGATCATAACCTCTGCATAGCTAAACTGAGAATTAAACTGAAGAAGTTATACCAACTGAATAAAAATAGAAGAATAGATGTACACAGACTGCAATCAAATGATATAAAGGAGGAATATAATGTCAAAATGAACAACTATTTCGATGCTTTAAGCAAAATTGACAACGATATCACCACCAAGACAATCGATACTAAATGGGAACAACTGAGAACAGCAATGACAGAAGCAGCTGTAGCGACCACCGGATACCTAGTACATAAAAAAGAAAAAATGGATGAGAGAAGATACTTGGGATAAAATACAAGAAAGGAAAACAGCAAAAACTTAAACTACTAGCGGCAAGTACACATAATGCAGTTGAATCTTGCAAACTAACTTATAACTTGTTAAATAAAGAAGTGAAGACAAAAACTCGAAGAGATAAAAGACATTTCATCAATGAACTGGCCGTAGAAGCTGAAAATGCTGCAAGAACTGGTAATAGTAGGTGCCTTTATCAAATTACAAAACAACTATGTCACCAGCCTACTGCTATGGAAACACCTGTTAAAGGTAAATTAGGGAATTCAATACCAACAGAAAAAGAACAAATGAAGAGATGGGCTGAGCACTTCATGGAGGTGCTAAACAGACCACCACCAACAATAACACCTGATTTTAATAATGAAACACCCACAACCACCTTGCCAATAACTTGCGATGAATTCACGCTGGACGAGATTAAACAAGCTGTTAAAAGATTAAAAAATTTTAAAGCTGCTGGAGTTGACGAAATTTCAGGGGAAATGATTAAAGCAGTTAATGATAACAACCTTTTGAGAATTTTAGATATTATAAATGAAGTATGGAGAGAAGAACAACCACCACAACAATGGAAAGACAGTATTATTGTAAAGTTACCGAAGAAAGGTGATCTATCAGACTGTAATAACTGGCGTGGTATATCTCTATTATCAGTACCTGGAAAATTATTATGTTGCATGATGTTAGAAAGACTTAAATTGCATGCTGACGAAAAGATCAGAGAAGAACAAGCGGGTTTCAGGCCGAAACGATCAATTATAGAAGAATCAGTGGAAATGCAATCGCCACTTATTATCACCTTCGTCGATTTTCAAAAAGCCTTTGATAGTCTACACCGCCCATCATTGTGGAAGATACTTACAATCTATGGTTTTCCAACAAAATATGTGAATATAATCAAAGCGCTATATGACAATGCAAGATGTTGTGTTAGAACAAATAAAGGGAATACAGAATGGTTTACAGTAGAAACAGGGGTGAAACAAGGCTGTATTATGTCACCACTACTTTTTGGAATAGCTATTGATTGGGTTATGAGAAACTATACCCACAATGAACAATTAGGTATAAAATGGACAAATGGAAAATTCCTGGGGGACCTGGATTTCGTAGATGATTTAGCATTCTTAAGTTCAACACCCAGACAATCCCAAGAAGCAGTAAATAATTTGTGTCATCTCTCGGTTAAAATAGGTCTCCAAATAAATGCCCCTAAAACTAAAGCTATGAACTTTTCTAATGAGACCTTTGATATCATCTTGAACGGGGAAAAACTACAGAAAGTTGAAAGTTTCAATTATTTAGGCAGTAAAATGACTCAGGATGGTGACACAACAAGAGAAATTCATACTAGAATTGCTTTGGCAGCTAGCGCCTTCAATAGATTATCTAACATTTGGAAATTACGATCATTGAATATACATACCAAGCTTCGTCTGTTTAATTCAAATGTTATCTCAGTGTTAACATACGGCTGTGAGAGTTGGAAAATAACAAAAATCATTGGAGAACAAGCTGAATACATTCGAGAACAAATGTCTTAGAAAACTCATGAACATCAGTTGGAAAGAATTCAAGACTAATCGACAAATAAGAGAAGACTCTAGGCAGAAATATGTCTCCGACTATATAAGGAAAAGACGATGGTCTTATATCGGTCATGTCCTACGAATGCAAAATAACAGAATACCACTACAGGCGCTCACTTGGGTTCTTGAGGGTAAGAGGAAAAAAGGAAGACCAAAAGAAACACTCAGAAGAACAATAATAAGAGAAGGAAGAACGTTGGGCCTAAATAATGTGCAAGAGCTAAGAGGAGTGGCGTCACAGCGAACAACCTGGAGAGCACTGGTTTCTGCCTTATGCGCCGTGTTTGGTGCTTAAAGAATTTATTATTATTATTATTATAGAGGACATAGCGAAGCTTATAAACATAAATATAACATTACAGTCATGGCGGGGCAATATAGAAGAATCGGCAGGATATAAAACATCAGGAGTGTTGTCAGGGTGGACAAATTTAGAAGAATGTGCAGGAAATGAAACATCAGTTTGTCAAGGTATGTCCATTATTTGGGTTAATTTTAATACACGAAAAAGCACACATCCTTCCTGATACCCTGGGTAGCTATAGGCCTATGAAAACAACATGGGGTAACGCTGGAACGTTTGCGTACGATATGTACGAGGGATTCCAGGGTAAAAGAGAAACGGTGGCTGTCGCAGTTGACCTCATCATCATCTCAACCCATAACCCGTCATGGGTCGTAGGGGTGTCATGGTGGAAGCATCAGCAGACAGGGTTCTCCACTGCTCTCTATTCTCAGCAATGCGTACAAGTGTGGAGAAACCGTGTCCTGCCCATTCTTTGATGTTATCAGCCCAGGATTTTCTTTGCCTTCCTCTTCTCCGTTTACCTTCGACTGTTCCCTGGAGGATCGTTTTCGAAAGGGAGTCATGACGAGTTACATGCCCAAACCAGGCAAGCTTTCGACGTTTCACTATTGACAAAAGTGGTTCTTGGTGGCCTGCATAGGTGTTTATCTTCTCTCTAACATAGACATTTGTTTTGTGCTCTTTATAGCAAATGCGCAAAATTCTTCTATAACATTTATGCTCGAAAGCCTGAATCCTTCGCTCTGTATCTGCAGTGAGTGTCCAGCCCTCACACCCATACAAGAGAATAGATAATACAAGTGATTTGTATAATTTGATCTTCACAGGAAAACTGATGTTACTTTTCCAGATCACATTCAACCTTGTCATGGCAGCTGAGGCCATCTCAAGTCTTGTCTTGATTTCTTTATTTGATCTTCCATCACTACATATAGTGGACCCGAGATATTTAAAGGTGTTAACTTCTTCTAACATTTGCCCATTTAACGTAATGTTGGTCGGAACACGTTTCTTATGGCTATTCACCAATATCTTGCTTTTTTCTATATTAATTTCCATCCCATATGTTCTTGTTACTTTCTCCAGTCTAGAGGTAAGGTCTTAAAGTTCTGATTCTGTTCCAGCTATCAGATCAATATCATCAGCAAAACGTAGATTACACAGAGGTCGGCCTCCAATCGATATGGTAAATTTTCTTAATTGCTTCATCCAGATTGTCATAAAATGTATCAATTGCCTCATCCTCATAGTCAGTAGTGGGGGCATATACCTGTATGATGGAGATGTTCTTTGGATGTGCTGCAATACGAATGGTGATAAGCCTGCTATTTATTGGGGTGCAGCTGATGACAGAGTTCAATCTATCTTTATGTACGATAAAACCTACTCCATGCTGATGTTTAGACTCATCTCCACTAAACCAAATTTTGTGACCATCATCCGTTATTGATTCACCTAATCCTGTCCATCTAACTTCTGCTAGGCCCAGGATGTCCCACGAGTATCTAACAAGTTCATGTGTTAGTTCTTTGACTTTTCCACACGCATATAGCGTGCGTACATTCCAAGTTCCAACAACAAAATTTTCTCTTGGAAGTTTCAAAACAGGTGTTTGTACCCCATTCGCTGACTTATCACTCTCAAGGGGCAATGAGAGCGCGGTCGTTGTTAATCCGGGCATCGGCCGATCCGGCAAATTATTACTGAGTTGACTTTCCATCATAACATTTCAGTGGGCAAGAGGTTTGCTTGGCGGTGCCCATCTCCTCTCCAAGTATCCTTGCAGGTACATACAAAAATGTACCTGGAGCAGTAACAATAGTCTTCAATAAATCTGTAATGTTTTGAAACACTGTCCGGTTGACACATCACAAAAACCGCCATCTTGTTCACTCGGTACCAACACAAACAGCGAACTCACATGACAGGCAAACTTGATGTTTTCATCTTTAAAATACTTATCAACACAATCCAGAAAATGAGCCAAACACACTACAAACTCATACAGCATTAATGAGGGCTGCTACCACAGATGCAGACTCCAAAACGACGACATGAAATGCACAACACAAAAGTGCGGCCTACCACGCCGCCATCTAGTTGACCTAGAGGATGCTTATAACAGTGTGGACTTTGCTACACTAATAGACTGTATAATGGCACGTGGTGTAAACCAGTGGATAACAAGGTGGATAGCAACTGCCTTAATGGAGGGATCAGTTGCATTTCGCTTGGGAACATGGACACCAGAACCAATGCGCATGTGTCCGGGATTACCCCAGGGTTCTCCACTACCACCAGTGCTGTTTAACATCTACATAGCAAAAGTAGCAAACTTTCAACCAACAGGACTAGGACGAACATTACCTTTCGTAGATGACATACTCATGTACAGAACTGGATCAGACAGACAGGAAATGGTCCAAGGCATACAAGAGACACTACAGGCGGTTTCTAAATGGTGTGAGGAAAGCGGATCAAAGGTCAATCCCAACAAGGCCTGTGTGATGTGGTGCACTTTGAACAACTCCATAGTGAAAGCAGACCTTCCAGACATCACTTTCAATAGGCAGAACATTGAAAGGCAAGACAAGCTGAAGTATCTGGGAGTAACGTTTGATCGTGGGGTATCGTTAAAGTATCATGTCGAACTGATCATTCAAAAGTGCAAGCAAGGACTGGCAGCCTTAAAAGCAATGGCTGCTGCGCGCTTGGAACAGAGACTACTGTTTCTCCTGTATCATCAGCTCGTGATGTCAGTGTCACAATGTGAACGCCTGGAACGTATTCAGAATGAAGAGATGCGACTAATTTTGGGCTGTACGCGGGATACCCCCGATGTGACAATGAGATACATGCTCGGACTGCTGTCGATTAGATCCAGATATGCGATGGCCCAGGCAAAAGCGTATATGCGGGTAACCACCGACAAAAGACATGAGAACGTAGCTGACATCAGAGGAGCAAGAATAAACAGGGGATGTCATGGATAGCACAGGCAGAGGCTACGATTGGTCAGGTGACCATGGTTGAAAATATATCCAAAGGGGAAGAGAGGAGTAAGTCAGGGGAAAACTGGATAAACTACCAGCAGGTCATCATTGGCCTTGGCAGAGAGTGCAGATCTTGGGGCAATGGAAAAGCAGAGCTGGAGATTAATCAGCTGCTAAGTGATGGAGCCGCGGTAGCATAGTGGTTAGTGCACTGGCTTCCTAGCTCAGTGGTCTATGCTTCGATCCCCAGATGATGTGGGATTTATTTAGGCCGCAAACGGCCCCTGGGTCGACCCAGCCCTAATTGGGTACCAGAGCAACTTCTGGGAAGGTTAAGGCGGCCGGCAAGATGCTGACCACATCACCCCTAGTGTGCCGATGGTCAAGAAAATATGGGCCTAACACCATATTCCCAACATGCCTCAATGGGCGTATAACGGGATCTCCCCTCCCCCAAGTGATCATGCTGGGGATGATGATGCTATTGTGTACACTGATGAGTCTGTAGTGCGTGGTGAGAAATCAGGATGAGGCTTCTCTGCGAGAATAAAGGGCAGGGTCGTTGCTGAACAGAGTGGAGCCTACATGACAACAACCTCCAGCATGAGAATGGAGGTAGAGGCTGTTACTGCAGCACTGAGGTGGCTGTCTGAAACTCCATAAACTAGGGCAGTTATATTGTCGGACTCTCAAGCAATGCTTCGGAAAGTTCAAAACGGATGGCTGCGGCAGGAATGGAAAACATCAATAGAATCTCCAAGTCTTCAAGAACTGGTGTGGATCTACTATCCTGGTCATGCAGGGGTACGTGGCAGTGAGAGAGCTGACAGACTGACCTCGAGAGCACCCAAGGTGGAGATACTGGCCATGGATAAGGGAGAGATACTCAGGGCAATTAATGATTGCCTGCTAGATAATGACACTGCAATGGATGAATCAACAAGGCTGAGACTGTTGTAGTTTGGCATCAAACGTGGGACTAGCAGAGATGGATATGGGTCGTCAGCGTGCTACAGGTAAAATTAGCTTTCATACACTTTGACATTTGCTGAGGGAGACTGAGCACCTATGGGTTTGCCCGTAGTGCAGTGAGGTCGATTCTGATTGACAATAACAATTTTAATACGTGTTAAAACACAAAATGACAGCGCAGAAAAGCTGTAATAAGTGCTCTTGATCTGAAACTAATGATCGCCTGCTGGATAATGACACTGCAATGGATGAATCAACAAGGCTGAGACTGTTGTAGTTTGGCATCAAACGTGGGACTAGCAGAGATGGATATGGGTCGTCAGCGTGCTACAGGTAAAATTAGCTTTCATACACTTTGACATTTGCTGAGGGAGACTGAGCACCTATGGGTTTGCCCGTAGTGCAGTGAGGTCGATTCTGATTGACAATAACAATTTTAATACGTGTTAAAACACAAAATGACAGCGCAGAGCTTTTTGATCTGTGGACAACAAATTTATCTGAGATTAATCCAAGTTACCTTTATGTTGTTTGGGCTGCTGAACATAAAAATGGCCGTTAAAACACCAGATTAGCTCTAGTTTTTTAAATATCTGTAAAACAAGTTTTACACATTTGCATATACATACCATATGATAATAATGCTCATAGCGGAAATGATTCACAGCGACACCTTTTTGCCTGTCGCTTGTAATGAGTTTCTGGAGCATCTCTCACAAGGTTCCAACAATAGTCTGCTAGCATTGCTGCATTCCATTTCCCTTGGTACCTTTTTTCGATGGTAGTAATGTCTTGATGAAATCGTTCCCCATGCTCGTCACTGACAGCACCGCAGTTAGCAGGGAAGAAATCCAGATGAGAGTGTAAAAAGTGTAATTTCAAAGACATGTTGCACCCTAGTCTCTCGTAGCGCTGCAAGAGGGTTTCTACAAGCTCCTGGTAATTGTCAGCCTTATTGTTTCCTAGAAAGTTTGTGGCCACTTGCTGGAAAGCATTCCAAGCTAACTTTTCATCACCTGTGAGGATATCATCAAAACGCTGATCTCTGAAGAGCTGACGTATCTGTGAACCGACAAATACACCTTCCTTGATTTTGGCCTCACTAAGTCTGGGAAATTTATCAGAAGGTATAAAAATCTTGCCCCATTTCGATCCATGGCCTTTACAAAATTCGCCATTAGTCCAAGTTTGATGTGGAGAGGAGGGACCAAGATCTTGTGGTAAAATGTTACCATTATGGAGCAGCACAGCTTTTAAGCTCAACTTGGACGAATCAATGAACAGCCTCCAATCGTCGTCTTTGTAGTTGATGTGCAGTGCTTCCATCAGACCCAGTATACCAACCAAGCAATGAGGTTATCTGTTATTTTGAAATATGGAAGCAGACCTTTTTGCCGAGCACGAAACACAGACACATGCACATTCTCTTCTAGAAGATTCCATTACTGCAGTCTGGACCCCAACATCTCTGCTTTATTTTTTGGCAATTCCAGATCTCTCACTAGATCATTCAATTCACTCTGGGTAATTGTATGTGGCTGTACAGACTCTTCAATAGGCACGAAATCAGGATCTCTTGATGTAGATGCTTTCACGGGTGACGGATGTCCACTGGCCTTATTATCTTCTTCATCATCCAGAGTATAAGATTCTGGTGGGTCAGGAACAGGAAGTCCTTCCCCGTGAGGCACTGGCCGCATAGCAGAGGGAATATTCGGACAGGCCACAGGCCGCTTTTTCTTCTTAGAAATGCCATGTCCAATTGGAGGAGTCATGCAAAAGTAACAATCATTAAGATGGTTTGTCGGTTCCCTCCACACCATTGGAACTGCAAAACGCATCGATCGTCCTTTTCGGTTCAGCCAGCAGCGCAGATTCGCTGCACAGGATTGAGAACATATATGTGGGGCCTAATACCGGTCCTGGTCACCGATCTCACAACCAAAATAAAGGCTAGGTCTAGGATTTTAATGACTTAAAAATTGCTAGACGATGACCAATAAGCTGCATTTATGACCCCCAAAAAAACCCACAAAATTGCCCTATAAAATAACAATAAAAATGACCTAAACGATGTAGCTTTATTTGTTAGTTTCCCGGCTAAGCTAAGATTTTGTATTATTAAAAGAAGAAAATGAACGGTATAAAACAAAACAAAAAAAAAACTTAAAAAATAAATAATTTAATTTTTTGGCTATAACTGGACCAAACTGAAATTCTTTATGTTACAAACCAAAAAAATAAGACCAGTGAAGCAAAACAAGAAAAAATAAAACGTAACAAATACAACTTAATTTTATTTTACAGTTTCTGTGCCAAACTGAAAGTCTATCTTAGTTAACCTAAATCATGCAGTCTAAGATACGCACGCACGCACATTCTTCTTCTTCAAGTACCATGCCTAATGACGTAGCAGATCACGTCTCTCCACAACTTCCTGTCTCCAGTACAATTTATCAATTCTGCTGTTGACTTCTTTCCATGCCACGATGTCAAACTGTCCAGTATTTGCTCTCTTTGTCTTCCCCTACCTCTTTTTTCTTCAATCTTACCTGTTGTTGCGATATATTCCAGGTTACCTGTTGTTACGATATATTCCAACTTACCTGTTGTTACGATATATTCCAGCTTACCTGTTGTTACGATCTATTCCAGCTTACCTGTTGTTACGATATATTCCAGCTTACCTGTTGTTACGATATATTCCAACTTTCCTCTTCTTACAACATGCAAAACAAAAATGAATTGCTTCTTTCTAACTTGTGAAATAATTTTCCTTTTGCGCATTTACCTCTTTCAGGACATCCTCATTACTTTTTTTTGGCTGTCCATGGTACTTATAACATTCTTTTGTAAAACTACATCTGTGTTGCCTCTAGTGCCTTCCTTACTTGTTTGATAATTGTCCATTACTCACTCCCATATGTCAGGACTTGTTGTATATAACACTGAAGAACTCTCTTATTTCCAATGACAAAGAATGGTTGCATAAAATACTCTTCATTTTATAGAATGCTGTTTTTGTCTAAGCTATTCTGCTTTTCACTTCTGAGATGCACCTTCCATCCGTTGCTATTAATGTGCCCAGGTATTTGAATTTACTGATCTGTTTTAAAACTGTTCCATTTTGATAGTAAAGGCACCTTAAAAAGTGCAATTTACATTTTCACAGTTTTAAGTACCAAACTGAAAATTTTATTTTTATTAATAAAATAATTCTTTATTAATGAAAGCACACACAAATAACAAAATTACAACTAAATATGTTTAGTTTCTATAGCACACTGAAAGTTTTTATTTAGGCTAATTAGTTCAGAATTACAATACACAATGAAAACCATGTGCAGATTTTCAATGGAGAATGACTTTCTATTGTCTGCCAAACAATAACACTGAAAATCTCCTTTCCATTACTATTGACACCACATGAGCATACTTCAAATAAACTACATATTCTTCTTCTTTTATCCTTAGCCGCCGACCGTCATAGCAGTCAGTGGCCATCACGCCTGGTGGCGTCTTGTAGGGCAGCAACAAATTGATTCCACTTTGCTCGGTCGGTGGCCATCCTTCGTACAGTGCCCCAACTCTGGTTAATTCTTTGCATCTCAGCCTCCACAGTCCTCCGCCAAGTTGTTTTTGGTCGACCTCTTTCATTTTCCTTCAGGGGTTGATAGCATAGCTATTCTTGTGATGGATCAGACAGAAATCCTAAACTTGACTTTGTGTAAGAAAATTTACCAGCAACATGTATTTGCAGGGGTTTATGGAAACTTATTAAACAGTATGGGGAAAACTGTGAAATAAAAGACATTTGTTTAAACAAAAAAAAAACAAAAAACAAGTAAGAACACGTTAACACTAAAAAAGGTCAATTTTTAAAATTAAAAATGCCAAAATATGCAAAATAATGACTCAAAAACAACCCAAAAAATGCTATAAAATGACAGAAAAATCTTTTTAAAATGCCTTAACGTGTCAAAAAGGGCAAAAAATAATGCTTTAACAAAGGATCTTAAATCAGCTTAGTCTTTTTATAAAGCATATTTATATTCAACTGAGCAATGTTTCAGTTATGCCAAAAAAAAAAAAGAAGAAAAATCATTAAAATCCTAGCCCCAGTGATAATAATGTTCATAAATATTTTTATCATGACACCACTGCTAAGCCAACATCTAAACTTTTCAGCATCTGCAGCACATTTAAAATACTAAGGATCTTTCTTGGAACCCCATTTTGTTGATTCTGAACAAAGTTTCTTTAAATATTTGTAAAGTTTTGAAAAAGGAATTAATTTTTATTTGCTTCTTTTTAACGGATGTAATTTTCCCTCCTTTACAGTAGTTGATCAGATTTGTAAAAAAATACAATTTTGCCCCATTTCGGTGATGATGATTTAATCCCTTTAGCTGTGAACAGGTAGCTCTTGACAGCGCATTGCCTCTCTGATAAAGTACATGTCTTCCTCAGTTGTTGTGATGATGTGTATTGTGGATGATTGGGTGCGATGGGATTAGTTGGTGTCGCAGGTCAGTTAGTCTTGGGAACTGTAACAGTAGGTGTTCAACTCATGGTAGTGGCAGTGCCTACAGTTTGGTTCACGAAGTGGGTCTATTCTATTTAAATGTTTATTGACAGGGGCATGGCCTGTTCTCAGCTGGAAAATTAGACTCTGATCTCTTCTTTTCAGTTGTTTAACTGGATCTTGAGGGTTTGGCTTCGCTTGATGTTTGAAGAAAGGACGCCCTGTCTGGGAGGTAGCCCACTGGTTAGCCATTCTTGCATATAATTGTTTCTCAGGATCTGTTGGCAGGTTTGCAGTGTGGTACTTGATGGGAACTGGGGCAGTGCTGCTCCACTTTTGGATAGTTTATCGGCTTTTTCATTTCCTGGGACTCCGACGTGCCCAGGGATCCACTGGAGTGTAACTTCGACGCCATAGGAAGTGAACAGATGGTCAATTAATCTGCAAATGTTATTAACATCAGGAGACATTTTGCTTTCTAGGTCTTGAAGTACTGATTTTGAGTCTGAGAATATAACGATGTCCTCAGGTGGAGTGATGCCACTTTCAAAGTCTGAGATTATCCGGCACAATGCTTTTTCTAGTGCTGTTATTTCTGCATCATAGCTGGAGCAAAATTCTCCGCAAGGGCCAAAGATGCAAGGGTTGTCTTCTGGGTGCAGGTTGGGGTATTTTATCACAGTGCCATATCCAGCGTTGGTGGTAGCTTCAAATGCAGATCCATCTGTGTAGACATGGATGATATTTTGCGGATATGAGTCTATAGTTTCTAAGGTGATGGTTTTCAGTGGTGGTGCTAGTCAGTCAATGATTGAGCAGACATATCCAGTGTAGAGTTGGCGTAATGAGTGCTGGTCTGCTCCCCACCCACAGGAGGAAAGGTGCTTGACGAGCCTAAGTCTTGTGGCTGCTTTCTCAATCAGCTTGTCTATGTGAGGTTTCATGGTAAGTCTGTGGTCAAGCTCGACTCCAAGATATCTCGGGAATTCTTCGTATGCTAGTTTCTCTCTGTTCATCCAGAGATCAATGTTTTTCTCATTAACTCTCTTGTTTAGACTAAACACGCTGCACACAGTTTTTTCTACATTCATTTCAAGTTTCCAGAACTGGCAGTATGCAGAGATGATTGCCAGGTTCTTTCACCTACATCATTCCTAATTGTGTCTGCTCTATTCTTCTATTTTCCCCTCTATGGTTTCTGATGTCTTCTCTTTCTGTCATTTTCTTTAGAATTTCTTACTTACTTAGTCGTTCCCCTTCTACCGTGAGGTGTAGAGGTTTGGAAGAGAGAGCGCCAGATTATCCTATCGGCTGACTTCCTCCTGGCCTGGTTCCATTCCAGTCCTCGGTCCTTCAAAGATTGTCTAATGTTGTCCTCCCAGCGGTCTGGGTCGCCCTGGGGGTCTGGATCCCTGGCTCTTTGTTTCCCATGCTTGTCGTGGTAGCCGATCTTCTCCCATTCTGCAGACATGGCCAAACCATCTTAGTTGGGACTGTTCTACTTGGGTCTGCAGGGGGTGGGATTTTAGGCCTTGACGTATTGTCTGGTTGCGGACCATGTCTCTTCTTGTTACTTCAACCACCTTCCTAAGATACCTCATTTCTGAGGTTTGGATCTGGCTTTTGTGGGTTGTAGTCATTGCCCATGACTCGCATCCATATGTCAGGACTGCGACATAGGTGGAGAAGTATACAGCCATCTTCGTTTTCTTACCAACCTCTCTCTTGCTGAGGAATCCTCAATTTATGGCCTGAAAAAGTCTCCCAGCTGCTGCTTTTCGAGTGGCCAACTCTTCTTTGATGCCTCCCTTTCGGTCTATAATAGCTCCGAGGTATTTAAAGTGGTCGACCTGCTCCAGGACCTGTGCTCCCAGCTTAATCTGATGTCTTCTTTCTTCTCGTGATATCACCATGGATTTTGTTTTCGAGCTGCTTATGACCATCCCTCTCTTCTCCAGCTCTTCCTTCCAGACTTGCAGATTGGATTGGAGATGTGCCTCTGATTTAGCAATCAGGGCAACATCATCAGCACATGCCAGCTCTGAAATACATATCTGTCTCATCTTCCAGTACCCCACTGAATACTTTCTTGTTCTCTCCTTACAGATTTTATTTTCACTCCAGAACATACCATAAAAGTTTGGATCTTGTCCTACGCAAGTGAGCCTACTATATTTCACCTACATCATTCCTAATTGTGTCTGCTCTATTCTTCTATTTTCCCCTCTATGGTTTCTGATGCCTTCTCTTTCTGTCATTTTCTTTAGAATTTCACAGGTATGTATATGCGTCTCAAAAGCAGCAACCAGGAAGTTAATAGACTTTTATAAATTGGTGCTTGCGTAGAACAGTGCTTCGCAGCCAGTGTGGTGTGGCACACCACAGGTGTCTACCTGGTGTGCAGTGACATAAGGCTAAATACACCGTATATCCAGAGTCGCCTTAGTGCATTCGGAGCACGGGGCAAGAGGTTTGAAATGTCCTCCCCCCCACCCAACCATCCACACTTCTAGCCATGAAAGTAGATTAAAGTGTATTGGAAAATTAAGGAAGATACGTGAATAAAAATGGAGATCAGTTTTAGATAGTTATTACTTACAAAAAAAAACCCAAAAAAAGACACACGCAAAAACAAAAAGAGCATTAGCAACATAAAAACAGAATGTTTAAAATATGCCATGCTTTGGTTTTTATGTTTTCTTATGAAAGATTAACGCAGCAAGATTTGGCTTAGGTGAACTATGTCACAGCTGAAGAAATCTCTAAGGTTAATACCCTTAGATCTAAGGATCTTTTATGTTTGGACATGCGCCTTAATATAACCTACTAGGTTGAACGGGACGCGCCTCGCCAACACGAGGCAAAACTTTATTTTTTTTTTAAAAAGCTGAAGAAAGGTGTGCTTTTCAAAGAAAAATACGTTATTATCCTTAGCGCCCATGGATGCCCCGCCCTAAGACTGGCCCTGTATATAATAGTATACTAAATTATATGTTATGGTAAACTATTACGAAATAATCGAGAAAGATAAGGGGAACTGAGGTAAGACGTGGAGTACAATGGATGGGTATGTGAAATAATCTCTCACATGCAATTTTACAAATACAGGTAATAAGCTGAGCTATTATTAACCATCGATCAAACAAACAAAAATTAGGGAGAGTTGTCTTATGATTGTAGTGAATTTTTAAATATCTACCTTACCTACCTAGTTAAATATTATAGTTGTGAATTGAAATTTTTAAGCGCGCTAAGTGTTTTGTGAAGTTTAAAAAGAAAAATGGTTGGGGAGCACTGGTGTAGAAAAAGCTTGAAACAGTACTATACGGTCACCAATGTGGAGCTCTTGCAAGAAGCAGGGGACGAAGAGACGAGAAGAAGACGCAAACGGTGGAGAGGGCACACAATGAGGAACTCTTTATGATAGCATTGCAAGATAATCGTTGTTCTGAAATGCACAGGGTGAGAGAAGTAGAAAAACACACTGTGAAGGGAATTAGAAGCAGAAATGAAAGGGACGGGGAAGAATTTGTTGAAGAGTTATGCTGCGCTGGGACCTGAAAGGTTAGTATTCAGTGAATACCTCCTACCCCAAGTATTAAACAACAAGACATATGCCAGTGGATAAAAAGTACAGAAGTCTTTAAAAATTCATAAATGTAAGTCACCTACTCATCTAATGAACCACCATTGCAGGACCGTATGAAGTGCTTTGACGCAAGCTTCCAGTAAGAGGGCCAACTTCTGTGGTAGTATTATCCTATTTAAGTAAAAATAGACTGCTGACCTAATGACCTTCATTTTCTTCTTCAACCAGCTCTCCATCTCTCGTGTGATACAGAAAACGGGTGGGTCTACATCAATGGTTCCTGCTTCATGTACTTCACTCTACAGCAGACTTGGTTTGAAGCAAAGTAAGGCATTACAAGTATTACCATCACCATCATCATCACAGTCCTCTGTTTCATTATCATTTTACAACATATATATACATATATATACGCACATACATCCACACATTCATATATACATGCATCTTAATACATGCATACATTCATACACATACATATCAGAATCTTTATTCTCCAGAAAATACATTAATACAAGTATGTACTGACATGATATAATAAAATACAACATGGCATATAGGAGAATCATTAGAATTTACATAAAGTAAATTTAAATAAATTCATACAGCGTTAATGAGGGCTGTTACCACATACATACTTGCATATGTACATAAACAATAGATCGAAGATTCCAGCGTTAATGTATAATTGTGTCACGGAATTGCCTCCCCTACTTTGCAGTAGTGGTCGAACAGTGGCCAAACCTCAAGAGTATCTAATATGGGTCTTCAAAGGTGTCTACCTTCACACAAGATTACTCTTGGCAGAGTTGTAGATAGAAAGATAATGATGCTTCTATCTCAAGGGAGTGTCCATAAGATATTTCAGAAGTCAAGAACAATGCTGCATTGGGCAGGGCAATTGTTAACTTATATCTGATCCGCTATCTTTTATGAAGAATTAAGCAATTATTAATTTCAGCTCGTTCAAGCCCCTACCCTGATTTACTCAGTGGAATTCTTATTATTCAGGTATAGCTCTGTTTAGAGTGTATTTAGTAAATTGACTGAGACAAACATGCAGTACATTCAAAAGGGTTAATCACACGTTAAATTTGTGTATTTACAAATAACAAATTTGATAATCAACTAAGTTTTAACAGTTTAATAAATTGAATAATCTTTAACAGAAACTACTCATCATCGTGTGATGGTAGGGTGTTTTATATAAGAAGTCACTTGGCAGCTTTTAGGTTTGACTTAGCTGCAAATGGTAGTTTCTTCTCCCGCTGGGTTTTTGGATTCTGTGCAGAAAGGTCACTGGAGTTCTCGCGTCTCTGGTCAAGATTAAAGGCACAGCACGTTCCAGGTAAGATCAGGGAGTAACTGCAACGTTGGTCCCACGTCTCTAATACCCTCTGATGATGGTGTCTAGCTCGACGTCAGTCCACTTCTACCCTCACTTTGTTCCAGAGATTAGTACCGCTCAGAGGAATAAAGGCACTGGAATAGGCCTCCTACACGTTTCTGGGGTGTTGTTGTTAACAATGAATTACAATTATGACTCCGTGTTTTCAGTTTCCTCAGATCCCGGTTTTCCTTATTAAAATGGTTTTCCTGGGCTCTTTAAGTCCTTCAAGATGTTCCACAAAGTCCGGTCTGATATATATGAAATCTGATTCTTACTCTAGCAGTCTGGTGGTCTTCTTGACAAGCGATTCTCACAGTGAACTAGACTTGAAAAAAACCAAATTATATTGCCTGTTTTCCCCCGCATTTGTTTGTTACGATGTTAAGCAGAGCGCCAATCGTTTCAAACATTTTGTGGGGTAATTTCAAAATTATTTCCGCCTGAAATTCTGTGCGTGATGCAAAAGGTTGCCTCTCCCATATATGGCAATAACATATCCGATTACCTTCTCTGCAAATGCCTACAATTACATCTTACTTTCCTCAAAATGTGCAGGAAACGATTATGTCATTCCTGTGCGCTGACAAATTAGTTATCTTCCCGTAGTGGCTATCAAACTTTCAGCGTATTACCATCTTGCTGAAGAACGCACCCTGGCTTTATCAGCGATTAAGCAAATGCGCTGGGCGATTTTAGTGTTAATCTGTAGTCTGATGTCAGCCACACCCGAGCTTAACCAACATGGCTGTCGGTTAATATTGCATCACCTGTCAACTCTCTCAGCAGGGATGGTCAGGTAAACAGACAAGACGAATTATTGCTGAGAGAAGTGTAAGAATGTTTGAAAATACAAAATATCTGTTACATAGCAGAGAAAGAAAAAGGTGCTGACCACTGAAAAGCACATAATTAAGTCAGTACAATAAATTTCACTGATTACTGCCATTGTGGAAAAGAGATCGAGAAGAGGTCGTCGAAATACATCCTGTGACAAATTGTAACACATTTATATATGCATGGTGGCATATCTGGAGTCATCCTTACATGACCACTAGCTAAGCCCAATGCTACAGTATTCAAATGTGGAAGTAAACCTGTCTGTGAGGCTAATTACACCCTCATTGACTCTTGAAATCATCCACACACGTCCAGGGATTCCCCCTGTAGTGAAATATGTTGAGAACCTGGCATTGCACACTAAGCTTGGAGGAGTTACTTGAACCCTAGATGTAACTCTGGCTTTTTTTCCTGGTTGACTGCATGCAGGAGGATCTCAGTATGGACCCATGATGGGCAGGGGGAGCTGAGAAGTGGCTCTGTGTAGGACGTGACAGTTCCTTTGGCGAGCCCAGAACCACAGCACAGTATTTTAGCTCTGCATATTTGGAGAGCCCCCTTGGATGGTGGGGAATGCATAGTATGCCACACACTTCTTCCTCCTAGCTTGGGACCAGAAGTGATGATGCGTTAAATGCTAGCCAAGCTGGAGAAACAGAATGGCAGAAAAACCTCAGGAAAAGCCTAGATCTACAGCGTCGATAATACCAAGAAATCGTTAACGTGGTATTGGCTGCAAAAGAGCGAGAAGCTCAGCAGTTCTAGTTAAACAAAAACACATTTATATGCTGTAATATTGAACACATTTATCTCACACACTGTGTAATAAGCCTATTAAATAATGTATTAATTATAATTTCCCTTTTTGTTCCTTATGGGGCATTGGGCAACCACAACAACTGGTCCTCTGACTGGAAGCCTGCACCACGCATTCACATATTCTTGCAACAGTGGTTTCTGCTGCAGTTTCATAATAGCCGCCTAGTACGACATGCTTGAAAGTAGTCCTATTTTATCTTTATCTCCTCAGATACTCCTGGTGATTACACAGGGCATTTTTCCAAATTTCCTTCAAAATAACACATTATTCATCAAAATCATGTCATGTAAGTTAGTGTTGTTTTTATTTTTTGGTTCAGTCACAGCTCACTGTACATACACTATCTTTGTCGCTGTTAGAAATTGGCCCCCAGTGTTAGAAACTCGTTTGTTAGGACCTTGGGTTCTCAATGTTGGAAAACTTGGTTTGTTGATTTGCTTTTTCGCCGTTATCATTGTTCATTAAACAAGTATATTCTTTCTTACTTTAGGTTTTAGTGTTAGGTTATTTTATGTTCAGATTGTTATTTCCATTATTCTATTGTTAGGTTATTTTATGTTGATTGTTATTTCCATTATTCTATTGTTAGGTTATTTTATGTTGATTGTTATTTCCATTATTCTATTGTTAGGTTATTTTATGTTGATTGTTATTTCCATTATTCTATTGTTAGGTTATTTTATGTTGATTGTTATTTCCATTATTCTATTGTTAGGTTATTTTATGTTGATTGTTATTTCCATTATTCTATTGTTAGGTTATTTTATGTTGATTGTTATTTCCATTATTCTATTGTTAGGTTATTTTATGTTGATTGTTATTTCCATTATTCTATTGTTAGGTTATTTTATGTTGATTGTTATTTCCATTATTCTATTGTTAGGTTATTTTATGTTGATTGTTATTTCCATTATTCTATTGTTAGGTTATTTTATGTTGATTGTTATTTCCATTATTCTATTGTTAGGTTATTTTATGTTGATTGTTATTTCCATTATTCTATTGTTAGGTTATTTTATGTTGATTGTTATTTCCATTATTCTATTGTTAGGTTATTTTATGTTGATTGTTATTTCCATTATTCTATTGTTAGGTTATTTTATGTTGATTGTTATTTCCATTATTCTATTGTTAGGTTATTTTATGTTGATTGTTATTTCCATTATTCTATTGTTAGGTTATTTTATGTTGATTGTTATTTCCATTATTCTATTGTTAGGTTATTTTATGTTGATTGTTATTTCCATTATTCTATTCTTCTTACAATCTTGTACCAAGTGTTGTTAGGGGTTTGTTCTATGTAGATAATATGCATTGTTGAATGTCCAACATCAACACCAAGGTTAACTCTTAGTATACGAGCTGCCTTTCATGACTACCATTACAGATTTTGCAATAAATAATTTATTTATAAAGATAACATAAGTGTTATATATCAAAATGTGAAGAAATGAAACCCCTACATCATGCACGTAACTAAATTGATCAGTGGTTTGAAACATGCATTCAGCTATAAATTTTCGCTATTGACGGGGATCGATCATCGGCCTCTCTAGAAGGCCGCTCGTATACTAAGAGTTAAAGGATAACAGTCAAAATCCATCAAGGCTTGCAATGCACAATTTCATCAAGAAGATAACGCCATCACAGACGACTGTTAATATTGATTAGCGAATACAATTTTTCACAGTAAAACAATTGTAACTTCACACTGTTATTTTAATCGTTAGACTCTGATCAAGTTCTTAAATTTCACACAGATCATTATGCATTAACTGCAATTACACTGACAAACAACATTTTTCTTTCTTATATAAGAATAAGTGTTCTTAGGTCAGTTTCTTGCGCTGATTTCAAATTTGAAATCCATTTATCTCTATCACATCGGGTTCTTAAGATATTTGTGAATAAATATATTTTTGGGAAACCGTTATTTGCTCCGTTTCATTTTTACTATATAACTTATTAAAAATTAATAAAATGCAAAATAATTCTGCTTTTTATACTGCTAAACGATGCATGACATATGTAACGATATTTTTCAAATAGTTACTGTATTTTGAAATAATTCTGAGCGAAATATGGCTTCTAGAAGTTGTAGAAATTCGGCTGATCTGTTCTGTTAAGTGTGCGGATATTTTACTGAGCGTGTTCACCAGAAAAAACTTTACACCATTACTAAAGAAAGCATATGAACTTTATTTCGATTCGAAAGTTGATGATGCAAATAAATCTTGGAAGCCAAATGCAGTTTGTTCGACTTGTGCAAATACATTGGCAGGTTGGTTACGAAAATCGCCGAAGCATAAGTCGATGTCTTTTGGAGTGCCAGTAATATGGCGTGAACCGACAAATCACGCTACTGATTGTTACTTCTGCTTGACAAATATCCATGGTTTCACTTTTAAAACTAGAAAGTCTGTGGTTTATCCAAATATTGAATTGATTTCGAAACCAGTGCCTCATGATCCAATCACATGTCCGATCCCAGTTCCACCAGAAAAATATCCGTTGGACGTGAATGAACCATCAGAAAGTGATAGTTTACCTGCTTTAGAAACTAATTCTGACTCGGATTATATACCGGTGAATGATGGTGTTCACTTAATTAACCATTCAGAACTTTCAGATCTAATACGTGATCTCGCTCTTACCAAATGACAAGCGGAATTACTCGGTTCGCGACTCAAAGAATGGAATCTTTTAGCGCCCAATACTCCGATATCTAAATTTCGTCATAGACACAGAGAACTTGTTCAATACTTTGAGATGGATGACGACATTTGCTATTGCAAAGACATAAACGGTCTAATGGTGCACCTCGGTCATGAGCACATAGTCAACGAATGGCGACTTTTCATCGACTCTTCCAAGACTAGTCTAAAAGCCGTGTTATTGCATAACGGAAATTTATTTTCATCAATTCCAGTCGCCTACTCTGTTCATATGAAAGAAACTTATGACAATATGGCTATATTTTTGGCAAAAATAAAGTACAATGACTACCAATGGCGGATTTGTGGAGACCTAAAGGTCATTGCAATTCTCACGGGCATGCAGACTGGGTATACTAAATTTTGTTGCTTCCTATGTGAATGGGACAGCCGCAACAGACAGGAACATTATGCAAGAAAGGTGTGGCCTATCAGTTCAGGCATAAAAATGTAATACACGAGCCATTAGTTAACAAAGACAGCATTATTTTACCACCGTTACATATAAAGTTGGGGCTCATGAAGAATTTTGTAAAAGCGTTAGATAAAACGAGCAAAGCTTTCACTTATCTTCGAGAAAAGTTTCCACAAGTTAGCGATGCAAAGATAAAGGAAGGTATCTTTGTATGACCTCAGATTAGGAAAGTTATTGCAGACAAACAATTCGAGAACTTGTTACATGGTAGTGAACTTCGCGCAAGGATAGCATTCAAATCGATCGTTGATAACTTTCTGGGAAATCACAAATCTGTCGACTATGTGCATATTGTTAAGCAGTGCATAGATGCATACAGAATTATGAGCTGTAACATGTCCCTCAAAATCCATTTGCTCGATTCGCATCTTGACTTTTTCCCTGACAACCTTGGCGATGTCAGCGATGAACATGGAGAACGATTCCATCAAGACATCGCCGTAATGGAGTCACGTTATCAAGGACGGTGGAGTGTGACCATGCTTGCCGATTATTGTTGGATGCTTCATCGCGATGTACCACATGCCATTCACCGACGAAAGTCGACTGCAAAGAAATTCAAGCCTACATAACTGTTATACTTCTTGTACGAATGATGTTGTAATACTGTATGCGTTGTTAAAAAACTTTAATTGCGTATTTCTAGAGATCCCGACCTGATAGAGAAAAACGGTTTGCAGATTTAAAAACAGCGCATTAAAATTGACCAGAAAAACATAGAAATGTTAGAGAAAGAAAAAGAAAAATTTTTTTTGTTAGCCAGTGTTATCAAACTTCATCGTGTCTATATCTTTTTCTGCCATCACGTCGAAAATTATTCAATTATAATATTACACATTTTTATTTATGTCAGAATTATCATCCTAGCTTTGCTAGACTCAGTTTATTTTTCGTTTGGCTTGCCACGCCATGTTTAATACTATCACATCACTTACTGATTATTCTGGCACGATGGCCTTTACAAAAGTCCTTTGATGTTTATCAAATTATTTAATCTCTTTGGACACTCAGGTCCTGAAAAACACTTTCTTTATCTATAAATCTAAGTGGCAATGGCCACACTTTACAATAGGCCTACACTGTAGGGTGAATAAAACCACATTAATTAGAAACACTGCCGATGGGCACAAAGACCATAACGCATACTTTGCTACACATAAGTTAGTGCCCAAGCCACATTTTCCAAAACACGTTCATTAGGCACGAAGGCCACAGGCAGACTCTTTGTTTTTTTGTCATGCGGCATTTAAAATGGAGATAAAATTAAATACTTGGCTGTTTGTCATGGAAAGGTTCCCGACCCCTGCCCTAAACTATAACGCTAAACCTCTAACCGTATTCTCTTTAAATAAACACTTAATATCACTCTGAATTTACTACACCATGATAAAATGCAGATGAAACTGAGCAAACATAAACAGATAACGTTAGTCAGAACCTAACCTTATTTGCAACAAATGGCATTTGTAGAGATCAGATAAGATCAGCGGCCATCTCCACAATTAAGATTGGCCGCAGTGCATCTCCAAAATTTTCTGTCTGTTGTCTTAATGGGACACTGATTGAGTCTTCCCTGTCCATCTCTTGATGCTATCTTCCCACGTTATAACGTTGTCTTCCTCTTGCCAGTTTGCCACTAACTCTGCCTTCCATTATGGTTTTCAGCAAGATATTATGTCTTTTATTTTAAACACTTTTATTTAATTTGATGCTACAACAAACAGCAGACAAATCACAGTCTGGAAGAGCCAGCACACAAGAAAAACAACAATGTAATGTGCTATAAAAAGAAAGATGAACACTATATACCCAAATTATAACCCACATGGGGTTGAACCGGGTATCCCGTGCACACGACAAACACCAGTTTTCAAGTGGAGGGTTCAAAAACCAAAACCAAAATCTATTTTGATATGAGTGTTGTTTGCATGTTTTAAATCTTTGAGCCCTTGGTTCACTGAGTTTCAAATGTCCAAGGAAGCTGAAATTTTGCACGTGACCCTCTATCATGGTACATTTTAAACTTAAAATTTGAAGGAACCTTTAGAGACCTGTACCTGGCCTGGCATACAAAAATGAAAGCCAAAAAATCATATACATTTTACAAGACAACAGCTGTGATAGGATCACATAACTTGGTGACGTTGTACGCAAAATTGTGAACTTCTTCTTCTTCTTCCTCGTTCGTCCTGAAAAGGTGGTTGCGTTGTGTCTGTTTGCGCCTAAGCTGTGATATCTGCACCTTTCGGTCGACACATCCGACTTCTGCGCGGCATTTTTAGGGACCGGGTTTGCCTTCCCATTTCGATCCGTGCTCGCTCAGCCAGACTGCACTGCTGCAGACTGTTTCCAGGACCACCACGTGGAGGTGGAGCACGGTCTTGACCAGCTCTGGTTCGCTAGTCCTGACGCAAGCAGTCAAACTATGAGTCGCTGACTGCATTCTCTATTGCTGCGTCTTTGGGTCCCAAATTGTGAACAAGATCACAGAACTTGATGTACACAAAATTGTGAACAAGATCACATAACTTTTCCATTTTTAGTGTATTTGAAAGTAAAAGTGTGAAGCCTAAAACATGTTTTTATTTCACTAGTTATTTCACCAAAACATTTGTTCATCTAACGTTGATTCTCATTTATTATATCTCTTTGAATTCCTAGCTTTTATACTAAATCTTTACTTGTTTTCTTCTCTGTCCACGAGATGTGACCTTTTCTTTCACATATCCACACATCAAGGGCCTCAATTCTTTCTTTTGCCTGTTCATTTGTCAATGTTTCTACACGATTTAGCAGGGGTCGACAACCAGTCAATCCCAGATTGCCGGTAGATCCCAGTGGGTGGTTTGGTAGATCTTTAGGTGACTGAAGGGGGGGGAAAAAAACTCTTTGAACTAGGGAAGTGTTAGACTAGATCTCGGCATTAAAAATTGTGGTGCCCCCAGGATGAAAGATACTTTTTCCGCATTCCTAATGAAAACTCTCAAGTTTGTTACTAAGATATATTCGGGAGCTGCATGAGACAGGAAAGCGATATTTTCTTTGTAAGGTTCACCCCCCCCCCCCCCCTAAAAATTACACACACACATATAGTAGATCTTTAGAATGCTCAGTGTTACTAAAGTGGACCCCTAAAGCTCCTGGGTTCCCAACCCCTGCCATACATTAATGAAGTGTCTATATTCTTTCATTCATCACCCGTCAACTCCCCAAGGAGCATAGGCCTTCAACAAACATAAGTCAAGTCCTCCTGTCCTGTGCCATCCGCTCAAGGTCTTTCCAAGTCTTCCTTGTCATTTTCATTTCTCCTCTTCTCTTCTCCACGTGTTTTACGGTCTGCCTTTGCTTCTTTTACTCTGGGAATTCCAGAACAAGGACTCCCTTATAATACTACCAGCATGTTCCCTCAATGTGTGTTCTATCCATCACCAGTGTCTTCTTCTCATCTCTTCTTCCACCTGTACGTCTCTTATTCTTGTCCTCAGTTCTACATTAGTGATTAGTATGTATATGGACCACCTGTAAATGCTGCATCTAACGTAATAGTGTTTGTACAGTGAACTGTGATTCTGCCTTTTTTCCCACCCACTCTGTTAAATATTCTGCTCCATTTACTGCTCACTCCAGTAGTTGCTCGTGATTTTGATAACGCGCTTATGTGTGTACGCTCCTTCAAAGCTTGCTCTTATATGCGCTTCTATCGATGTAAACTGGTGGACTAAATTTAAAAAAACAAAACATGTAGGTTTTGTGTACTATACCCGTATATATATGTATATTGTACTATTATTTATATTTATCCTAGCTATCCTTTGTTGTCACCATCAGGTCAACATGTGAACATCATGAAGCAGGTTTAGCCAAAGTGAGCACTCAAGAAGAAGTAACGTTTATTTGGGACAAAGCAAAGATGCGATCATCTGAGTCATGGATAGGATTAAAGTCAGATATCCGAACCAAAAGTGTGAGTTGTCTGTACATGCATTTTTACTACAGAGTGGTTGACAATTCAATGTGCATTTAAAAAAATTTTTTATCCTCACTTGTTTCTACAGGTTCGTAACCCAGAATCTGAAATGCTCGGGGACAGATGTGTTTCAGAGTTGTTTTTTTTTCGCCCAAAGAAGCCCAAGTTGCCTAAAAAGTAGCCAAAATAACCCAAAAGTTGACCAAAAAACTTTTGATTTTAGGAATATTTCAGCTTTCGGGTGCTCAAATTCTGAGTTACGGACTTATACTAGATATAAATAATACTGTCAAATCAAGGAGAAATAACTACCATGTTACAAATAAGTAAACACAATTTTTCTAAATGTTTATATTTGTTTCCAAGGTAATTTCCTATTACTCTTGCTTTTTTGCTCCGCAGTGAATATGTGTAGTTATGTGTTCTTTCGTAGCAGTTAGGGTTAGGGTTAGGATTAGGGTTTGGGTTATGGTTAGTGTTAACCCTTACCCTAACCCTAACACTAAACCTAACCCTAACTGCTACGAAACAAGACATAACTACACATATTCACTAGGGAGCAAAAAAACACGAGTAATAGGAAATTACCATTTCCAAAGCAAAATAAAATAAAATATAGGTATATATAGGCTACGTTTTTGAACCCTGCACTTCAAAACTGGTGTTTTTTGTGTGCAAGGGATACCCGGTTCAACCACATGTGAGTTATAACTTGGGTATATAGTGTTCATCTTTCCATATAGTGTATTACTTTGTTGTTTGTCTTATGTGTTGGCTCTTCCAGGCTGTAATTTATCTGCCATTTGCTGTGACAATGTTTAATGTCTATGGTGCCTGTAATGTTTCTTCTTCCATGATACCCTACTCGCTATTGACATCTTTGTTCTGCTGGGCTTTTGTTGGTTTTGGATTGGTGGTTTTTGTTTGTTTGATTTTTATTTTTTTTTAAATATAATTCTACTGGTATTGAATGGACTTATTGGTTTGTTTTTTTATTTTTGTTTGTTTTTTCCTTGTCATTATAATTTTTTCTAGTTGTTATATGTTGGTTCTTGTTCTGGTAATATACAATTTTATTATGTTGTGTAGCTCCCTGGGTAGGTCAACTTTCAGTACATTTTCCAGTGACAGTGTTGTCTAGTTTTGGAAAATAAAATCAAAATGGCCAGTGAATTGAAGTTACAATGGACAGTGAAAGTTACTGCCTGCTATGAGACCATATGTTGAACAGGTCGGACATCATGTCGAAGTATATTGTTAACGTGACATGCATTTTAAGAAATGAAATAGCAGTTAGTTCTCTGTATTTCAACATTTGTTTCGTATAAATTAATTCGATTGCAGTGAAAACATAAAAATAGGGTGTGACTTTTTAATCACCCTATACTTTACTTAGTCATCCTTCTTCTACCCTGGAGTGTAGAGATTTGCAAGAAAGAGCGTTATCAGCTGTATTTCTTTTAGTCTGTTTGTGGTCTAGTCCTCAGTCCTTCAGAGATTGTCTGATATTCTCTCAGGTCGTCCTGGAAATTTGGATCCCTTGCACTTGATTTCTCATGTATTATATATTTATATAAATATTCGTACACATGTATTTATGCTGACATATCAACGCATCAGTATCCACATGTAACTTATCATACATATTTCCCTAGTACCTGTGGACAGATGGGTCAACTCTTGATGGGTCTCTAGCCTGGTGGAGTACAAATCAGCCGCAAGATTTGAAGTATGTAGAGAAAATGTGCTTCAAGCATGAGGAATGGATTGGGAGAAATTTAAATCCATTAGATTATCCATTAGATTATCCATTTCCTTGTTCACTCCTTATAGAGCATGCAGCAGCCACCTGGTCTCCTTACAAGTAACTTGCACCAAAACACTCATCTGTGGTTTCTGTAATTATTTCTTTTTCATTATGAGCCCCATGTGAGAAATGAAATAAAGGATGGAAAATATGAGAATAGCAAACGAATACGTACAAAATTAGTAAAGCTGAGTAGTTCTACCAAAAGTGCCTGATTGTTTATGTCATGAAAGAAGTCAGTGCAGGAAGAAAGCTTGTTTGTTATATTAGAAGGAAGATTGTGTCTTATATTAGAAGGAAAAGGAAGATTGTTTATTATATTAGAAGGAAGATTGTGTCTTATATTAGAAGGAAGATTGTTTCTTATATTAGAAGAAAGATTGTTTCTTATATTAGAAAGAAGATTGTTTCTTATACGTATTAGAAGGAAGATTGTTTCTTATATTAGAAGGAGGATTGTTTCTTATATTAGAAGGAAGCTTGTGTCTTATATTAGAATTAAGCTTATTTCTTATATTAGAAGGCTGCTTATTTCTTATATTAGAATTAAGCTTATTTCTTATATTAGAAGAAAGCAACCTACTTTCTGTTGGCATGGTATGAGAAGAGAACTCTAGAATATGTTTGTGACAATGGAGAATATTGAAGGGAAATGACAAAGGATGACAAAGGGAGACAATAATGGATAGTTTTACATCATGGCATGGGAAAAAGTCAACATAATTGATAATCACTAGTAAGGACAGGAGCCCAATGTAGTTTCTGGGGGTAAGAAATAAAGAATAGGACTACTGTACCCTTAGGCATTTCATATAAGGTGTTTAATATGAGGTTGTTCATTATGGTTGGCAACCTCACCATTTAAAACCAGTTGCCACAGAAATCACTGCCGCAAGAGATGTGAATGGTTGGTGCAGACTTCCTGCAAGAGAACAGCTTCAATGTTGGCTCCACGCTCTGTTTGGTGTGCAACAGGAAGAAGATGTGGGGACTGAGGGTTGTGGGAAGACATGATCACTTACAATAGCTACCATGATGTTTGAGATAAAGAAAAAGAAGAAGAAGAAAGAAGAATAAGGAAGAAGAATAAGACTAAGAAAGAGAAGAAGACAAAAGTAGAAGAAGCAGGAAGAAAGAAGTAGAAGGGGGAAGAAGGAAGAAGAACAAGGAGGAAGATAGAAGAAGAAAGAGGAGGAGGAAGAAAAAAGAAGGAGGAAGAGAGAAGAAGAAGGAGGAAGAAAAAAGAAGGAGGAAGAGAGAAGAAGAAGGAGGAAGAAAGAAGAAGGAGGAAGAAAGAAGGAGGAGGAGGAAGAAAAAAGAAGGAGGAAGATAGAAGAAAATGAGGGAAGCAAGAAGAAGGTGGAGGACAAAGGAAGAAGAAGAAAGAAGAAGAAGGAGGAAGAAGGAGGAGGGAGAAAAAAGAAGGAGGAAGATAGAAGAAGAAAGAAGAAGGAAAAGGAAGAAAGAAGAAGAAAAAGGAAGAAAGAAGGAGGAAAAACAAAGGAGGAAGAGAGAAGAAGATGGAAGAAAGAAAGAAGAAGAAGGAGGAAGAAAGAAGAAGAAGTGAGAAAAAAAATATGAAAGAAGAGGAAGACTAAACAGAAGAAAGAACTAGAAGATAAAATAATAATAAGAAGATGACTAAGAAGAAAAAAGATGAGGAAAGAAGAAGAAGAGAAATAAAAAGGTGTTTGATTCTCATCTGTATCACTATGTTTTATTTAATTTTACCTATTGACAGATACATGGTGTACACTGACCCTGACTATTGTGGGATGATCAGCAGTAATGGAACTCGCAGGCTGTCTTCTTGGATGACTGCAGACTGTAATGAAAGATATTACTTTACTTGCAGCAAGCCTGAGGGTAAAATCTTTTTAATCAGACAATGGGTGTTGAATACACAGGGATTTGACTTCAGAAAATGTTCACATAAGACAGTGCATTGAATACTTTGGCAAGTACTTGATTTTAGACAGTTCCACATCAGACAGTGGGTGTGGAATACATTGGTAGGGATTTGACTTTAGACATACCATGTCTGACAGTAGGTGTGGAACACATTGGTAGGGATTTGACTTTAGACATACCATGTCTGACAGTGGGTGTGGAATACATTGGTAGGGATTTGACTTTAGTCATACCACATCTGACAATGGGTGTGGAATACATTGGTAGGGATTTGACTTTAGACAAATTCACATTAGACAGTGGGTGTGGAATACATTGGTAGGGATTTGACTTTAGTCGTACCATGTCTGACAGTAGGTGTGGAATACATTGGTAGGCATATGACTTTAGACAATTTCACATTAGACAATGGGTGTGGAATACATTGGTAGGGATTTGACTTTAGACATACCACGTCTGACAGTGGGTGTGGATTACATTGGTAGGGATTTGACTTTAGACATACTACGTCAGACAGTGGGTAAAGAATACATAATCAGAGATTCACTTTATACAGTTTCACATTAGTCAGTCAGTTGATGTGGGGATACACTAACATAGGTTGATTTTAGGCAATTTTACATGAAACAAAGGGTGCAGGGTTCATTATCAGAGGTTTGACATGACAATTTCCCATCGGACAATGGGTATGGGATGTACCATCAGAGATTTGGCTTTAGACAACATCACATCAGGAAATAGAGATGGGATATTTTGGTAGGGTGTGGGATACACTGGCAATGACTTGACTGGGATAAATTATTGACTGACAAATTCACATCAGACAATAGGTGTGGGGCACGGGCAGTGGCTTGATTTTAAGCAAATTCACATTGAACAATGAGTGTGGGATACATTGGCAGGGACCTGGTTTTAGACAAAATCACAACTATCATAACTAATACCACCGCAACATGGGCAGCATCAACAGCAACATAAAAATTTGATTCAAGTCACCTTTTATCATTGAACTCTAAAATGTATACCTCAATCATGAGACATTACTTCCCTTTCCAGAAATTTCATGCTAGCAGGAAAAGTCTTACAAACTTGAACATGCTTCAGATGCACTACACTTCCCATTTCTCTCATCTTCTTGTGATAAATTTATCTGTCAAAACTTGTTTATTTTAAATATGACGTTCATACCTGGTCTAATTTTATACATTCATGTATGATATATTTGTCGGCTTTGATGTAGCAGAAGATAACAACAGTGATAAGGATAATAAACAAATCAAATATTTGCTCACCTGGCAGGAGTATTAGGTTAAGCCTGTCTTTGCTCAACTGACAGGCGTATGTGACTAAATGAATCTTTTCTCAGCTGCAGCTGTATGTGACTAAGCTAATCTTTTCTCACCTAATGTGTTTATGACTAAACCCATCTTTGTTCCCCAGGCAGATATATGTGACTAAACTAATTCACGCTTACCTGGATTATGTATGTGATTACACCCACCTTTGTTTCTCAGTTAGACACATGTGACTGAGGTAATCCATCCTCACCTGGCTGATGCATCTGACATAACCAATCTTTGCTTAACTCTTGCATGTATGTGACAAAATTAATATTTCCTCACCTGGTAGGTGTATGTGATCAAAACCATCTTTGCTCACCTGACAGGTGTATGTGCAGACGGATGGATTCCCCACCAAGGGATATGTATTAAATTCTACCCCCAGTACCAGCTGCCCTGGAGTTCAGCAAGACAGTACTGCCAGTCCCTAGGAGGTGACCTACTTGTTATACCCACGTAAGTCATCATCATTTGGTTCCCTACGGAGATAGACATTCAACAAATTCATGCCTATTCCTCATGTCCTGTTCCATCCACTAAATATGTTCCATGTATTCTTCGTTCTTGTTAATTTTTATCTCTGATTCTCATCTCCATGTATTTTGTTTGTCTCCCTCAACCTATTTTACCCTGGGTCTTCCAGAACATGGACTGCCTTGTAATTCTATCAACAGGTTTCTTCTTCTTCCATCCTTAGCCACCAACCGGCAAAGCAGTATGTGGCCAGTACGCCTAGTGGCGTCTTAGGGCAACAACAAATTGATCAATCTATCGCTGTTTCCACCACGCCTAGTGGCGTCTTTGTGGAACAAAAACAGACCAAACAATCTATCATTGTTTCCGTAATCAGACTGGTTGGCAAGCAGGTGATCAGCCCACTGTGCGAAGTTTTTACGGGATGGGGTAAACAGCCCCATGCCCAACCCTCCTTAGTCGCTTTTTACGACATGCGTGGTAGGGTGCAGTGTTACTATTCTTTGCTCCCCTTTCGGGCCCCGGTAACACACGGGTGATCAACAGGTTTACTCATTGCCAATATCTGCTCATCTCTTGTTTCACTGGCGCCAGTCATCTGGTTTTTTGTCATCAGTTCCGCATGAGATATCTTGTCCTACTACTTCAATCCATCTATTCTACACAATCAACCATTAATAAAATTCTGTTTGATTATTTTTGTTGTTCTCCGTGTTTGACAGCCATACTATAGGACTAACATGACAATTGAGTTGAAGATTGTGTTGGGCTTGATTTTTTTCAATAATTTTTTATATCCACATATTTCCAAATGCAACGGATGTTCTTGCCTTTTGTATTCTTATTTTTCTAATTTTGTCTGAAAAGTATAGCAATGTTACACATAAATGTAAAGGAAGTTGAAATTAGGGTTAATAAAATATAAATTTTGGACAAAGCAAAACATAAAAACATAGTTCAAATGTACCCTCCTCAAAAAACAGCCTCCCATCTAAGCACTTAGAAAAATTGGCTCTGTATGCTAAACTCTTTAAGAGTTAAATTGCTGTTTTTTTTTCAGGCAGTCCTACCAAGACCTGGTCATGCTGTACCTGAAGGAGCTGAACGATGCAGGAGTAGATAGTTTCTGGCTGGGTCTTGAAGGTTAGCTTTTTGATGATGTAATTTATCCAGACATATTTGTACATCTTTCTTAGAACTCTGTTCTATTGACTCACTCGTATTTCCGTTTTCTTTCTATCTATTTGGACTATTTATTCATGTATTTCCCTACTTTCTTGTTTCATATCTCTCTGATTAAAATGTTTACAGTGATAAAATAACCAGCTTTAAAACATCACTCAGATTTACCTGTCTTGACAAAAGTGATACCTGCCTTGTACCTTTAATCCTGGGGACCACTGGACTTTGAAATGCTTTCAGGAGAGGGCTAGACTGAAATTTTCCTAGCTTAACTCTTTCCGTACGTAATTATTTTCAGCTCTGGACAGAATTATTTTTAAGCCCCAAAAATTTACACATACATAATTTACGTTTACTGACAATGTGTGTCTAATCATGAGTTAAGTATAACATATTATATATCAAATTAAAGTACATTGGATGAACAATATAAATCCATATGCCTTTCTAGCTAATTTTATGTTATGTTTATGTTATAACAGATAACATATACATGGAAAAAAGATAACTTGAAATTTTGAACAAAAATTTTCGACTTACGTAAGGCTTGTAACATAAATTGTTATCACAGTACAGTTTCACTGCTCTCTTTGTGCAGGTAATCCATTTAGAAACACAGAAAAAGTAAGAAAGTTATGATTGATCACACAGTTTGTTCACTATTCACATATTAGTAACATATCCTGTGTGTTTTCAGCCATTATGGCGATACGACAAAACACGATTAAAGATGAAGATAAATGTGAAAAAATCCCTTCAAACGCAAATAAAAGACGTTGAAGCTTGTTGAAATTTGCCCAGTTTTGTGTTTACTTCCATTCGAGATAAATTCCGGGCAATATAAAATATCAGAATAGAAAGAAACAACGAAATAAATCAGCGTCTTTTAAAAGATCTTGCGGTCACAGCGGTCGGCCATTGCGTCTTTTAATAGATCTTGCGTACGGAATCAGTTAAACATTCTATTTTTTCCCCTGCCATTATCTGATGTTCTTCCAAAGTACTCCATGTAATCCACCAGGATAATGCAGTCGACCATTAGCCGACCGTTGCCTTATATTGTTGATTAATTGATGGTTCTCCTGTGTATCTCGGAAGACTTCCTTGTTTTTCTTGGATTTATATTTATCTCTTTTCACTAAGCCTTACAGTGTTGTGTGACTGTTTATTCCTAACACAATTGTGTGACTATCTATGCCTTATATTGTTGTGTGACTATCAATACCTTACATTGTTGTGTGACTATACATTACATTGTTGTGTGACTGTGCCTTACACTGTTGTATGATTATCTATGCCTTACATTGTAGTGTGACTATATATGCCTTACATTGGTGTGTGACTATCTATGCCTTAAATTGTTTGGTAACTATATATGCCTTATATTATTCTGTGACTATTTATGCCTTACATTGTTGTGTGACTATCTATGCCTTACATTGTTGTGTGACTGTTTATGCCTAACACCCTTGTATGACTATCTATGCCTTACATTGTTGTGTTACCATCTGTATCTTACATTGTTGTATGACTATCTTTATCTTACATTGTTGTATGACTATCTATACCTTACATTGTTGTGTGAATATACATTGCATTGTTGTGTGACTATACCTTACATTGTTGTATGACTATTGTTGCGTGATAAATTCTCGCAACATCGTTTTATTTCAATATCTATTTTATAACGCAAGGGCAACAACTGCTTGAAATTTATAGTCACTTTTCTCGGTAAGCATTTGTCTTCTCGCGTTGGTATCGAATGCAGTTAAGTTTTGAGCTGTGGTCATTTTGCGCTGGACTGCGCATGACTTGTCTTGCTTCTTGGTCGATCGGTTTCCGCCCACCACTAGTGGAGTGAGCGATTTGGAATGGCGAAAGAGATGCCTCGTTGAAGAGGGGATCTCCGCTTTTTTTTGTTCTGTCAGGGATGTGTAGTCCTCTTATGGTTATTTCGTTTATTCGGGATAATACCTCTAGTGTATTTGCACATGCCGGGAGGCGTGATATTTCTGTATTTCTTGAAAGCAAGGTAAATTGACTTTTTCATTAACTCTATCGATTTTGGGTCGTGAGCGATTTCGATTCATAGCCTGTCTTCGAAAGTCGTCGTCACGAGATTTTTTTTCCCAGCTCACATGTCGCTGCATTGTACTGCATCGGTTGATGCATGTACCAAGGACCATTACTTGCTACTTTGTTAAATGAACTAGGTTTGGAAAACCTTTATTATCTAGAGGATATTTTTGAGGACATTATTTATACTTCGGCAGACGTGTCTGTCTTGCTGAAGTCAAACTAAGGAGAGTGAACTGATCTCATACATCTGGTTATCTCCTGGCTGTTATAGAAAAGGATGGAGTTTTTCACCTGACTACATTTACAGCACTTTGAAATATAACATGCATCTGACTCATCATTGTAATGCTGTCTACCGTCCATTGCTGTATTGAATGTTGCTGTGATAATGACTGTTTGATGTGCCTACATATTCGCGTAACCATTTTGTCACTGTGGCGTCCACAATAAATAATGAAGAAAAACGTCAACGGCTGTTACAAGAATCATTGACTTTATACGTCGTGAGTTTACTGACGTCCTATGTGGATTGCCCTGTTATTTTTGTATGAACATTGTTTTGACTGAACACATCTGCACACCACACAAAACCAGACATGCGGATACCATCCATCATCATATGGCATCACGCATCATTTGGTGGCCATAAGCTGGTTTGATTCTGGTACCAGCAAACACGGGGTCCCTTACCCACTTCATTTTCAACAAGAATTCATCAGCATCCTTCAAGAAATTAACATTCTTCAATACAGTCAACATCTTCAAAATTTTCAAAGTACTCGGCGTTGCCCGGTAAAAGTCAAAATTTCAACTTTTTGACGGAAACAAGAATTTGACAGTACCCGGCGTTGTTACATGTTGCCGGATAACTCGGACTGCTGTTATCTTTTACGCAAGTCAAGCAAGTTGCTGCTGTCAAGGTTCCAGTGCTGTCGTTTTTGTGAAGGTCAAGTGCCGGTTGAAACGGGTTGTTTTCTGAAGAAGGCCAAGTACCGATTTCCATCAACTTACTTTTGGATTAGAAGGTCAAGTGCCGAAACAACTCAACACACAGTATTTCAGAAGCTCTTGTACCATCGTGTTAGCAGTGGAAGCAGTTCAGATGTGCCATCATTGTTGGAGCTTCGCTCTTTAGGACGTTGATTGACATCCGTTTTTCTGCTGTTCTACGATTGGAAGCCTATAAGTTAAGTGGCCTGTTTGTATGTAAACTGTGCCCTTATACTTCTGCTGAGTCTTCTGTGTATCATCTCATTCTATATGTTATATGTTTATATGTTATTCGTATATTTATATGTTTATATTTCAGCGGGTTCTCGGTTGGGTGGTGTCTCCGTTAGATTATGCCACGTCATAGAGGTCGTCTAATGTGAGCGTTTTCTGTAGGGTTTGCAAATTTCCAATACTGGAATTTGCTAAGCGACTTCTGTTGCTATTTATGTTAGTTGTGATGACATGTTTTAATATTGTTTTCGTTATTATTTCGCATTCTTTAGTTTTGTTTTGATTTGTTTGTATTTGTTAGCCTCATCTTGACTATATTTTAGTTTCATACAACATTTTTGTTTATACACTGTGGTGTCATGTATTTTGTTTAATTCTATCGCAGATATCGTCACATTTTTTGTGATATTTCATTAATTTCTGCTTTATTTTTAGTTGATTTCTGCGAACGTTTTTGTATTGTTGCTGATCTTTGTTATTGTTTACATTGTTATTGTTTACATTGTTTGTATTGTTTACATTTTCAATGTTTACATTCTGCATGTGTTTACATAGTCATTGTTTACAGTTATAGTAATTAGTTAATGGGCTATGCTAATGCACTGTTACTACTACACTGATGATAAATGAATGATGAATAGTGTCGTGCACTATTGAATGAGAAGTGCACTTATGATCAAGAATTGATTGTTGATATTTCATATACAAGTTCTTTGATTGGAGACTTGTTTCCCACAGAGACTGGGATAATATAAGGTGATGTGAATATACAAGTGCTTAATTAAGACTTGTTACACTTAGGTTTGAAATAAATTAGTTAATTATTTCAGGTTTTGGACTTATATATTACTCATCATGTCTACATTTGAGCACTTTATTGAGCAGGGTAAATTGCTTGGGAAGACTGGTGATAAGTTAGAAGAATTTGCAACTGCTCGATATGATAAAGCAATGGAAGCTGAACAAAAGAAACTGCAGATGGAAACTGAACAAAAGAAACTGCAGATGCAGGTGGATGAAAAGAGATTCCAAATGGAAATGGAAAAACAAAAAAGGGAATCAGAAGCTGAGGAAAGAAAACTCCAGCTAGAAGCTGAGAATAAAAGACTTGAAAAAGAGGCTGAGAATAAAAGACTTGAAAAAGAGGCTGAGAATAAAAGACTTGAAAAAGAGGCTGAGAATAAAAGACTTGAAAAAGAAGCGGAGAATAAAAGACTAGAAATGCAGGCTCAAGCTGAAGAAAGGAAGTTACAAAGAGAGGCTGATGAGAGGAAAGCAAAAATGGAACATGAAGAAAAACTCTTAGCTTTAGAGTTGGAGAAATTGAAATTGACGAGCATGAGTAAGGGTTCATCTTCTGGGAAGGCTAATAATGATACTTTTAAGATTAAGTTACCAACATTTAGTCCTTCCAGTGATGACATAATGTTCTATCTGGACAGATTTGAACAAGCATGTACAGCTCATAACATAGACAAAGCAAAATATGTTTATCAGTTATCAGGGATACTGACAGGTAAAGCTCTAAGTATATTAAATATGGTGGATGAACCTGACAAGAACAATTATGAGGTTGTCAGGGCCGCTTTGTTAAAGAAATATCAGCTTAACGAAGACGGCTATCGTCTACAATTTAAAAACATGTTACCTGAAAATGGAGTTGAATTCTCCGAGTTTATTGCAAGAATACGCATTACTTTCTCACGATGGGTTGAACTATCTAAGACGGAAAAAAAACTTATGAAGGACTTATGGACTTAATACTTAGAGACAAAGTCATGTCGTCTGTCAATGAGTCTTTCCTTGCTTTCCTTCATGAACGTAAACCTAAAACAATAAAAGAAATGGAAGATTTCTGTTGCCAATACGTAACTGCGCACCCACACATAACCATGGGTAACTCTAAGGTGAAAGAAGGTTTACCAGTTGCTTCGGCAGCTCCGTATGGCCAAAACTTTGCTCGTAGATTCCAACAAAATTTTGATAGAAAGAGTAGCGGTAATTTCTGTCAAAATCATGGAAATCAATTTCATGGTGATTCTTCTTCGAAGAATTGGAGACAACCTGATAGTACTCGTTACTATCACCCTAATAATTATAAGCATTTCAAAAGAGGATATGGTAATAGAGGTTATTCCTGCCGAAGACCTCAGAACCAAACAAATAGATGTTCGCATCAATGTGAACATGATAGTAATCGTGGAAACTGGAATTCGAACCAGGATAACAATTACAATAGAGACAATAATAACTGCAGAGATAATAATAACTCTGATAACTTCAGAGGTAATAATAGTCGGGGTAGATCTCAACACAAAAAAAAGAGATATCAGCAGGCTAATGCGGTACAACAGGAAACTGAGGGAGCCTGTAATCATGTTGTTGATAGTAAAAACTTTGACGCTGTCACTGGTTCTGCTTTTGACTTTGAGAGAGCAAACAAATGCCCCCAATGCAGTACTTTATTCGAACCGGGTACCATAACTACTTTGAGTTGTGGTCACCCACTTCCCGCTCTTCCTGCTGCTGTTGCGCATGACGGGAGGGGTTCTTTAATCCTACATAAGGGTCTTGTTAATGATACTCCGGTCTCACTACTTTTCGATTCCGGATGCACCACTATTGGTGTTAGACAATCGCTTGTAGATCCATCTTGTGCTACAGGAAGGGTTATTAAATGTGACACATTTGGCGGCACTCTAGAAAAATATCCTACTGCTGTAATTCGCATTGCCACTCCTTTCTTTACTGGAGATGTGCATGCTTGTCTCTTACCTAATCCTATTGCGGACCTTATTATTGGTCGTATTCACGGAGTTAGGGAGTGTACCCCACAGCAGATTGCTGCTTGGGAAGATAATAACATGCAAGCTACAAATGCAGTAGTTACAAGAGCACAAGCTCTACAAACACCCGAAACTTCACTGAATAGTGATAATGAAGTTGATAGCCAAGATAGTCACTTAGTAATCACTCGTGACTCTTTCATAAAATTGCAAGAAGAAGATCCTTCTTTAAAAAAATTCTTCGTTCTTGCAAAGAAAGGTGATCCGAATCAGGATACAAATAGAAAATCTTGGATTGCAATGAGAAACGGCATACTTGTACGTATGGTACAAGATTCGACTACGTCGGCACATTCGCAAATTCTTGTTCCCAAGAGCATGAGAGTCCAAATATTACAACATGCTCATGACTCGCAATGTGCTGGACATATGGGTTTTGCCCGTACGAAGTCGAGAGTCCTTGCGGCTTTCTTTTGGCCTTTTGTCAATAAGGACATTCGTATTTACTGCCGATCATGCAAGGTATGTCAGGAGGTCAAATCTAGAGGACCACGACATGCTGCGCCTATCCAGGCTGCTGACATTCCTATTCGGCCGTTTCAGAAAATGGCCATAGATATTATTGGCCCTTTTAAGGTCAAGTCGGCCAGAGGACATCAGTTTATCCTTACATGTGTCGATATGTGCACACGTTGGCCAGAGGCTATTCCTCTTAAGAGCATATCTACTACAGATATCGCAGATGCTCTTTGGTTGATATTTTCTCGCTTGGGGTTCCCCAGAGAAATATTGTCAGACCATGGCACTCAACTCATATCTGACACTATGTCACAGGTAATGTCTACCTTACATATTGAACTATCTCTCAGTAGTATCTACCATCCTATGTCTAATGGGTTAGTTGAGCGTCTGAATAGAACGCTCAAGACTTTGCTTGGTAAGATAACTGAAGATCATCCTCAAGATTGGGACAGGGTTTTACCCGCGGCTCTCTTTGCCTATAGAGAAGTCCCTAATGAACACACAGGATTTTCTCCCTTCGAACTTGTCTTTGGCGCGCGTCCACGCGGCCCTATGTCTTTATTACACGATCTCATCACTGCCGATGATATTAGCGATGAAACTCAATCCTCATATGAGTATGTCATTGCTCTTAGACAAAAGATCATTGAGGCATGTAAGCTAGCAACTGCTTCATCAGAAATTGCTAAAGAGAAGGCAAGGCAGTTTGCTAACAAGAATAGATGTCTACGACAACTTTGTCCAGGTGACAAAGCATTCGTCCTACTCCCCAGTAGGGAAAATAGACTTCTTATTGCATGGAAAGGTCCGTATGCAATAGTCTCTCGGATTTCCGATGTTGACTATGTGGTCGATATTGATGGAAAGCATAAAACTTTCCACATAAACATGCTTTCGGAATTTCACGAACGTCCGGACTATTTGCTGCCTATTTTCCAGGCAACGGATGATGCTCCTGCACCTCACGGTCATTATTCATCCCTGTCTGTCATTCAGGATGAGGAAGCTACCTTCTCTGATGTCAACCTTCCCCTTCCAGTGGTTCCATTACATTCCACGGAATCTTGGAAAAACGTTTCTGTTTCTCCTAATCTTTCTGGTGACGAACATCGACAAGTCTCGTCGCTGTTACAAACATTTCAGGATGTTCTCACTGACATTCCTGGACACACAGATGTCATAGAACATGACATAATTCTTACCGACAATAATCCAATTAGGGTTAGGCCGTATCCTATTCCTATACACTTTCAGTCGCAAGTGGAAAAGGAATTGGATGAAATGATTCAATTAAATATAATTGAACCATCGACTTCACCATATTCTTCTTCCATGGTTGTTGTCCGGAAGAAGGATAAGAACATACGAATTTGCGTTGATTATCGCAAATTGAATCAGGTCACAAAGTTCGACGCTGAACCGATGCCTTTGTTAGAAGATCTACTGATTAGACTTTCTAATTCTAGATTCTTCACTAAACTTGACGTGTCTAAAGGTTATTGGCAAGTGCCTTTAGCAGAGCATGCCAAACCTCTTACTGCTTTTTCTACACCTAGGGGTCTATTTCAATGGAATGTTATGCCTTTTGGTCTCATGAACGCCCCTGCCACTTTCGTTCGCATGATGCGTCGAATTCTGTCACATCGTTCGGATGTCATCGCATACTTAGATGACATCTGTCTCTTCAGTGATACCTGGGAAGATCACTATTTAGGGTTATATGACTTACTGTCCACTCTACGTGAGAATAATTTGACAGCAAAACCTTCTAAAGCTTTTGTTGGTTTTGGTGAAATCTCTTTCCTGGGTCATCGTGTTGGTCATGGTCTCTTGAAGACAGAAGACCACAATACTTCCAAAATACTGAACATCTCTGTTCCTAAAACGAAGAAACAAGTTAGGAGTCTCTTAGGTTTAATTCAATTTTATGGGAGATTTATTCCAAATTTATCTTCGATCATGGCACCTCTATCAACATTGTTGAAGAAAGGTTCGCCTAATCTGGTCCGTTGGTCTGAAGAATGCCAATCTTCACTAGACCAAATCAAGAATATATTTTCTTCTCCTCCCATCTTAAGATTACCTACTCTTGATAGGACTTTTGTTCTTCGGAGTGATGCTTCATCCACTGGGATTGGAGCAGCACTGATGCAAGAATATGCAAATACTCTGCATCCTGTTATGTACATTTCTAGAAAACTAAATGCGGCAGAGAGGAACTACTCGGTTTTAGACCGTGAGTTGTTAGCGATGGTTTGGTCAATTCTAAAACTACAAAGATTCCTCCTGGGCGCACATTTCATTCTAGAGACTGATCAGAAAGCTCTTACAGCTATTCAGACTAAGAATTTGAAGAGTTCGAGATCCACTCGATATGCTATAGCTCTTCAACCTTTTCACTTCACGGTACGAGCTATCCGTGGTGCGGATAATGTGATGGCTGACATTTTGTCTAGATGCCCACATGACTCCAACTAATACTTCTGTCCTATATTTCCATATATTACAGAGTCATAACACACCTATATTTCTACAATAGATTAGCACATCTGTACTCACTTTATATGTACACACTATCGTGCTTTGTTGTCATCTTCTTCTGTTCGTATTTTAAGATGATAGAGGAGGACTGAGTAGTTAATATAAGGGCCGTTAGTTTACTAAACAGCCACAATTATTAATAATGTATTGTACCTTATGAAGCATATTAGTTATTAATTAGCATTATATTGCTTGTACTTTCTCAGAATGTCATTGTTGAGCTGAGGACTTACCTTACTAGTATCAAGCATGACGAGTTCTAGATTGTGTACTTACCCTCGGAATACCAGAGCATATGTCCTGGATCGTCATGTAGTTTAACTTTACTATGTACTTGTTGCTGTCATTTTCGACGGAGTCATCTGTCAAGTTATTTGCTTATGTTTGTATCATAAGAATAATTGTGTCTTTACCTGCGATGTCAGGTTGATTAGGGGTTGTCTTCCCTTGTTTATTCATTCATTGTGTTTGACCTTTAGGGTCAGAGGTTGACAGTTCGGCGTAGGCCTAGGGGAAGGTTTTTTTTAAGCGGGAGTGAGATATACTTCCGGGAAGCCGGGAGGTCCTGTTTTTCTGAAGGGACCAAGAGTCCATTGTTTTTCGGGGAGAATCTTCGAAGTAACTGCTATGGCAGTTTTCCCCAGTGAATCTCTGTGCGTCGGGATGACGACAGAATTCCTTGTGATGTTCTGAGGATTCATTTGCCAGGTAATACCGACCTTTATGCATTATTACGCTTTTCGGTGGCAGAACATGTAAAGGATTACCTAGGGTGAACAGCAGCTCACTGATCCGCCATTTCAGAACTTATATATTTGTGCTCGAGGTAGCCATCCAAGACTGTTAGTCTTATATTGTCCAGAAATCCAGTGACGAAGATATATTGTGGGAGCCGCAGATTGGCGGAACTTCTATCTACAATAAGTATTACTGCAGGGTTGATGATAACCTATTTAACAGAAGTACACGGCCGACGTCAGAACGAGGCCTGTGCTTTCGGCTATTATACTACAGCCTGATATGTGCAATTGGCGGGGAGTGCCAAGTTGCACCTATGTGTCATAGTGACTAAGGCATCTGACGCGTTTAGTCAGAGACGCCAAGGGCGACGCTACGAACTGTCATTATTGAAGAACTTTGCTATTGACCATGCACGTCTATTCCGATGTTTACCTTTTTGAATGCCAAATGTATACCTATCGATGTCAGGTCAGCATGACCTTGTTACACTGACTGTTCCTGTTGATACTATGTGTGTTCTCGTAAATAAATGTCTTGAAACATGCCTGCAGTGTCAAAGCATCCTTGATTACTGCATGTGAGAGTATGGGTTGCAGGATCTACATCTATACGAGCCTAAACACATTCGCGCCTTCATTCGCACCCACACTCAATTCATCATACGCTCGCACTACACATCTAACAACATGTATACTGTCTTGGGCCGGTGATCACATCAACAAGAAAAAAAAGACAGTTACAGTACTTATGTCATTACATGTCAAAGAATGTACTATTTAAATTTTCCTATCAGATTTGTACATCCATTTTTAAAGACAATATTAGAGTATGCTGTTTAATGATGATTATAGTAACTTGCATACGTATATTGTGTTTACATGCTAACGTGATGTGTGTTGGTGACACCTCCCCGATGTGAATATTTTTTGAGACATATTTATTTTTCTGTTGAGGTATATCCTCACCAGACACTCTATAATTAGCCTATTGTTTGGCAATTTAGTTAATTATCAGCGCATAATTCGTGCGTTTTGATCCGCTTATCGCATGCTCTTTGATATTGAAAAAAAAAAAAATATGTTCCACATTTTTTTTTTATCGGGAGGAGGTGGTGATATGTTGCGTGATAAATTCTCGCAACATCGTTTTATTTCAATATCTATTTTATAACGCAAGGGCAACAACTGCTTGAAATTTATAGTCACTTTTCTCGGTAAGCATTTGTCTTCTCGCGTTGGTATCGAATGCAGTTAAGTTTTGAGCTGTGGTCATTTTGCGCTGGACTGCGCATGACTTGTCTTGCTTCTTGGTCGATCGGTTTCCGCCCACCACTAGTGGAGTGAGCGATTTGGAATGGCGAAAGAGATGCCTCGTTGAAGAGGGGATCTCCGCTTTTTTTTGTTCTGTCAGGGATGTCTAGTCCTCTTATGGTTATTTCGTTTATTCGGGATAATACCTCTAGTGTATTTGCACATGCCGGGAGGCGTGATATTTCTGTATTTCTTGAAAGCAAGGTAAATTGACTTTTTCATTAACTCTATCGATTTTGGGTCGTGAGCGATTTCGATTCATAGCCTGTCTTCGAAAGTCGTCGTCACGAGATTTTTTTTCCCAGCTCACATGTCGCTGCATTGTACTGCATCGGTTGATGCATGTACCAAGGACCATTACTTGCTACTTTGTTAAATGAACTAGGGTTGGAAAACCTTTATTATCTAGAGGATATTTTTGAGGACATTATTTATACTTCGGCAGACGTGTCTGTCTTGCTGAAGTCAAACTAAGGAGAGTGAACTGATCTCATACATCTGGTTATCTCCTGGCTGTTATAGAAAAGGATGGAGTTTTTCACCTGACTACATTTACAGCACTTTGAAATATAACATGCATCTGACTCATCATTGTAATGCTGTCTACCGTCTATTGCTGTATTGAATGTTGCTGTGATAATGACTGTTTGATGTGCCTACATATTCGCGTAACCATTTTGTCACTGTGGCGTCCACAATAAATAATGAAGAAAAACGTCAACGGCTGTTACAAGAATCATTGACTTTATACGTCGTGAGTTTACTGACGTCCTATGTGGATTGCCCTGTTATTTTTGTATGAACATTGTTTTGACTGAACACATCTGCACACCACACAAAACCAGACATGCGGATACCATCCATCATCATATGGCATCACGCATCACTATCTATGACTTATATTGTTGGGAGACTGTGCCTTACATTGTTTTGTGTGACTATCAATACCTTACATTGTTGTGTGACTATCTATAGCTTACACGGTTGTGTGACTGTACCTTACATTATTGTGTGACTAACTGTTCTTTACATTGCTGTGTGCTTATCTATGACTTACATTGTTGTGTGACTACCTATACCTTACATTGTGGTGTGACTATCTAAACCTTACAATGCTGTGTGACTATCTATGCCCTACAATGTTGTGTGACTATCTATGCCTTACATTGTTTGGTGACTATCTATGCCTCATGTTATTAGATAAACTGATGGTTTTCTAGTGTTCTCGGCAGAGATGTTTGTTTTGTGTCTTAATGGTACAAGTATGAGGGTGTGTCATCTCCTGCAGTTTTCTGCCACTCCCTTGATACCTCATCTTTTTGTTGTCATTGTGCCTTCTTATTTCCCTCCTTCTCATTGTCTCCTATATTTCATCCTTCCCTCTTCCATCCATTTCTCCTTGTTTTCTTCATAATCTCCTTCTCTTCCTTCCTCTCCATCTCATTGTCTTCTTCTCTTAGTGTTTTGTTTCCTTCTTCCTCTCTGCATTGTGTTCTTTTCCTGATCCTTCTTCTCCTCAATGTCATCTTCATTTCCTCCTTCATCCTTGACTTTTTAAAAATGTCTTTGTCTTCTCTGTCTTCTACTTCTTTTTCTTACTGTCTCCTTTAGCTCACTGTCTTCTTCTCCTACTTCTTCACTTCCCTATTGTCTTTTTTTCTTCTCCTCTTTCCGCTCCTTTTTCTGCTCCTCATTGTCTTTTTTCCTCTACCTTCTGCTTCTTTTTGTCTTCTTTTCCTCCTGCTTCTTCTTCACGTTGTTTTCTTCTTCTATTTCTCCTCCTCAGCCCTCTTCTCCTCACTACCTTTTTCTTATCCTTCTCCTCCTCATTGTCTTTTCCTCATCAGCCTTCTTCTCCTCACTGTCTTTTTCTTATCCTTCTCCTCTGCATTGTCTTCTCCTCCTCAGCCTTCTTTTCTTCACTGTCTTTTTCTTATCCTTCTCCTCTGCATTGTCTTCTCCTCCTCAGCCTTCTTCGCCTCACTGTCTTTTTCTTATCCTTCTCCTCTGCATTGTCTTCTCCTCCTCAGCCTTCTTTTCTTCACTGTCTTTTTCTTATCCTTCTCCTCTGCATTGTCTTCTCCTCCTCAGCCTTCTTCGCCTCACTGTCTTTTTCTTATCCTTCTCCTCTGCATTGTCTTCTCCTCAGCCTTCTCCTCACTGTCTTTTTCTTATCTTTCTCCTCCTCATTGTCTTTTCCTCATCAGCCTTCTTCTCCTCACTGTCTTTTTCTTATCCTTCTCCTCCTCACTGTCTTTTTCTTATCCTTCTCCTCCTCATTGTCTTTTCCTCATCAGCCTTCTTCTCCTCACTGTCTTTTTCTTATCCTTCTCCTCTGCATTGTCTTCTCCTCCTCAGCCTTCTTCTCTTCACTGTCTTTTTCTTATCCTTCTTCTCCTCACTGTCTTTTTCTTATCCTTACTGTCTTTTTCTTATCCTTCTCCTCCACATTGTCTTCTCCTCCTCAGCCTTATTCTCTTTACTGTCTTTTTCATATCCTTCTCCTCATGTCTTTTCCTCCTCAGCCTTCTTCTCCTCACTGTCTTTTTCTTATCCTTCTCCTCTGCATTGTCTTCTCCTCCTCAGCCTTTTCCTCACTGTCTTTTCTTATCCTTCTCCTCATTGTCTTTTCCTCATCAGCCTTCTTCTCCTCACTGTCTTTTTCTTATCCTTCTCCTCTGCATTGTCTTCTCCTCCTCAGCCTTCTTCTCTTCACTGTCTTTTTCTTATCCTTCTTCTCCTCACTGTCTTTTTCTTATCCTTACTTCTTTTTCTTATCCTTCTCCTCCACATTGTCTTCTCCTCCTCAGCCTTATTCTCTTTACTGTCTTTTTCATATCCTTCTCCTCATGTCTTTTCCTCCTCAGCCTTCTTCTCCTCACTGTCTTTTTCTTATCCTTCTCCTCTGCATTGTCTTCTCCTCCTCAGCCTTCTTCTCTTCACTGTCTTTTTCTTATCCTTCTTCTCCTCACTGTCTTTTTCTTATCCTTCTCCTCCGCATTGTCTTCTCCTCCGCATTGTCTTCTCCTCCTCAGCCTTCTTCTCTTCACTGTCTTTTTCATATCCTTCTCCTCATGTCTTTTCCTCAGCCTTCTTCTCCTCAGTGTCTTTTTCTTATCCTTCTCCTCTGCATTGTCTTCTCCTCCTCAGCCTTCTCTTCACTGTCTTGTTCTTATCAGTCTCCTCCTCATTGTCTTTTCCTCATCAGCCTTCTTCTCCTCACTGTCTTTTTCGTATCCTTCTCCTCATGTCCTTTCCTCCTCAGCCTTCTTCTCCTCAGTGTCTTTTTCTTATCCTTCTCCTCTGCATTGTCTTGTCCTTCTCAGCCTTCTTCTCCTCACTGTCTTTTTTTATCCTTCTCCTCTGCATTGTCTTCTCCTCAGCCTTCTTCTCTTCAATGTCTTTTTCTTATCCTTCTCCTCACTGTCTTTTTCTTATCATTCCTCTCACTGTCTTTTTCTTATCCTCCTCCACATTGTCTTTTCCTCATCAATCTTCTTCTCCTCACCATCTTTTCCTTATCCTTCTCCTCATTGTCATCATAATTTCTTGTTCTTCATCCTCCTGCTTCTTCTCAATTTTAGTCAACTGATTAATCCATCTGTCAATAAACCTGGTACTGTAGTAATAAATGACTTTCTTGGCAGAAACAATATACCACACATTTGAGTGGGTGGGCGCCAAGCACCTTACTAACTGGACAAACTGGTCCCTAGGAAGTCCCACAGTCATACCTGGGAAACACCAGGTGGCATACGTCAACACAGGTAAGTTTAAAAAAAATGTTATATGTAGTAAGGAAGAGATTGGAAGAAATACCACACTTCATGAGAAATTCTACTATAAGCATGGTACTAAAAATAGCTATTCATAGACATACAGACAACTTGCAACAATGTTAGAATTACTCACGTACATGTATGTTGTTATTGTTGTTAACTAGGGCTGCTGAGCTTCTCACTCTTTAGCAGCCAATACCAAGTTGAAGATTCCTTGGTATTATCTACACTCTAAACTAGGCTTTTCCTGTGGCTTTTCATGTATGTATAAACATATTCAGAGTGTTTGAAAAGTCACTTCCTAATTTTAAATTATTTCTGTACTCTTACCCAACTAATTTATATGAAACAAAAATCAGGATAAAGAAAATTGAATGCCAATTTATTACATAAAATGCTATGTAAAATAAACATAATAGCCCAACATGAGATCCCGCCTGTTCAACACAAGATGTCATAGCAGTCAGTAAATGTTAGTGTCTACTGTAATGTTTATTTATTTGCTATTGTTACGGTACTGCGTGTACGTAAATTGCCCCGAGAAATGAATGAACAAAAACAGGTTATAACTCAACGTTGAACATGATTAGTCAAGTAGAATACGATTAATAATCCCCATTGTACACACAGACGCGACATTTTAATGACTTCCATGTTTGGACTTCATAACATCATGATCATCAGTGATTATCATACTAAGTTTCATCCACATATTACTCCATCATTCAACAGGTATTTAGTGCCATCATTTGTACCTCTATATTATTTATGATCCTTTTCACTCTCAGTAGTAATTATTCCAAGCGATCACGCATAATCCAACATATTCCTAGTGACGTATTATATCTTACGTACATTAATACACTCTTGAGACCAATTATACTTCTCCTCAGCACACTCCTAAAGTGGACGTGTAAACACGCTTTGAACATCCTTTCAGACACAGTCCATAACACCAGACACTGTTTCTTTATTGACACATGGCACAAGAATAATAATAATGTTGCTGCAGCAAACACTCGTACCTCAAGTCGTAACCACGCATACACAATCGCATCGGACTGTTTTTATGCATCACTAAGTTTTCAAATGTAATATCCTAAGTGATGCGCAGAAAGAATCATAACAGCTTTGTTAGATTTTTTTAATGGTTGTTTCTGGAAAATAAAATGAAAAAATAATTACTAGTTAAATGGCACATGTTGGGTCTTGTTTTCTTCTTCTTCTTCCTTGTTCACCGGCAGACTTCCACATTTATGACCTCTAATAAAGGCTGTAGTCAGCTCAAGGTTCCTGACATCTCGTTCACCCTCAGACTTCCACATTAATGACCTCTAATAAAGGCTGTAGTCAGCTCAAGGTTCCTGACATCTCCAAACAGTTTTTCATGGAGAGAAGTGGGTTGGTGCCATACGTTGTAAGTTGGGCAGGACTTGAGTAGATGTTCAGCAGTCTTGGGGCTGATGTCACAGGAGCAGAGATCTCTTGTATCAATCCTGTACTTGTGATATAGATGGTACCTCAACCTATTGTGACCAGTGCATAACTGGAAAATAATACAAACAAGGACATAACAATTTAAAAATAGGATGTGGCTTTTCAGTGAACCTGTGCATCATAAGTGATACATCATAACAATTTATGTTTACACTAGTGTGTCATATCAGTCTGCCATCACTGGTGTCAATACCTTGTCGAGGTATGGCGGCTTGCGTACCCTGATTACCACCAGAGCTATGCCAGCGGGAGTTTTACTCCTGGAAGGTTCTACCAAGCTGGACAGGTTTGCGCGGGCAGGGGTCAGACTAAAGCAGACACCCTGGTCCTCCAGGTTGGGGGTTTTAGCATAGGGCTGACACCCCTGTCTATGTAAAAAGAAATGAAGTTACGGAAACGACAACAAATGAACAAACTTTGCTGCGGGACGGACATCCGGAGTCTGAGGCTCGTGGTTGGGGCACTGTACGAAGGATGGCCACCGACCAAGCAAAGTGGAATCAATTTGTTGTTGCCCTACAAGACGCCACCAGGCATGATGGCCACTGACTGCTTTGACAGTCGGCGGCTAAGGATCAAAGAAGAAGAAGTCATATCAGTACTGCTTTTTTGTTTATTTGTTTTTTTAACCTTTCTAAATGTGTATTTGTTGCCTGTTTGTGACTGTGGCTGACAAAGGGTGAATCCTGAAATTGTGAACGGATTGATGACGTCATTATATAAAAGATACCCTCAATTCTATCTAACATAAGAGACAACAGAGACTGATGACGTAATTCATAATTAACCTATAAAACAAAAGAAACTTAACATAGACACAAAAGACAGTTATAGGAAATGACGACAAGATGACGTTAACGTTACTAGTGCAGTAACGATGACATATACATAAATGGTGCACACATAATTGTAACCAGTGGTTTTAGCCAATAGATTGATTGGAATAAAAGACATCCGTTATGAAGACTAATGTTTAGAAGTCTTTAGCTACTGACCTTGCAACGAGATGGTCGTGATTTTGAGACAGACCGATGTTGAAGTAGACTCAGATAGACTCAAGCTAGTTTATCCCCTGACAATGGACAGTGTATTTCTTGCTTTGATGCAGAAATGGTATGAATTCGCTCGATTTGATATGCTATGAATTCGCTTGATTTGATATATTATGCATTCGCTTGATTTGATATATTATGAATTCGCTCGATTTGATATACGTCAATGACAAACAGTCATTTGTGTTTAAGATCGAACATTGTTAGAATAGGTTTTTGGAACATATTATTTTGGAGATTAGCTCCCTAATTGTCTTCCACTCTCCCATCGTTCAAAATACACCAGCTTCTTAGTTGGTTTTGACGATGACACTTTGCATTACACAACAGCTACATACGAAACTGGAATAATACCAAATACTCTTTGGTACCAGTTTCCTACGTAATATAATAGAGTAGGACATTTTAATCTGCAACCGACACTATAATTATATGATCAAATCATCTGTGAAAATTGGAAGACTTGTAAAATAAAGTTATCGTTGGAATTTCTATCATGGATTATGTCGGACATCATTGGACCGTTGAATTTTATTTAAAGTTCTTCATTCAGTTTGGCTGATTTCTGATGAAAGAGTACTACATTATATGTCACACAAAGTCCAAGGAAACCGAATCAATAAAAACCTGGGTCCCGTAAATTATCGAAGAGAATCTATACCTCTGGTGAACCAAACCAGTATTCTCGTTTTATGACTCTTCAGAAACACTTATTAAAAGGAAAAAGAGAAAAGATAAAAATATAAAATAAACTTTACCCAGTATGTAAAACGGGTACATACTGACAGGGCAAGACTGGTGCTGCACGTCACAAAATGTCCCATGTTTTCTGTGTACGTTAATTTGTAAAACTGATTCTATACCATTTTATTTTTTAATTTATATATTAGTGTAAACAGTAGTAGTAGAATAAGGTTAGTAGTGATTAGTAGTAGTAGTAGTGGTAGCAGTAGTAGTAGTAGTGGTAGTAGTAGTGGTAGTAGTAGTAGTAGTAGTGGTAGTAGTAGTAGCAGCAGCAGTAGTAGTAGTAGGAGTAGTCATAGTAGTAGTAATGGTAATAGTATAAATAGTAGTAAAGTATCAATAGTAGTGACTACTAGTAGTAGTAGCAGCAGCAGGAGAGTAATGAAATTATTGATTTACAGTAGTTTTAGTAGAAGTAGTAGTGGTACTAATTTTAATATATGGTAGCATTAACAGCATTATAAGAGCAAAGAAAGATGAAAGCAAGAAAAAATACCAATGAAAGAATACAAGTCAGAACAGTTTGTAGCCACATTAGAAGGCTAAGATGCAATATATTCCTGCCTTCTTTCAGGGGACAAGTCTGGCAAGTGGTACATGAGCACAGATCCCAGCTTACGCAAAGCCTTTGCTTGTTACATCTCTGGGACGAAAACGATCAAAGAAGTCTTACCCCCATTAAGTGAGTCTGCATGTTGCTTGACCTATGACCTTAAGAATTCTGACTGTTTTGTTAATGTCTCTTTATGTAAGACATTTGAGTCGCGTTCTTTTGGCTGAAGTTGCTGTTTCCATCTGTATGTTGCTGATTTATCTGCATATTTCCTTGCAAGTTTGTATCTTGAACTAAAGTAGGGGGTTGTAACCAGGCCTGCCAAGAGCTCATATGAGGCCTGGGATATTTCACAAATTGTGAGGCTCCCTCATTGTGTGGGAAGTGGGGGGAAAATTGGAGGATCATTGCATTCCCATATGAGATGAGGCCCAAGCCAATTATCTCTGCTTGTCTTCCCTTTTCATAGGCCTGGTTGTCACTATTTATCTACATATGTTGTGTACTCTCTTATTTTTCTCAGTCACAAGATTTCCAACCTAAAATTAGAAAGTACTACAGACTTTATAATCAGATCTTTAAATGACATTGTTACATGACTACCCAGTTTTTTTAATGGATTCTTACGAGCTCAGATCTTGCATTCTTCCATTTGCATCACCCCTTACCTCCCCAAGGAGAATAGGCCTTCAACAATCTTATGCCAAGTCTTCCTGTCCCGTGCCATCAGCTCAAGGTCTTTCCATGTCATCCCATTATTGTCTGTCTCCAGCTCTCTTCTCCATGTGTTCTTTGGTCTCCCTATACCTCTTACCCTGGGAATTTCAGAACATGCTATCAGAAGGTTTCTTCAATGTGTGTCCTATCCATTGCTGGCATTGTCGTTTCTCTGGATTACATCATTTACTTCCTTACCAGAGGACCTATGCATGGAGCGTATCTGGAGTCATCCTTATATGACCATCAACTAAGAACAGTGCTATAGTATAAATATGTGGAAGTGAACCTCTGCCTCTGAGGCTAATTACACCATCATTGACTCTTTAAATCATCAACACACTTTCAAGGATTCCCCCTGTGGTGAAACCTATTGAGATTCAGCATTGCACACTAAGCTTGGAGGAGTCACTTGAGCCCCACATGTAACTTTGGCTTTTACCTGCTTGTCTGCAAGCAGAAAGATATCACTGTGGACCCACGATAGGCAGGGGAAGCTGAGAAGTGGCTCTGTGTAGGACGTGACAATTCCTTGGCAGAGCCCAGCACCAGAGCACAGTATTTTAGCTCTGCATATTTGGAGAGCCCCTTTGGATGGCGGGCAATGCACAGTATGCCATGCACTTCTTCTTCCTAGCTTGGGACCAGATGTTGTGATCCTTTAAATGCAAGCCAAGCTGGAGAAACTGGAGCTTATGACTTCAACTAACACATTTTGGATTGGCAGAAAAGCCACAGGAAAAGCCTAGATCTACAGTGTAGATAATACCAAGGAGTCTTCAACATTAAAATTGGCTGCAAAAGAGTGAGAAGCTGAGCAGCTCTAGTTAAACAACATTAACAACCAGAGGACCTCCTTCTGTCTTGGATGGCTGAATTGTTTTATTTTCTTTACAGCTTCTTTCATTTGGCCATATATTTATTGTCAGGTTTTTTTTCAAAATGTCTATAAAGTATTTATTTATTTCTCCCTTTTATCCTGTTGAACCACTGCACTGGTCCCCTTAAAAAAGCTGCAAAAATATATTCATATTTTCTTAGTGTTGGTTGCTGTGGGATTTTGTTTTACATGCCAGTCCAATTCACAACTCGAGAAACAAAAAAGAGAGTAAACAAAAAAGAAACAACAATGAACAGGGAATTATGTCTGTTGAAGTAGCTTCAGTGTTCGATTTCACGAAACCTTCAGTCATCTGCCTGCTGAATATTTGACATTGATAGATGGCATTCTGTCAGCATGCCACTACAGATCAGACCACTTGCCATCTTCACATTAAAGGTTGACTGCAATCAGTAGCATAACTACTGCCTGAGAGAAATCTGAAAGTCTCTTTTCTATCCATCTCCTGATGTTATCTTCCCACTTGCAGCACTGTTTTCATCTGCACATTTGATCTTTATTATTTCTCTGTTCATTCCTAGCTTTTCTAAAACCTCTTTATTTGTTGTCCTCTCTTTCTATGAGATGTGCTTCATCCTCCTACTACTACAAGTATACTCAGAAATACATCACATCTTCTGCTATCATACCAGCTCCAACTAATTCCCTAGACATCTAGCCAGCAGAAGAGGAGCTACTAATCAGCTGTGAATGACCAAGTAGAGAAGAAATAAAGAAAGCCATAAAGCTTCTGAAAGATGGAAAAGCAGCTGGCCCAGATGGAATTTCAGCAGAGGCCATCAAAACAGATATTGATTCCTCTATAGAGATATTACACAAACTACTTAGCAAAGCCTGGGAGAGCGAGGAAATACCAGCAAAATGGAAGGAAGTTTATCTGGTCAAGTTGCCTAAGAAGGGACATTTACAAGAGTGCACACATTATAGAGGAATAATGTTACCATCAGTGCCAGGAAAAGTATTAAACAGAATCATCCTTGAGAGATTAAAAGCAACTGAGAGATGAACAAGCAGGTTTTTGACCCAAAAAAATCCTGTACAGACCAGATAGCCACATTGAGAATAATAGTTGAACAAAGTCTGGAATGGAATTCACCACTATACATCGGGTTTGTGGACTATGAAAAAGCATTTGACAGTGTAGACAGAGAATCACTGTGGAAATTGATGAGGCATTATGGAGTTCCCATGAAGATCATTAACTTAATAAGGAAGTCCTATGAAGACATGACATGCAGAGTTCTTCATGAAGGACAACTTACAGAGCCGTTTAGGATTAGAACAGGAGTGAGACAGGGATGCCTCTTGTCTCCATTTCTTTTCTTACTAACAATAGATTGGGTTATGAAAACATCGACATCACACAACAGAAATTTCCATTTTGAATCTGACTAAACAGCTTGATGATCTGGATTTTGCAGGTAACTTGGCTCTTCTGTCCAATAACCATAATCAGATGCAAGAGAAAATGAAAATTCTCGATGAGAGGTAACAACAAGTGGGCCTGAAAATACACAAGAAAAAGACAAAGATTATGAGAATAAATGCAAGAAATGATAACAAGGTTGAACTTGAAGAAACACCACTAAAGGATGTAGAATCGTACACATATCTTGGCAGTAATATAGACAAAGTTGGAGGGTCAGACAATGATAACAAAATAAGAATACAAAAAGCAAGAGGAGCTTTCGTTGCATTGGGAAACTTATGGAGAACAAGAGAAATCAAGTCCAACACGAAAATAAGAATCTTCAACTCAAATATCGTCAGTCCTATTGTATGGCTCTGAGACATGGAGAGCAAAAACAACAACCAAAAAGCTACAGACTTTTATAAACGGGTGCTTGCGTAGAATAGAAGGACTGAAATGGTATGACAAAGTCACAAATGTGGAATTGATGATAAGAACCAGACAAGTGCCAGTGGAACAAGAGTTGAGAAGAAGACGCTGTCGATGATGGATAGGACACACACTGAGGAAACCTGATGATAGCATTACAAGGCAGTCTTTGTTCTGGAATCCACAGGGAAAGAGAGGCAGAGGTAGACCAAAAAACATATGTAGAAGAGAACTGGATACAGAAGTGAAAATGATGAGGAAAACATGGAAAGAACTTGAGCGGATGGCACGGGACAGGAAGACTTGGCATGTGTTTGTTGAAGACCTATGCTTCTCAGGGAGCTAAAGGGTATTGATTGATTGGTTCTGCTATCAGCTAGCTTTTGTTGTCAGCCTACAAACATTACACATATTCTTTCTCTCATTAGCTGATTATCAATGTCCTGATCAATGGGAAGTGGCCGGAGACACGTGTGTGTATGTTACCTATGAAGACGCCACGTGGTCTCAAGCGAACAATGACTGCCAGGAACTGCAGTCACAACTGTTGGTCGTGAATTCAGTTGATGCTCAGAGTTTTCTGAACAGTAAGATCATCTTGCAAATTGTAAAAAATGTATAGATTTTGTGTATGCGTAGAAATGTGGTGATTTTGTGTATGCGTAGATGTGTGTAGATTTTGAGTATGTGTAGATTTTGTGTATGTGTAAATTTTGTGTTTGTGTAGACATGTGGTGATTTTGTGTGTGTGTAGATGTGTGTAGATTTTGAGTATGTATAGATTTTGTGTGTGTGTAGATTTTGTGTATGCGTAGACATGTGATTTTGTGTATGTGTAGATGTGTGTAGATTTTGTGTATGTGTAGAAATATGGAGATTATTTGTATGTGTGGAGATTTTGTGTATGTGTAGAAATTTTTGAGATTTTGTGTATGTGTAGATGTGTAGAGATTTTGTGTATGTGTAGATGTGTGGAGATTTTGTGTATGTGTAGATGTGTGTAGATTTTCTGTATGTATAGACATTTGTTGATTTTGTGTATGTGTAGATGTCTGGAGATTATGTGTAGAAATGTGATAGATTTTGTGTATGTGTAGACATGTGTAGATTTTGTGTTTGTGTAGAGATGTGGTGATTTTGTGTATGTGTAGATGTGTGTAGATTTTGAGTATGTGTAAATTTTGTGTATTTGTAGATTTTGTGTAAGCGTAGACATGTGATTTTGTGTATGTGTAGATTTTGTGTATGTGTAGATTTTATGTATGTGTAGACATGTGGTGATTTTGTGTTTGTGTAGAAACATGGAGATTGTGTGTATGTGTAAACATGTGGAGATTTTTGTATATGTAGATGTGTGTAGATTTTGTGTATGTGTAGAAATATGGAGAATTTTTCTATGTGTAGAAATATGGAGATTTTTTGTATGTGTAGATGTGTGGAGATTTTGTGTATGTGTAGAAATATGGAGATTTTTTGTATGTGTAGGCGTGTTGAGATTTTGTGTATGTGTAGAAATGTGGAGATTTTGTGTATGTGGAGATTTTGTGTATATGTAGATGTGTGGAGATTTTGTGTATGTGTAGATGTGTGTAGATTTTCTGTATGTATACAAATGTGGTGATTGTGTGTATGTGTAGATATCTGGAAATTATGTGTATGTGTAGATTTTGTGTAAGTGTAGACATGTTTAGATTTTGTGTATGTGTAGATGTGTGGAGATTTTGTGTATTTGTAGAAATTTGGGTATTTGGTGTATGTGTAAAAATGAGTATATTTTGTTTATGTGTGGACATGTGTAGATTTTGTTTATGTGTAGAAATGTGGTGATTTTATTTATGTGTAGAAATGTGTAGATTTTGTTTATGTGTAGACATGTGTAGATTTTGTGTATGTTTAGACATACGGTTTTTTGTGTGTATGTGTAGACGTGTGGTGATTTTGTTTATGTGTAGAAATGTGGAGATTTGGTGTATGTGTAGAAATGTGGAGATTTTGTTTATGTGTAGACATCTGAGATTTAGTTTATGTGTATAAATGTGGTGATTTTGTTTATATGTAAAAATGTGGTGATTTTGTTTATGTGTAGACATGTGTAGATTTTGTTTATGTGTAGACGTGTGGTGATTTTATTTATGTGTAGAAATGTGGTGATTTTTTTATGTATAGATATGTGTAGATTTTGTGTATGTGTAGATATGTGATTGTTTTGTGTATGCATAGAAATCTTGCAAGTGTAAAGTTTTTGTGTATGTGTAGAAGTGTAGTACAATTAGAGTATTGCCTGATGCAAAGCGCATGATTATTGTTGTAGCAGTTGTTCAATGAATGAACAAACAAATGAACAAAATCTTTATTTCATCAGAGGAAAAGAAATAGGCATAATTGCCTTTTTAGATTTGTGCCCTGCAATACAATTCTCAATGTGTTTGCAAATTAAAATTAAAATATTAATAACTTCAGTCCCACTTAATCAGTATCATCATCACATTCAGTAATTGAGCACAAACAAGTATATTTACTCTACTCACAGTCATTCACGCACACAGAGAAGAGAGAGAGAAAGAGAGAGAGAGAGAGAGAGAGGAAGCAATAAAACTACTTCATATTTAAAGTTCAAATTAAAATTGAAAATATTACATTGCCAAGTAAATTCTCATGGAAACGTTATAACTGAAATAGAATTGTCGTTAAATGTGTGTACAAGGTTTCATGACACGTGAATGCAGATATCTTTTGAATCTGGTGTAATTAGTAGTTTTGACAGACTTGGGTTAAGCATTCCATGTTAAAGCACCCGCATAACTAAAGCAACTTTGGAAGAGGTCAGTTCGAGGTTTTGCAAGGTCCAAAAGTAGGTCACCACGTATAAAATATGAGCAGTATTAATAGCAAAAGAATGTTTGCAAGTATGAAAGTGTTCTGCCGTGCAAAATTTGATGTACAAACAGGAGATCTGGGAAGAGGAAGAATTTTTTAAGAGGAAGAATATTCAGCTGTGAAAATGGCTGAACACCGGGAATGTTACCATTCACACAAATAAGTCATTGTGCTCTTTTTGTTAGGGACTCTAGATGTTTCAAAAAACGAAAAACTACAGCGACTCCAGATATTTGAACAATAAGAAAGGTGACTTTGAATATGCACATAATAGAATATAAGTCTAGAGTGCGGACATAAATAATGTTAGATGTTTGGGAGTTGAAACACAATTTTTGTGAGATCTTGTTGGCTGTGAAATAGACATGTGACTTCCAGCTTAGAGACAGGGTTTATGATCACACCCAACAGGATGTGGTCCATAACTTGCTTAATACGTTCTCTGTCTAGAGATAGATAACATATTTGGTTGACAGTGTAGAATTTTTTGGCAGGATGATATAATTAAAGATTGAGTTTTGTTTTTATTAATGGACATAATGTTGATAATACACCATGTGTGTACACTGTCTGTGCCAGCTACTGTTACTGTTTTCAGTCTATTCATGCCATATTTCGGCCATGTGTTGTAATTTAATAAAAGGATAGTAATGTGACATGTCTCCCTTCGTTCAAATGTATTCGTTATTCATGTGTGGTTTCCTGGTATTTGACGAGTCTCTTTGTCTTCTCGTTCATTATAAATCCATGCTAATAACAGTAATGTGTCAATTCACTTTAATGCATATCATGTATATATATCATTCATATATGGGTCACGGATTCGAGCGTTAATCACTGTAAATAATGTTCACCTACATATGTAAAAAAATAAATAAGGGGGCTGCTGTAAAACTGGTAAGGAAATATATATATTTGTATATATACATGTATGTATGTATGTATGCGGTAACAGCCGGATAAACCCTTTATTAAACGTGTATGTTCGGTGTAACGTATGGTAACGCCCGTGTACTTCCAGTACTGACTTCAACTTCTAAGTAGATGTTTGATGGTGGTTATATCGTGCTGTAATATTTTCTATGTGTGTGTGATGATGATAACCTCTTGTCGCGAATGCGTGATATGGTAGTTCGCCAAGGTGGACACCCAAGCAACAGTGTAGACTTGCATCACAGGACGTAATACACAAATGGAAAGTGTTCATCACATAAGAAGGTGTGGATGTAGAGTCGATGGAATCATGATGCATAGGTCACATGTATAGAGTCAAAAATGTGGCGAACGTCTGTGGACTTTTTCAGTATTTATTATACAGCCACAGCAACAGGCACGTAAACACCTTCATATGACAGTTACAGTACATGGTTGGCAAGACATCATCATATTGAATAATTGAGTAGCAACATCAGCAGCATATTCAGACAGCATATGAATACATTATGGGACGACAGTAGGCAAACGTTCTGGTTGTCTATCGCCACATACTCAGCAAAGGTAAATACCTCAATATCAATAGTGGTTCGATGCTAGAACCTTTTCTTGGCTAAGTTTTTTCACAAGTCGTAAATTCATCAACTTTATGGAAGCAATGTTAGTTCACAAAGGTATATTTCCCTGCTAGGATGATCTCTGCATCATTGTCCGATAATAGGATGTACTTTCTTTTCTCTTGACAATGATCCATATAATGATGGGAATTCAAAATGGCTACCATCACAAATTTCGCTCACTCATGAGGGTAAATGTTGAGCCGAAATTAAATCTTAATTCTGGACATAAATGTTCCCAATAGGTTCCCATACCGTTCTACAATCAGTAGGGCTGCTTCCTGAAAAATACATGACATCTATAGGACAATCTGTCATCTTCATCTGTATTTAATGATCCTAGAGGTGCGCTAATACGATTGCTTCCTCTAGGCCTAACCAACATAGTTCATCGAAACAAAGGGTCTGGCGTTACCTTGATTTAGGAATAAATACATACGCCATTCCTTGGCGCTACCAAAGAACAACAGGAGAATCTCACATACTATTATCACGTAGCGAGACATCGTTCTCCCTTATAAGAATTCACAGAGATCACTTTCAACTTTCCTAAATCGACCAGCCCAGGGAACACAGCCATCGTCGGCGTCTTCGTCGAGACTTCTCACACCTTTATAGGCAAAAACCAACACCTGCCCCAGAATTCGGCAGAGAAGAATATAGTCTGACTTAAACATACGAAGATATACAATATAAGACTGAATCTTCTTGTACTAGACAAGTAATACATATAAATTCAGGCCATAAACATATCTAAGCAAGATTAATCTATTTTCTGGCCCTACCAAATGAGAAATGACAAATTCCGTATTAATCCGCCAAGTCAATATTCAAGAGAGACCACTCATATAATCAAAAGTATAAATCAATCATGGATTATCTAGCTTTACAAAGGAATGCATTTTCGTACACAAATAAATACAAATATATATTTTCCATATTAAATAGACATACTAAATGAATTGTTTGCCTCTCTGAAGTAATCCGTGCGTCCCATAAGAATATGAGCGCAACAGATTACCACACCCCCGGGAAAAAAAATGGTACATTTTTTTTTAAATACATCCAGGAGCAACATACAATAGGCTCACAACGCACGAATAACAATGCGCAGATGATAAGCATTCCAAACAAATGTAACGCCCAATGTAAGGCTAAGTCATCCTATGGTACGACAAGTGAGAATATATCTCAGGAACCAGAAAAAGTTTTTCTCTGAGTATAAATATTTCCAGAGAGGTGTCACCAATGCATACTACAATACTGGCAATGCCACAATTTCTACAATAATTTATCCAAAAATCTTTCATCTTAGGTATATTAAAATCATGATTACCAAAGAAGAAGAACATCAAAAGATCAGCGGTGAATATACATCAATGAACCGCTAAGTAGTGATACAATCTTCTTCTTCTTCTTCTTCCTCGTTCGTCCTGAAAAGGACGTTGGTTGCGTTGTGTCTGTTTACACCGGAGCTGTGATATCTGCACCTTTCGGTCGACACATCCGACTTCAGCACGGCATTTTTTGGGACCGGGTTTGCCTTCCCTCTGCGATCCCTACTCTCTCAGCCAGACTGCAGTGATGCAGTCTGTTTCCAGGACCACCACATGGAGGTGGAGTAGGGTCTTGGTCAGCTCTGGTTCGCTGACCCTGATGCAAGCAGTCAAGCTATGAGTCGCTGACTGCATTCTCTATTGCTGCATCTTTGGGTCCCGTGATACAATCAATATATATGATATATTACATATGTGTACACATTTTAGTATAGAAAAAGTGTAGTAGAGTTAGATCAGGATCTAACGGTTAGGTGGAATCATGTGGGCATCTAGATAAGATATCTGCCATCACATTTTCTGATCCACGGATAGCTCGCACCGAAAAATGAAAAGGCTGAAGAGCAATCGTGTATCGCGTTGATCTCGCGCTCTTCAGATTTTTACTCTGAATAGCCGTAAGAGCTTTCTGGTCAGTTTCCACAATGAAATGCGCGCCAAGAAGAAATCTTTGAAGTTTAAGGATTGACCAAACCATAGCCAATAATTCACGGTCTAGGACCGAGTAATTCTTCTCTGCGGCATTTATATCCAAAGAGGATTGACATTCTTGAGTCCAATGGACTATATTAGGAGACCCTTTCTTTAGCAAGGAAGAAAGAGGTGACATGATCGAGGACAGATTCGGAATGAATCGTCCATAAAATTGTATTAGACTTAAGAGACTTCGCACTTGCTTTTTAGTCTTCGGAATAGAAATGTTAAGTATCTTACTTGTATTATGGTCCTCTGTTTTTAGGAAACCATGACCAACATGATGACCTAAGAAAGATATCTCGCTAAAACCAATACAGGCTTTAGATGGTTTCGCTGTCAGGTTATGCTCGCATAAGATAGACAATAGTTCATTTAACCCGTTATAGTGATCTTCCCAAGTATCACTGAAAAGACAGATGTCATCAAGATATGCAATGACATCTGAGCGATGAGATAGGATTCGACGCATCTGTGACGAAAGTACTGAGATTCTGTCTTTCAAATGGCCCATGTCTTTTTCTCCTTGCATTTAGTTCACTATTTTTAGGAGGGATTACAGGAAATCCTTCTCCATGTTTCTTCTCCTTCTATTATTTACGTTTTTTCAAGATGAGATCACGAGGGAGTTTGATCTCATCTGCTTTATGGTTCTTCTTTATGTGTTTAGAATGGGGGTGTAGGGAATTAGACAGTATTTTTCTAGAAGAAAGATTATAGATGCTAGATCAGGATTGGCACCAGATTGTCTTTTTTTAAAGATATTGCGTGGCCATATACGCATTTTTCGGGAGTTAAATTATTTGCGGCCATTTTTGCTTCATTTCCGCAGTATAGGGCTAGGACCAATTCCCGGTTCTTTGTCTAGCGGGGACTGGTTGCATCAGAAAGATCTAAGGTTCTGATTGGCGGAGAGCTAACTGCAGTTGAAATGCAGAGCGCCCATTGGCTTAAGAACCACGCCGCGCATATGACGTCACGAAGTCGGCGCGTGGGGGTCTTGATTATAAAAGGCCTATATTTCATAGTTTCTTTCTCTTTTAATGAAAAAAAATTGCCAAGCCGGTTGCCAGTCAAGTCGATTGCCCTTCAGTTGGACATTCGAGATTTGCAGGTGCCGGCTTTTTGTGGGAATGAGAGCGGAATTTTGAGATCACAAAATTTCTCCCACGGCAAAGTTGGGGCATTCGCAGAACCGCAAGGGTTTTACGTTAGTTGCCAGTAGTGGACGGAGAGGAAGAAAATACGTTTTCCCAACCAGGGGAAGACATTTTCCAGCGAATAGGATTTTTGTGGATAAATCCTGAGCTCTGACGCTCGTTACACACGCAGATTTGGCAGGCTGCCAGCGGTGTGGTAATTTTGTGTTCGTTTCTTCACGGCCATAATAAAGCCGACAGCCCAGTTATAGGTACTCGGGCAGGTAATTTCCGAGTGGTAGAAGTCCGCTACAGTTCCAGTCCAGAATCCAGTGGGGTTCTGTTAACCCTCAGTCATCAAGTCCAGAGTTAGTGGAGAGAGATAGGGTAAACATTCTCTCTACTGAAGTCAGCACAGATAGGCAGAACTGTTAGTTTTGGTGAATCATAGCAGAGGACAGCTGCTGAAGTTTAGAGGTGCGGTGTATAATAAACTTGTATAAATTGTAGCTGGCATCAGTCATTTCCTTTAGTACAGTAGCTATATGTTGTCTGTACCTTGGTGTTTGTGAATCTTAAGTGAACCTTATCCCCATAGGGTAGTTAGAGGTGGTTCGAGGCCATAGCAATTTAAACGTCCGAAGTGGCGAGGAAAGAATCAACCTCGGTTCTCAACCTCGGAGCCAATGGTCTCAACTTTCACATTTTGCACTATATTTCTATCTGAATCTATCATTTCCGTCTTTCTTCTTACTATTGTCTTGTCACTATAGGTAGACAGTCTCTAGTCCTAAATCCATTTCGTGACAAAGTGGGGGCTCGTCCGGGATCATCATCTTTGTTACGTTCAATTCTGTGATCTTGACAAAGTGGTGGCGTCGTCCTTGGGATCATCTTTGTTGGGATCAATTCTAGATTCTTAAATTGTCTCTGAAGAAAGTTCTGGAAATAGATTTCAAAAAAAATCCCCTAGACTTGAGCTATATTAAGACTGATCCAGCTATAAGTTTTTTCCACAGGTTCCAGTTAGTATAGATGATAGTGGTTGTAAGGTTGTTTATGACTTAGAAGTAATTGATGGCTAATGGAATTTTTTTTCTTGACAGGAAAGTAAATTCGGGTTTTGGGTAGCTGGATAACTTGAATTTTTTTCAGGTAGTTATTAGTCAGACTTGGTGCTAGTCTGAGTGCGGGTTTTTGCGACAGCATATTCATAGTAGGTAACAGTAAATTTTTCTTGTTCCTTTTTTGTCATTTCCCCTCGTTGTGAGTACTGCTGATTTGTCAGGTAAGATGGCTGAATTGGTCAAGCTACTTACTGCATGGAAGGACGCAGCTAAAAGCATGGGGATGAATGAGGCCGAGACTAGGGCTTACATTATGAGGGAACAGGACCGGCAGACGGAGAGAGAGAAAAGGGAAGCGGAGAAAGACCTGCGTAAATTGGAAGCAGAGAAAGAAGAGAGAAAAGCAGAGAGGGAAGCCCAGGAGAAGATAGCAGAGAGGGAAGCCCAGGAGAAGATAGCAGAGAGGGAAGCCCAGGAGAAGATAGCACAGAGGGAAGCCCAGGAGAAGTTAGCACAGAGGGAAGCCCAAGAGAGGGAGAAGGCAGCAGAGAGACAGCATGAACTTGCCCTGCGTTCACTGGAACTGCAGTACCGATCTTCGGAAGGCAGTTCGGCTAACGGAGATTCTCCCGGAGCAGGGGCAACAGACACCGCAGGAAACGGAGGGCCCCGGATGGCAGCCATGAATTTTCCGATGGACTCTTTTTCCTAACGGGAATGAGAAAATTGAGGTATTTTTAGAAAAATTTGAACGGATGGCAAAGGCATACGGGCTGGATGATAGTCTTTGGTGTCTCAAATTATCTCAATCTCTAAGAGGACATGCGTATGAGGTCTATAGCAAGATGCTGGTAGATGACCACGGTAACTTTGAGGCTCTGCGGAACGCCCTGTTACAGCGATTCCAATGGACTCCCCGGAAGTGCCAAACGATGTTTAGGGAAAGTCGACTGGAGAAAGGAGAAAGTTTTCCCCAGTTCGCGGAGAGGCTGAGGAATTACCTCACTCGCTGGAGAGAGTTGTCGGGTTTGGCTAAATCGTTTGAAGGACTCGAAGAGCTCATCATGTGCGAACAGATAAAGGCCAACATGTCTCCGGACTTAAGGAAGTACCTGGCGGAGCAGGGCGCCCAGCAACTGGACCAGATAATTCTTTTTGCTGAAAGGTTCCAGACGGCACAGGCCGAAGTACTGGGACAGAAAAGAAAACACCCTGACCTGCCAGCCCCGGACAAAGGAGCATCTTCATCGCAGTTGCCTTCCTCTTCAGCTCACCAACAGCAAGGGCCGTCTCGCAAGGAGCCCCCTCCCAGTCATAACATGCGCTCCCAGCCGCCTAACAGAACACAGGGGCCGACTTCTCATGAACCCGTCAGGAACCGGGGAGATAATGAGAGATATTGTAGGTTCTGTCGGACTACTTCTCATTGGACAACACGGTGCCCAAACAAACAGCCCGCTCATCAGGTGGCTTGTTTAAGGCCTGTGAGGGTGAAACAAGGGAAGAAGTGGAAACCCTTCCCATCAGAGAAGTTGTTCTCCAACAGTGGACCAGCCGAAGTGAACGGGACTGAGACTACATGCTTATTTGACAGCGGGCTTACATACCCCAGCATAGTCGCCCGACATCTGGTGAAGCCCTGGCAGATGACGAAGGAAAAAGTGAATATTGGTGGAGTTTTAAGGAAAGGGACTTCACAGCGCTTTCCGGTAGCCAATATTGAGGTGAAATGTAGGTTCGTGTCTGGCACCATCAAGGCAGCTGTAACGGCTCAGCCGGCCTACGACTTCATTCTCGGTAACCCATATTTAGTTTTGGGGAACCCGCCCACACCGATCCTTGCTGATGCAAGGGGACCTACTGCAGGCCAGATAAGTGAAAAAGGACAACCCCTAATTCACGGAGCCCCGAGCGAGCTCAAACATAGCTGTCGTGCCAAGGAGGGGTGCAACGCCTCTGACGACAGTGATATGTTATTTGCAGAGGCAAATTCGCCCGCCAGCCCTGTTCAGCCAACCGGCCAAACAGTGGTGACGACGCCTCTGATTCCGGAAGTACACTCTTTGTTGTCGGGAATTAGGCCCCCGATGGTATTAGCTCCTTCAAGTGAGGGACATACTGACAAGAGCGGTATTACATATGTCAACGACCAGCGCCGTCTTCATAGGGCACAAGATAGCGGTCTGAGCGAGCATATAGTTCCAACCAGCCCTGGAGCCCCATCCGACCAGCACTTTACTCAAACGGAGGAGGACAGTGATCTGAGTATCCGTTTGCCTATAGACGGAGATGGGCCCCACAACTCTCGTATCTCGTTTACAGGAAACGACTCTTGTAACGAGCAGCCTGAAAAATTGGCTATCTTTTCCAATTCGTTTCACGGAACATTGGAACCAGTTACTGAGAGCTTTAACTCAGATTCTCCGCGATCTAACGGGATCTTAAACCGTCAAGTGTCACTGCAGGACACATTCCAACCGACGCCAGTAACTCTCACAGGGAAGGGCAAGGTTGAAGGTAGAACCAGGGTGTTAGACGGAGAGCTCCCGTGGTCTACATTTTCATCTCACCAACTTTTCAGGCCAGAAAAGAGTGAGAAAAGCGACCTTACGCATTTGCAAGGAGCTATATTGGAGAGCTCTGTCCCGCTTCAGATTGGTAGGGGAAGAGCGAGTCCAGAACCGCTGCCAGGGGCAGATCTTACCTACCTTTCTTCAAAGGTAGAAGCTATTGAGGTCGATCGTGATCCAATAGACACCCAGCATGAAATCGGAGGCTCTACACCAGAGGAACCCGAGACGTTGCATCAGTTTCGTACGGTACCAGCAGTCACAACCCTGCTGACGCGCAGCGAGGAAGTCGCCATTGCCAGGTCGCCACAGCGCCCGCCGGTCACATCAGCTGACCAGAACAGCCTTTTGACGGTCATAGCAAGGGAAAGTTCAGACCCGCCAATAGACGGCACAGGTCTGAAGAGAGATCAACTCTCCCAACGGAGCATAGGAGCTCATTCTAGGAGAGGAAGAAGGAGGAAACGCAAAAGAGGAAGGTCGAAGAACACTGAATAGGAGGGGTAAGGACAGACAGCCTTGTAGACAGAGTTAAGGGCCAGTGTGAAACACAGAGATTTCAGTAATGAGATCGATGCTCAATCTTCGAAGGTGGGAGTGATGTGACGAAAGTACTGAGATTCTGTCTTTCAAATGGCCCATGTCTTTTTCTCCTTGCATTTAGTTCACTATTTTTAGGAGGGATTACAGGAAATCCTTCTCCATGTTTCTTCTCCTTCTATTATTTACGTTTTTTCAAGATGAGATCACGAGGGAGTTTGATCTCATCTGCTTTATGGTTCTTCTTTATGTGTTTAGAATGGGGGTGTAGGGAATTAGACAGTATTTTTCTAGAAGAAAGATTATAGATGCTAGATCAGGATTGGCACCAGATTGTCTTTTTTTAAAGATATTGCGTGGCCATATACGCATTTTTCGGGAGTTAAATTATTTGCGGCCATTTTTGCTTCATTTCCGCAGTATAGGGCTAGGACCAATTCCCGGTTCTTTGTCTAGCGGGGACTGGTTGCATCAGAAAGATCTAAGGTTCTGATTGGCGGAGAGCTAACTGCAGTTGAAATGCAGAGCGCCCATTGGCTTAAGAACCACGCCGCGCATATGACGTCACGAAGTCGGCGCGTGGGGGTCTTGATTATAAAAGGCCTATATTTCATAGTTTCTTTCTCTTTTAATGGAAAAAATTGCCAAGCCGGTTGCCAGTCAAGTCGATTGCCCTTCAGTTGGACATTCGAGATTTGCAGGTGCCGGCTTTTTGTGGGAATGAGAGCGGAATTTTGAGACCACAAAATTTCTCCCACGGCAAAGTTGGGGCATTCGCAGAACCGCAAGGGTTTTACGTTAGTTGCCAGTAGTGGACGGAGAGGAAGAAAATACGTTTTCCCAACCAGGGGAAGACATTTTCCAGCGAATAGGATTTTTGTGGATAAATCCTGAGCTCTGACGCTCGTTACACACGCAGATTTGGCAGGCTGCCAGCGGTGTGGTAATTTTGTGTTCGTTTCTTCACGGCCATAATAAAGCCGACAGCCCAGTTATCGGTACTCGGGCAGGTAATTTCCGAGTGGTAGAAGTCCGCTACAGTTCCAGTCCAGAATCCAGTGGGGTTCTGTTAACCCTCAGTCATCAAGTCCAGAGTTAGTGGAGAGAGATAGGGTAAACATTCTCTCTACTGAAGTCAGCACAGATAGGCAGAACTGTTAGTTTTGGTGAATCATAGCAGAGGACAGCTGCTGAAGTTTAGAGGTGCAGTTAGTTGTGTTCAGGAGATTCCAGGATAGGCTGTGTAGAACCGAAGTCTGTGCAGAGATTGTGTAGTCACTTCGCCGTCGTTCCAGCTATCAGTGGACTTAGAGTTAGAGTTAGAATTTAGAACAGCTAGTTTGGAGTGTAGGCGACATCAAGTGCAGTGTAGTTCATTTCAGTTAACCTTACCTTCTTTCTCCATACAGGTTGCAATTGTGGGAGAAGGGTTGGGGTTGATGCATTTTTAACTGTGCTTGATTTTGTTTCAGGAGTGCATCCTCGCACTTGATGTATGGGACATGCATATGTTTGTTGTTTATAGGTGTATAATAAACTTGTATAAATTGTAGCTGGCATCAGTCATTTCCTTTAGTACAGTAGCTATATGTTGTCTGTACCTTGGTGTTTGTGAATCTTAAGTGAACCTTATCCCCATAGGGTAGTTAGAGGTGGTTCGAGGCCATAGCAATTTAAACGTCCGAAGTGGCGAGGAAAGAATCAACCTCGGTTCTCAACCTCGGAGCCAATGGTCTCAACTTTCACATTTAGACAAATCAAGTTTAGTGAAGAAATGAGATTTCGATAGTCTAGTAAGTAGCTCTTCTAGTAAAGGCATAGGTTCAGCATCAAATTTCGTCACTTGGTTCAATTTGCGATAATCAACGCAAAGACGTATGTTATTGTCTTTTTTTCGTACAATAACCATCGGCGAAGAATATGCTGATGTGGATGGTTCAATTATTTTTAAATCTATCATCTCATCCAACTCTTTCTCAACCTGTGCTTGAAAATGTATCGGGATAGGATACGGTCTGACTCTTATAGGATTATGGTCAGTAAGAATAATGTCATGTTCAATGACATCAGTTTGACCAGGAATGTCAGTAAGGACATCCTGAAATTGATGTAACATAGTAGAAACTTGTTTCTGTTCTCATAGAGATAACTCTGGAGAAACCGTAACATCTTTCCATGATTCATTAGAATGAAGAGGAATCATCGGAAAAGGAAGATTCACATCCGAGAAACTCGTTTCCTCATCCTGTATTACTGACAGCGATGAGTAATGCCCGTGTTGGACTGGAGAATCGTCCGTTGCCTGGAAAACAGGTTGTAAATAATCCAGACGTTCATGGAATTCCGCAAGCATGTTGATATGGAAGGTTTTATGCTTCCCGTCAATATCGACGATATAGTCAACATCGGAAACTTTTGATATTACATCGTACGGACCTTTCCAAGAAATAAGAAGTTCGTTTTCCCAACAAGGTAGCAAGACAAATACTTTGTCACCTGGACAAAGTTGTCGCAAGCATCTATTCTTATTGGCAAATTGCCTTGCCTTCTGTTTTGCAAATTCAGAAGAAGCAGCTGCCAATTTGCATGCTTCAATAATCTTGTGTCTAAGCGCAATGACATATTCGTAAGAGGATTTTGTGTCATCGACAATATTATCAGCAGTTATAAGGTCATGAAGTAAGGACATAGGACCTCGAGGTTTCGCGCCAAAGACAAGTTCAAAGGGAGAAAATCCTGTATGTTCGTTGGCGACCTCTCTGTATGCAAAGAGAGCCGCGGGTAAAACCCTATCCCAATCCTGAGGATGATCTTCAGTTATCTTACCTAGTAGGTTTTTCAGAGTTCTATTCAGACGTTCTACCATCCCATTGGACATAGGATGATAAATACTACTCAGCGATCTCTCTATTTTAAGAGTCGACATTACTTGAGACATGGTATCCGATATGAGTTGGGTACCATGGTCTGATAATATTTCTGCTGGAAATCCCAGACGAGAAAATATTAGCCAAAGAGCATCTGCAATATCAGCAGTAGTTATGCTCTTTAGAGGAACAGCCTCTGGCCAACCACATGTCAACACACGTCAAGATAAATTGGTGTCCTCTAGCAGACTTTATTTTAAATGGACCAATGATATCTATCGCCATTTTTTGAAATGGTCGAATTGGAATATCTGCAGCCTGAATAGGTGCAGCATGGCGTGGACCTTTGGATTTAACTTCTTGACATACTCTACAAGATCGACAATAGATTCGTATGTCTCTGTTCACAAAAGGCCAAAAGAAAGACGCAAGAGCTCTAGATTTAGTACGGGAATAACCCATATGCCCAGCACACTGAGAATCATGAGCGTGCTGTAAGATTTTAACTCTCATATTTTTGGGCACAAGAATTTGAGAATGAATGGACTTAGCGGAGTCTTGTACCATACGTACAAGTACGCCATTCTTTATCGTAATCCAAGATTTGCGATTTGTATCTTTATTCGGATCACCTTTTGTTGCTAGCGTAAAGAATTTTTTAAAAGTAGGATCATCTTCCTGCTTTTTTATGAACGAGTCACGAGAAATTTCCAAGGGATCATCTTGGATCTGCGCATCATTATCTTCAGAAGGCGAAGATTGCGGCATGTTAAGAGCTTGAGCCCTAGTGACTAGCATTAGCAGATTGCATATTATCATTTTCCCAATCAGAAATTTGTTGTGGAGTGCATTCTCTCACTCCATGAATGCAACCGATGATGAGATCAGCGATCGGATTCGACAGAAGACATGCTTGCACATCTCCTGTAAAGAAAGCAGTAGCAATATTGATAATGGCAGTAGAGTACTTCTCCAATGTGCCACGAAATGTTACGCATTTGATTATTTTGCCAGTGGCTCGAGAAGGATCTACGAGTGACTGCCTCACACCAATGGTGGTGCACCCCGAATCGAAAAGAATTGAGACCGGAGTACCATTTACTAGACCTCTATTCAAGACAAGAGCACCTCTTCCATCATGCGCGACTGACGCAGGAAGAGCGGGAAGCGGATGACCACAGCTTAAAGTAGAAACTGTGGTTGGATCGAATAATGTTTTGCATTGGGAACATTGAGATGCTCTACCAAAATCGAAAGCAGAACATCCTACATTATTAGAGTCTTTCTTACCATTATTTTGATTACCGGCTTCATGGAACTCTTGTTGTGCAGAGTTAGCCTGGTAATGAGATTTACCATGTCTTTTGTGTTGTGATCTGCCTCGGTTATAATTGCCTCTGTAATTATTATTTCCTCTGTTATAACCCCTATTTGGGTTTGAATCATAATGTTCATGATCGTAATCATCATACTCATTATAATGAGTATCCCTGTAATGTTGGTTTTGTTGTTTCCATGAAGAACTTGGGTAGTTCCTATAGTTACTCCCTTTGCGGAAATTTCTATAATTATGGGCACCCCTGTATCGAGGACTGTCAGCTCGATTCCAGGTCTTCAAAGAAGAATCCTGATTTGAGTGGTTACCTTGGTTTTGATAACTATTCCAATTAACCTTTTTGTGAGATTTATCTTGAGTTCCTTGGGACTTGTGTGAGTAATTGTTATTGTATTGTGTTGCTGAAGCAACTGGCATACCCTCTTTAATGTTAGTGTTGCTCAGAATCATGTCAGGGTGTGCCGTGACATATTGGTCACAATATTCTTCCATTTGTTTTAATGTACTTGGTTTACGCTCATGTAAAAATTCTAGGAATGGTTTATTCACCGAAGACATGATCTTGTCTCTGAGTAATAAATCCGTAAGAGCCTCAAATGTTTTCTGTGTTTTGGATAATTCAATCCAATTAATCAGAGAATCCCCTTTTAGATTTTCGGACAACTGATTTACATACTGTGATTTATCCACATTATGAGCTCGACATGCACGTTCAAATCTATCAAGCCAGAATGTTATATCGTCACTGGCAGGGTTGAAAGCTGGCACCTTGACCTTGTAAGTAAAGGGATGCTTGATTAACATTACTCATATTTGTCAATTTTAATTTTTCTAACTCAAATGCTAAAAGTTCTTTCTGATGTTCATGTTCCCTAATTGCTTTTCTCTCTTCAATTTCTAATCTTTTCTGTTCAGCATCAGCAGCAGCTTTTCTCTCCTCAGCAGCAGCTTTTCTCTCCTCAGCAGCAGCTTGAGCAGCAGCTTCTAATTTTTTTTCTTCTAATTGAAGTTTTCTCTCCTCAGCAGCAGCTTTTCTCTCCTCAGCAGCAGCTTTTTTCTCCTCAGCAGCAGCTTTTCTCTCCTCAGCTTGCATCTGCAATCTGAAATTCTCAGCGTCTATCTTCTTTAATAAAGAGCTTGTATAATCACCTTTATAATCTAAGTACTCTATAGTATCAATAGTGTATGATTATATATATATTTCCAAGTAATGCAACCACAAGTTTATAATAAGTTGAATAATCAGCTCACAATCACAATCTCTGTGTGAGACAAACCTTATATGGTTATCTTGTTTGTAATGAAACAAATAATTACTTGAGTACCTGTGGAAAATAATATCTTTCTATCCCAATCACTGTGGGAGACAAGCCTTACAAAGGTCTTGTATACTTCCTTGTATAACAATAATAATAATAAAGTACTGGTCTGTACTATAACATAAGTGTACTCAAAAATACCTCATATATCATATGTCAACCAAAGACATTAACAAGGACAAACAAGAAACAACAATATGAAAACAATTGCAGAAATCAAATTAAATTAAATAGGAAACTGAAGTAAACAATCACAGAATCTGTGATGATAACTGCAATGAACTAAAACAAAACAAATGATGTCACAGTGTATAAACATAAGGGTGTAAAGAACTGAATGAAAGGAAAGGGTAGACCTACAAATATACAAACAAATCAAAACAAAACTAAAGAACAGAAAAATATTACAAAAACAACGATGAAAAAGAACACGTCATCACAACTAACAAAAAAAGCAACAGATGTTGCATGCAAAATTCAATTAAGAAATTTGCTCCCTACAGAACACTAGTACAAGACCAATGCCACTCGGTATACCTTATACTAGTCACCACCCATCCAAGCCCGCTGACATATAAACTAATATAATATACAAACAAATAACATGTAACATGTAGACATAAATACATATAGCATAAGTAAAGAGTGTTGAAGATGGCTTGGTTATAGTATAAAAAGTATGGTTTACAACACAGTCACTGGTTACTTTTATTACATCTGTTTGTCAATATCAAATAGTCATTTCAAATATTGTTTACAGCAATGACATTCCATCAATGAAAAATGAATAGTACTGATCTTGATTCAGAAAATATGGCGATGTATAATCGGTTTTCTGTTCTTCAAAATAACAGTAATGAGAACGTTTATAAACTTGGTCTTTTTAAACGTAACAGGCTGTCAATACTGCAATTTGATGGACAATGCCGGGTACTTTGCAATCTCCCAAAGGTAACGTCTGTGTAGCGTCTCACCTTGAAAACCCACGTATTTGGCACCACTGATAAACCCTTTATTAAACGTGTATGTTCGGTGTAACGTATGGTAACGCCCGTGTACTTCCAGTACTGACTTCAACTTCTAAGTAGATGTTTGATGGTGGTTATATCGTGCTGTAATATTTTCTGTCTGTGTGTGATGATGATAACCTCTTGTCGCGAATGCGTGATATGGTAGTTCGCCAAGGTGGACACCCAAGCAACAGTGTAGACTTGCATCACAGGACGTAATACACAAATGGAAAGTGTTCATCACATAAGAAGGTGTGGATGTAGAGTCAATGGAATCATGATGCATAGGTCACATGTATAGAGTCAAAAATGTGGGCGAACAGCTGTGGACTTTTTCAGTATTTATTATACAGCCACAGCAACAGGCACGTAAACACCTTCATATGACAGTTACAGTACATGGTTGGCAAGACATCATCATATTGAATAATTGAGTAGCAACATCAGCAGCATATTCAGACAGCATATGAATACATTATGGGACGACAGTAGGCAAACGTTCTGGTTGTCTATCGCCACATACTCAGCAAAGGTAAATACCTCAATATCAATAGTGATTCGATGCTAGAACCTTTTCTTGGCTAAGTTTTTTCACAAGTCGTAAATTCATCAACTTTATGGAAGCAATGTTAGTTCACAAAGGTATATTTCCCTGCTAGGATGATCTCTGCATCATTGTCCGATAATAGGATTTACTTTCTTTTCTCTTGACAACGATCCATATAATGATGGGAATTCAAAATGGCTACCATCACAAATTTCGCTCACTCATGAGGGTAAATGTTGAGCCGAAATTAAATCTTAATTCTGGACATAAATGTTCCCAATAGGTTCCCATACCGTTCTACAATCAGTAGGGCTGCTTCCTGAAAAATACATGACATCTATAGGACAATCTGTCATCTTCATCTGTATTTAATGATCCTAGAGGTGCACTAATACGATTGCTTCCTCTAGGCCTAACCAACATAGTTCATCAAAACAAAGGGTCTGGCGTTACCTTGATTTAGGAATAAATACATACGCCATTCCTTGGCACTACCAAAGAACAACAGGAGAATCTCACATACTATTATCACGTAGCGAGACATCGTTCTCCCTTATAAGAATTCACAGAGATCACTTTCAACTTTCCTAAATCGACCAGCCCAGGGAACACAGCCATCATCGGCGGCTTCGTCGAGACTTCTCACACCTTTATAGGCAAAAACCAACACCTGCCCCAGAATTCGGCAGAGAAGAATATAGTCCGACTTAAACATACGAAGATATACAATATAAGACTGAATCTTCTTGTACTAGACAAGTAATACATATAAATTCAGGCCATAAACATATCTAAGCAAGATTAATCTATTTTCTGGCCCTACCAAATGAGAAATGACAAATTCCGTATTAATCCGCCAAGTCAATATTCAAGAGAGACCACTCATATATGTAATGTTATGATGTATGTATATAAGCATTACCTCGTCATCTACACAAGCACACACATGTTTCAGAAGGCACTCAGTAAAAGCATGTTCAGTTTGTAGCCATGTTTATTTACAGTATGTCGTACATGTCAAGATTCGCATTATATTACAATGTGTGGTTTCGTATTTATGTATTATATTACAATATAATCAAAAGTATAAATCAATCATGGATTATCTAGCTTTACAAAGGAATGCATTTTCGTACACAAATAAATACAAATATATATTTTCCATATTAAATAGACATACTAAATGAATTGTATGCCTCTCTGAAGTAATCCGTGCGTCCCATAAGAATATGAGCGCAACACAGCCCTCATTAACGCTGTATGAATTTATGTAAATTTACTTTATGTAAATTCTAATGATTCTCCTATATGCCATGTTGTATTTTATTATATCATGTCAGTACATATCAATGTATTTTCTGGAGAATAAAGATTCTGATATGTGTGTATGTGTGTGTGCGTGTGCATGCTTTCATTCACATCACATCACAGCACACCACACCACACTATAATCAGAATCTTTATTCTCCAGAAAATACATTGATATGTACTGACATCTTCTTCTTCTTCCGTCCTTAGCCACCGACCGTCAAAGCAGTCAGTGGCCATTACGCCTAGTGGCGTCTTAGGGCAACAGCAGATAGGTTTTCTTTGCCATTGTTTCCCATCACGCCTATTGGCGTCTTTAGGGCAACGGCAAATCAATCCATTTGCTGTTGTTTCCGTAATCGAAGTGACTGGCAAACGGGTGATCAGCCCGTTGGTATGTACTGACATGATATAATAAAATACAACATGGCACATAGGAGAATCATTATAATTTACATAAAGTATGTATATATATATATTAATTACAAGTGTAAACAGTTTATTAACATAGAACTCAGCAACATAAAAATAGTTTCTTATTTTTCTCTGAAGGTCGTGTTACATCAGGTCAACTTTGGATAGGTCTGAGTGACAGATCAGCAGAAGGAACCTTTACTTGGGTAAATGGCACAAAAGTGAGTGACTAAATAGATTATTTAACATCATGTTTTTATGCATGGAGGCATATCTGGAGTCATCGTTATATGACCACCAGCTATGCACAATGCTATAGTACACAGATGTAGGTGAACCTCTGTCTGTGAGGCTGATTACACTCTCGTTGACTCTTTAAATTATCCACACTTTTCCAGGGATTCCCCCTATGGTGAAACATGTTGAGAACCCAGCATTGAACACTAAGCTTGGAGGAGTCATTTGAGTTACAAAGTTTTGTAACTTTGGCCTTCTACATGGTTGGCTGCATGCAAAAGGATCTCACTATGGGCCCATGATAGACAGGTGGAGCTGATAGTTGTTGTTATAGTTGATCAGAATCAACATCGTTGCACTCCAGGTGTTCAGTTTCCTTTAATGTCAAGGCTATGAATGCTACTTGTTCCTGTTGCATGCTGCTTGCATACATGCTGGATGCATCCTTTTATATGTCCATCTCTGCTGGTCTTACATTGGATGCCAAATTCCAGCAATCTTAGCCTTTGATGATTTATCAATTGCAGTGTCATTCTCTAATAGGCGATCATTAATTGTTCTCAGTATCCTCCCCATTATCCATATCCAGTGCACCCTCTATGGTGCTCTTGAACCTAGTTTGTCAGCTCTTTCATTGCCGTGTACTCCTGCATGACCAAGACAGTAGATCCACACCAGTTCCTGAAGATTCGAGGCTTTTACTTCTATGGAGGTTTTCTATTCATAATGGAGCTATCCACCTTGAATGCTCCAAAGCATGGATTATGAGTCTGATACAATAACTGCCCTTGTTAATTAAGTCTCAGACAGCCACCTTAAGGCTGAAGTTGCTGGCTCTACCTCCATTCTGATGCTGGAGGTTGTATTCATGTAAGCGCTGCTTACTCGAGAAACTGGAGCTCATGATTTTAACTCAAAACGTTTTGGAATGGCAGAAAAGCCACAGGAAAAGCCTAGATCTACAGTGTAGATAATACCAAGGAGTCTTCAACTGGCATTGGTGGCAAAAGAGCAAGAAGTCAGCAGCCCTAGTTAAACAACATTATAATTTTTTTAAAGACCCCATGATAACTGATCTCCACAAAATTATGATGAAAACATTTCATGTATCTGTGCCTTTGTTGACCTCTCCAAATTTTCCTCCTTATTCAGTCATATTTATGTTGTTCCTGTCTCTTACACTTTGTTTTTAACTTTGTTGTTTGTCATCTTGATGGTATACAGCAATGGTTCCCAACCTTTTCACAACTTTCTTAGTTGGTGATGCTGCCAATCCATGTACCAAATCTGACAAGTACAAATTCATAATCATTTTTCAGTGTGCTCCTTACGACCACTCAAGCTGGTTCACTTGCTAGAAGATCTTTCAAGCATTCACATGCTCCTGTAGCAATTATGGTTTCTGTCGCATTTTGTTTTACAAGTTGAGGTTCCCAGCCCCATGTACAACCTCATTTTAGTCGCCTTGTTGAGGGGACAGTAGTCCTGTTATGTCTTAGTCTCCTCAGGGAACCCCAGGAACTACACGGAGCAGTTAAAGCGTAATGGAATGATGATATCTAATATTGGATATGGAAATCAGCATCAGTTTCTTGAGAAATTGATTATGAGACATTTAAATGAAGCAAAGTGAAAATTAAATCATTCATGGAATCTTAGAAGTGTGGGGGAAAAAAGTTTACATCTGAAGTTGTGAATCAAACATATAATTCATTTAATTTATTCATGACCTTTTACCTCCCTACGGAACAAAGGGCTTTAAGAAATGTGCACAAAACCTTCCTGTCCTGTGCCGTCTATTCAATGTCTTTCTGTGTATTCCTTATCCCTTTTAAACCTGTCTCCAGCTCTTTTTTTAATGTTTTTTTTTAAACATGCCTCTGTTTCTCTTACCATGGAGTTTCCAGGACAAGGACTGCCTTGTTATGTTATAAACCAGGGCTTTGGTGTCATTGAGTCTGTAGTTTTTTAGTGGAGCCGGAAAAAAATGTTCAGACTCTGTTTCCGATTCCTAATTTTATGCCATATGACTCATAAAAAAACTGCAGTCATAGTTGGGCTTTAAAATTTCAGGAGTCGGAATCTGGAAAATGTTTTGGGTGACTCCACAACCCTGGTATAAACTGATTTTTCTCAGTACTTGTTCTATCTAATGCCACAGTTTTCTTCTTATATCTTGTTCCATTGGTTATGTGTCTGGTTCTTACCAAATGTTCCACATTAGTAATCTTGCCATACCATTTCAATCATTCTATTCAATGCAAGTACGCATCAGTGCAAGTACCCATCCATGCAAGTACCCATCTATGCAAGTACCCAACTATGCAAGTACCCATCTATGCAAGTACCCATCTATCTGGTTGTCACTTCTATTGTTCACCATGTTTCAGGGCCATACAATAGGATATCCTTGACATTAAAGCTGATGATTCCGATTTTAGCGTTGGATTTGATTTTTTTAAAGTTTCCATATATTTCCCAATGTAGTGAAAGTTCCTCTTTCCCTTTGTTTAGTTATTTTGATTTTATTAAATATAATAGTGAACAAATTTAACGGTAAATTTAAATCTACATCCGTAGAATTGTATTATTGCAGGACAGAAATTTAACAAGATGGTAATGCCTATTTCTTTACCCTGATGAAATAGATTTTATTTGTACCTCAGTAACTTTGTAGATGCAGTAACATTGAAATAATTCATGTTTATTAAAATGAAAACCTCAGCTAAACATAACCAACTGGGCTGTTGGTCAGCCGGACAACAAAGGTGATGAAAACTGTGTCATGGTAAAAGCTTCTTCTGATGGGGTCAAATGGTTTGATCAGGCCTGCCAGGAACGAAACGGTTACATTTGCCAGAGGCAACCAAGTGAGTACTTTAATGACTATATTAATGTACTGACTGTATATGTTTGATGTGGAGGTAGGCAGTCCAGTAGCGGATACTGCCGTAAGGGAATGAAGTATGAGAAACTGAACTAAACTAGATTCAGCTTAATGAGGTGGGGTGACCGGCTGCCTTTCTCGCTGCTTTAACCTTCCCTAATTTAAGAGCTGAGTCAGGTATTCATTTACGTTTAAGTGGTAACAGGACCTTGAGAATAACAGCTCTAACCACTCTGCCACACGGTGTTTCTGATTTAGGGGAAGGGTAGAGGAAAAAAGAAGAATGAGTAGAGATAGATGGCTGTAGAGATAGATGGCTGTGGAGATAGATGACTGTGGAGATAGATAGATGGCTGTGGAGATAGATGGCTGCAGAGATAGATGGCTGTGGAGATAGATGGCTATATAAGACCATAAATTTAAATATCTAGCTATATTAACACTTTCTACCCCACAAGAAGTATAGTCTTTGGCTGTACACGAGGAGCCACCACTGTGACAATGTGGCACATGCTTGAATTATGTCAGTTAGATCCAGATATGCAATGGCCCAGGCAAAAGCTTATATCCAAGTAACCACAGACAAAAGGCATCCCCTGCATGAAAACATAGCTAACATTAAGTGAGCAAGAATAAAGAGGGGGATGTCATGGATTGCGCTGGCAGAAACAACTATTAAGTGACCATAGTTTAAAATATATTCAAGGGGAAAGAGTGGAGTAGGTCAGGTGAGACCTGGACGAACTACCAGCAAGTCATAATCAGCCTTGGTATAGAGTACAAATCTTGGGCCAGTGGGAGGGCAGAGCTGGGAATTGATCAGCTGCACTTATGGAGTTGTCCGTGTGCAGTGAAGATGATCCTTAACAACCAAACCAAACCCCATGAGCTATAAGTGCACCAGGATATGATACATTGTTCTTCTAAAGGCCACCTGGTTCAACTGTTTGGTTATAGTCATGTTTGACCTTAGCATTATATATACAAGTTTGAAGTAGTATGACAGTTTGAAGTGGTATGACATATTGAAGTGGTATGACATATTGAAGTGGTATGACAGTTTGAAGTGGTATGACATATTGAAGTGGTATGACATATTGAAGTGGTATGACATATTGAAGTGGTATGACATATTGAAGTGGTATGACAGTTTGAAGTGGTATGACAGATTGAAGTGTTATGACATATTGAAGTGGTATGACATATTGAAGTGGTATGACATATTGAAGTGGTATGACATATTGAAATGGTAAGAAGCTTACAAATGCAACAGAAAATGGAGGTGGGGGTGTCTTTCTGACCTTAAGCACTGGTGCAGAAAAAAGGCTGTCAGTGGCGACAGGACGATTCTTCAGCAACTTCAGAGCAGAGGCAGAGGCCTTGAAAACTGCAGCAGAAGTTATATTGACAGAAGAAAGCGCAGAGAGACAAGCTGCTTTCTTTACTGATGCACAGTCAGTAATTGCAACGTTTAAAAGCCAAAATAATACAGACCTGGATGATCTCAGAATAGTGCTCCACAAACTTTGCCAACGATTCAACAGTGTTGTGATCCAATGGATCCCATCTCATTGTAACATCACCGGCAATGAAGAGGCTGACAGAATGGCAAAAGAAGGTTCACATCTACCTCAGCCTGATGCAAGCATAACTTTTGAGGAGGCAAAGAGTTTTATCAGAATCAGATACAGAAACAAATGGAATGTTGAACATCCAGGGCACACACAGAATGATGCTTACTACCAGCTGCACAGAAGAGAACAAGTGGTAATCTTCAGACTCCACACTGGCCACAACAGATTGAGATACCATCTATTCAACAAGCTAAAGATAGGAACTACCGATCAGTGTAACTGTGGCACTGATAAAATGACTGCTGAACATCTGCTTCAAAGTTGCCCCTTATATGCGGTACAGAGAAAGCGCATATGGCCGACGCCAGCTCCTTTCGTGGAAAAGCTTTACGGGGATTCAAATAGCCTCAAACTGACTACTGCTTTCTTTGAGAACATTCAAGTGGACGTCTGAGAGTGTACGAAGAAGAAGAAGAAGCGGTATGACATATTGAAGTGGTATGACAAGATCAACAATGTGGAACTAATGACAAGAATCAGTGCCTGTGGAACAAGAGATGAGAAGAAGACACTGGAGATGGATAGGACACACATTGAGAAAACTTGTTGATAGCATTATCAAACAATTCTTGGTCTGGAGTCCCCAGGGATAAGAGAGGTAGAGGAAGACCAGTGAAAACATGGAGAAGAGAACTGGAGACAGACATGAAGGGAACTGGAGACAGACATGAAGGGAACTGGAGACAGACATGATGGTAAGACCTTGAGCTGATGGCACAGGACAGGAAGACTTGGCATATGTTTGTTGAAGGCCTATGCTCCTTTGGGAGTCAAAAGATGAAACTGACTTGTTTTTTATGTATTTGTTACTTTCTATTTTCATTGTTTATCTGCAGTGAACAAGCCAGGAGCCTCATTTCAACCGCCTGCTAAAACTCCAGGTAACACAATATGATAATACACAGATGTTGAATGATAAGGTCATGACATGTATCACTCTCTCACACACACACACACACACACACACACACACAATTAAAGGTAGTCTCATAGCAGACACTGCCATAAGGGAGTCAAGTGTTGGAGACTTCACTATATTAGGTCAGGCTTTAGGAGGTAGGGTGACCAATTTCCTTCCTGCCTTTGCCTTCCATAACCCATTTACAGCTGGGTAGACCGGAGCAAGACCACAACTAGGTTTTAATCTTGGAACCCTGTTAACTTTGCCGCGAGAAGTAAGCAATCTAAACACTTAGCCAGTTGGATGCAACACACACAATTACATTTGTAAATTATGGGTCTGAATACGTTTTTTGCCATAAATATACTTACTTACTTAGTCGTTCCCCTTCTACCGTGAGGTGTAGAGGTTTGGAAGAGAGAGCGCCAGACCATTCTATCAGCTGTCTTCTTCCTGGCCTGGTTCCATTCTAGTCCTCGGTCCTTCAAAGATTGTCTAATGTTGTCCTCCCAGCGGACTCTGGGTCGTCCTGGAGGTCTGGATCCCTGGCTCTTTGTTTCCCATGCTTGTCGTGGTAGCCGATCTTCTCCCATTCTGCAGACATGGCCAAACCATCTTAGTTGGGACTTCTATTTGGGTCTGCAGCGGATGGGATTTTAGGCCTTGACGGATCGTCTGGTTGCGGACCATGTCTCTTCTTGTTACTTCAGCCACTTTCCTCAGATACCTCATTTCTGAGGTTTGGATCTGGCTTTTGTGGGTTGTAGTCATTGCCCACGACTCGCATCCATATGTCAAGACTGGGACATAGGTGGAGCGGTATACAGCCATCTTCGTTTTCTTACCAACCTCTTTCTTGCTGAGGAATCCACGATTTATGGCCTGAAAAAGTCTCCCAGCCGCTGCTTTTCAAGTGGCCAACTCTTCTTTGATGCCTCCCTTTCGGTCTATAATAGCTCCGAGATATTTAAAGTGGTCGACCTGCTCCAGGACCTGTTCTCCCAACTTAATCTGATGTTTTCTTTCTTCTCGTGATATCACCATGGATTTTGTTTTAGAGCTGCTTATGACCATCCCTCTCTTCTCCAGCTCTTCCTTCCAGACTTGCAGGTTGGATTGGAGATGTGCCTCTGATTTAGCAATCAGGGCAACATCATCAGCAAATGCCAGCTCCGAAATATAGACCTGTCTCATCTTCCAGTACCCCATAAATATACCAGACTTAATATATTTCTTAAGTTACTTCATTAATTTTCTGCAGCATCTCACTACTATGTTAGTTTGTAAGATATAGAAAATATAAGACAGTATGTATTGCAAATTGCTCTGTTAGTTGTCCTTCGTGGAGAATTCTACATTTCATGTCTTCATATGTTATATTTATTATGTTAATAAACTTACAAGGAATTCCATAATGATTCATCACTTTCCATAGCGATTGTGCGTCTAAATTGTCAAGTACCTTTTTCCAGACAACAAATCCAATGTAAAGTGAGTTCAATTACCAGCTCTTAACAGCTACTTACAGTGCACAGTTTATCTTTTACTGCACTTGTCTCAGCAGCTTCTTACATTCCTCAGTTTATCTACAAGTTCATATCTCTCTACAGCTCCTTACAGTGCAAAGTGTGGGATAATGTGGGAGGAGAGACCGCGGACAAACTTCTGCTACCAGTTCAGAGACACAGCACTGTCCTGGGCTGATGCCCTGGAGACATGTAAAAGTTTCAATGGAAGTTTACTCAGCATTGTTTCACGTGATGAGCAAAGCTACATTGAGGGTATCAAGTTCAATTTAGTCTTTATTGTTGTTGTTATTGTCATTGTTCTCATTATAACTCTTGTCATCTATCACCGTCATGTTCTCATTACAACTCTTGTCATCTGTCACCATCATGTTCTCATTACAACTCTTGTCATCTGTCACCGTCATGTTCTCATTACAACTCTTGTCATCTGTCACCATCATGTTCTCATTACAACTCTTGTCATCTGTCACCATCATGTTCTCATTACAACTCTTGTCATCTGTCACCGTCATGTTCTCATTACAACTCTTGTCATCTGTCACCATCATGTTCTCATTACAACTCTTGTCATCTGTCACCGTCATGTTCTCATTACAACTCTTGTCATCTGTCACCGTCATGTTCTCATTACAACTCTTGTCATCTGTCACCATCATGTTCTCATTACAACTCTTGTCATCTGTCACCGTCATGTTCTCATTACAACTCTTGTCATCTGTCACCATCATGTTCTCATTACAACTCTTGTCATCTATCACCGTCATGTTCTCATTACAACTCTTGTCATCTGTCACCATCATGGTAGATTTATTTGAATCTTCATTTTACAACAAAAGGGTGGTGGGGGGTAGAAGGGAGAAACAATTGAACTTGGAATAATGTTGTTTACAATCAGCAAAATAATATATAGTCATTTCCTTTATAGCTTCTTAAGTAAATGGACCACCACCACAGCTGGTTCTGTTGAGGAAGCTGCATCAAAACATTCAAGTGTTCTTGAAGCTGTGGTTTCTGGAGCAATTAGTTTTACATGATGAGTTTGTCAGCCCCTTTCTTCTTCTTTCAACTCCCAAAGTAGCAAAGGCCTTCAAAAAAACTCTAAGCCAAGTCTTGTCCTGTGCCATCATCTCAAGGTATTTCCATGTCTTCTTCATCCCCTTCATGTCCATCTCCAGTTCTCTTTTCCGTGTGTTCTTTGGTATTCCTCTAACTCTCCTACCCTGGGGATTCCAAAACAAGGACTACCTTGTAATGCTATCAACAGGTTTTCTCAGTGTGTGTCATATCCATCTCCAGCATCTTCTTCTCATCTCTTGTTCCACTGGCGCTTGTCTAGTTCTTGTCATCAATTCCGCATAAGTGATCTTGTCATATCTCTTCAATCCTTCTATTTATTTGTGAAAGTCTGCAGCTCTTTTGGTGGTTGGTTGTTGTTGTTCTTCGTGTTTCAGAGCCATACAATAAGACATGACTTGACATTAGAATTAGAATTAGAACTTGGAGGGACAGATAATGATATCAAAATAAGAATACAAAAAGCAAGAGGAGCTTTCATTGCATTGGGAAATATATGGAGAACAAGAGAAATCGGATCCAACACGAAAATAAGAATCTTCAACTCAAATGTGAAGTCAGTCCTATTGTATGGCTCTGAGACATGGAGAACAACAAAGACAACAACCAAAAAGCTACAGACTTTCATAAATGGGTGCTTGCGTAGAATAGAGGGATTAAAATGGTATGACAAGGTTACCAACGTGGAACTGAGGACAAGAACTAGACAAGTGCCAGTGGAATAAGTGATGAGAAGAAGACGATGGCGATGGATTGGACACACACTGAGGAAAACTGTTGATAGCATTACAAGGCAGTCCTTGTTCTGGAACCCCCAGGGCAAGAGAGGCAGAGGTAGACCAAGAAGCACATGGAGAAGAGAACTGGAAACAGAGGTGAAAATGATGAGAACGTGGAAAGAACTTGAGATGATGGCACGTGACAGTAGGACTTGGCATGTGTTTGTTGAAGGCCTATGCTCTTTTGGGAGTTTAGGGTTATGATGACATTAGAATTGAAAATCCCCTTTTTCCAGGGACCATGCCTTCCATTACTAATTTGTCCAGACTATTATGTCTTTTTATATGACCGAAAAATTTCAGCTTCCTTATTGCGATGATATTTAGGAGCCAATTTTCCTCTACATTTAGTGAATGCAGTACTTCTCTGTTGGTCTTTTTTTCTGTCTAGGGTATTCTCAACAGTATCTCTCAGGGTATTCTCTCTCTTGATGCCCAGGGGCATAATAAATGTTCATTATCATCATCTACAATTTTGTTGGTGTTCCTAATGGAACAGATGGTACCCTAGCAAAAACTCTTGCAGCTGGGGTTTCTGAAGCTATTTGTTTTACATGATGGTGTTGCCAACATCATGCACAACCTTATATTAGTCACCTTTTATGACATGCTTGTGGGAGCATAACTCCTATTTTAACTTTGTCTCCTGAAGGCCCCCCCCCCCCCCCCCCCCCCCCCCCCCCCCGCCCCCCCCCTCCCCCAACCCAGAAACTGTGCGGCATAAGATGTAATATATCATCATTCATTATTTTCCTTTCCACTCTCTATTTAGCATGGCACCACCACTGCAGCTGTCCCATTGCAGAAGGCCTGCACAAAACATTCACATGCTCTTGTAGTAGTGGTTTCTGTAGCTATCTGTTTTACGTGATGAGTTTGCCAGCCTCACGTACAGCCGTGTATTAATCACCTCGTACGACATGTCTGAGGGAGCAGTAGTTCTGTTATTTCTTTATCTCATGAGACCCCTGGGAACTATGATGTAATATATACTAGTACATTATTGTCATTAGTTGCCTCCCCTTGGCTCTGCAGTAGTGGTCCAACAGTGGCCAAAATCTAGAGTATCTAATGTGGGTCTTCACAGATGTCTACCTTCGCACAAGATTACTCTTGGCAGAGTTGTAGATAGAAGGATAATGATGCTTCTACCTCGAGGGCATGTTCGCAAGATATTCTGAAAGCAAGAGCAATGCTGAATGAGTCTTAGCAATGTTAACTTTAGTATCTGCCATCAACTTTTGTGAAGGATTGTCTTATAATTAGCTCGTTCAAGCCCCCAACTGAATTACTCAGTAAAATTCTTATTATTATTTTATTGCTCTGGTTAAGTGTATTTAAGAAATAGACTGAGACACACAGGTGCAGTAAATTCAAAATAATTAAATCAACATTAAATTTGTATGTACATAAATAAAAAAGTTAATAATCAATTATGGTTAACACTTTAAAAATGAATCATTCTTTTTAAAAAGTAATCATCACAGGGTGATGTTATGGTTTTCGAAAAAAGGACAGTTCACTTGGCAGCTTTTAAGTTTGTGCTTAGCTGCCAATAGTTTGATGGTTTCTGCTTCCGCTGATGTTTGGTTCTTTGCAGATAGATGACTAGTTCACTCTCATCACTGGTCAAGTCTGAAAGTTGTGACATGTTCCAAGAAGTATCGGAGTAATCACAAAGCTGGTCCAGCATCTCTAAGACCTGTCTGATGATGGTGTCTAGCGTCGACTTCAGGCCACTTATACTCTCACTTGTTCCAGAGATAGTACCCTCAATTGGTACCACCGACTAGTGTCACAAAAGAAGAGAACAAATACCCTCTTAAGTATTCAGTTTTCCTGACACACTCTCATGTGCCCTCCTCTTTTCATTCCACCATCCCATCTACCTCAGAACGTTACCCTCTCTGAGAATTAATCTTAATCCCAGTCAGCGGAAAACTTTCATTACATTTAGATTGGATAGGTTTACATGTACTGCTACATTGGTTGAAAAGGTTAACAATATAATAAGTAAGTACATCATTTTTCTCATCATTCATTCCCTGATGCTCCATATGGACCTTGGACTATCTCTACTTTTGATCCTCTATAAGAAACTCGCATAAAGCAGTCACCAGCCCTTGCAGTGGTGGTTCATGAAATCACCATTCTATATGCTGAGGTTGCCAGCCTTGTATGACTTGGACATCCAGTAGCAATTTTCACATAATATTCACATGTTAAAAATGCAAAATATAGAATTATAAATGTACAATTTATCCCAAAATCTCTTTTTTGGGAATACAGACTGGCTCCTGGCTCAGAGAAATAGTTAAGGCAACTTGCTTAAGATGCCTCTTCCACGTGTTCTGGGGTGTTACTTTACAATACATTCCCACTCTGACCTCATGTTCAGATTCCTAGGATTCCGGTTTTCCGTCTTAATAAAGGTAAAGTTTTCCTGATATATAAGTCCTCAAGATGCTCAAACAAGGTCCAGTCTGATAAATGGAATTCTGATCCTATTCTTTACACTGGCTGTCTGGCTAGTCTATGGACGAGTTGAATTTTACAGTGCTTTCAACCGACTACAGTGTCTGGTTATATTGCAATTTTCACCCCACGCACGTTGTTGTTAGACCAGGCTCCAATCAGAAATATGCTATGTTTACATCTCGAACGCCGGCCAGTAGTTTCAATCATGTGTGTTTTGATGGTGTTTATTCAAAAATTTTCCTCATAGGAAAATTCTGCGTGTTATTTAAAAAGTCACTTTCCAAATATTGAATTGTTATATCCATCAATTCACAGTAATGATTTCAACTACAACTCCCTACATTATCACAAATAATGTCTTCGTAACACTTCTGTCCAGAAGCTATTACAACATTCCATCTTTCAGATGCATGTCTGGAATATGTCCGCAGATGGATAATTTATCTCCCCATACTTGTGCAAACACCGACCCTTGTTTGACCATCTGGGCTGTAACTCTTCACGACAGTAATTAGGAGGTCACACTAACCATATCAGCAATAAGCGAGCTCGCTTGGCCATTTCCGTGTGAATCCAACGCCCAGTGTCTGGTACACGAGAATTTTACCAACATGACTTGGTCAAGATTGCATCATCCATCTACCCTTCAGCAGGGATGAACAGGTAAACAGACATGGTGAATTATTAAATACAGGGATCAGAGTGGCTAACAGGTATGGCATCTGCCTCTAATTCTGAAAGTACCAGGTTTGGTTCCCAGTACAGGGAATATATTTTAGCGACATTTTTTCAGAACCAGTAGTCTTAATGATGTCATACTCCTCTCAATGTCATGGGTAGTGAGATCAGATGCGTAGTCTTCTCGCATAAGGGCAAAAAATAGGAGGTCTCATGTGCAAGTTGCATGTTAAAAATCCCTCGGCAGTTGGAAATCATAAAGAGTAGGCCGTACGACCCCTGGCCTACTTACTTAGTCGTTCCTCTTCTACCGTGAGGTGTAGAGGTTTGGAAGAGAGAGTGCCATACTATTCTATTGGCTGTCTTCCTCCTGGCCTGGTTCCATTCTATATTTATGGCCTGAAAAAGTCTCCCAACTGCTGCTCTTCGAGTAGCCAAATCTTCTTTGATGCCTCCCTCCAGTCTGTGACATCTCTGATGTATTTAAAGTGGTTGACCTGCTCCAGCACCTGTTCTCCCAGCTTAATCTGATGCCTTCTTTCCTCTTGTGATTTCACCATGGTTTTTTTTTTTGGAGCTGCTGATGACCATCCCTCTCTTCTCCAGTTCTTCCTTCCAGACTTGCAGGTTGGATTGAAGATGTGCCTCTGATTTAGCAATCAGGGCAACATCATCGGCAAATGCCAGCTCTGAAATACAAACTTGTCTCATCTTCCAGTACCCCCTCTGCCCTGGGAAAATTTATAAAATTAGGAAAGCCTACCCACCACAAAAATATTTATAGAATGTGTGATTTCTTTATGCATACATTGGGATCCTCGCTGGTGCTGTGGAGTTCGTGCACTGTGCTGAGATTCTCCTTGTGTAATCTAAGGGAGGAGATCGAGCACTGATGGGGTTGTCCTTGTGCAATGAAGATGGTCCTTAAAACCAAACCTGTACTATAAATAGAAATAAACATATCTGCATAATTCATTTTTATTAGGTCGACTGAGTTCCCTGGATTCTGTAGATGTCTGGATTGGAGCCTCAGACAGACGAAGAGAAGCAGGATGGGCATGGGAAGATGAGTCGCCTTTTGCCTATCTCAACTGGTACCCAGGTAAGGGCTAGCTCAAGTTCTGCTATCCTCAGAAGTCACTATGGGTAAGGGTTGGAACAAATTGTCCTCTCCTCAGAACTCGCAATAGGTAAGGGTTGGCACAAGTTTTCCTCTACTCATAACTCATGGTAGGTTTGGGTTGGCATATTCTCATCTTCTCAGAAATGACAATAGATATGGGTTGGCATAAAAATATAAAATAAAAATATTTTTAATATATTCAAAACAGCACAAGTGGCTAAGGAAATATGACACAATGGTTAACAAGTAACATGTCCGAGTGCTAAATCATATATGTCTATTTTGTTTTATATTTTAACAAATTTTTCTCTTTGTCTATAGTGAAGTAATACAATGCACAAATTATAACATGAAATGAGTGTACTGTAATAAGTAAAGAAACATAAGTGTACAGTGCTTCTGGGATGACCATCGTAAGTACAGGTGGTTGTAAGTTGCATACGTCATAAGTCAAAGACAATCTGTAGCCAAAATAGGATGATAGCCTGAGCAACGGCCTCCGCTTCCCCCTGCCCCCCCAATAAAGAAAAAAGTTTGCTCAGTTATCAAATAAGAGCCATTTAATATTATTTCACTTAATACGTTGTAAAATTTTATTACTTCTTTCCTTTTAGAGGCCATTGTTTACAATAATAAGTTTTTTTTTATTTATTTATAAAATTTATAGCACAATAACACAGAAAAGTGTTAATAGCACAGTGAATGCACACTAACCGAAGCTGTAAGAGTCATAGCACAGTGAATGCATGCTAACTGAAGCTGTAAGAGTCATAGCACAGTGAATGCATGCTATCTGAAGCTGTAAGAGTCATAGCACAGTGAATGCATGCTAACTAAAGCTGTAAGAGTCACAGTTCTGGATTACTATGTCGAAAAGGAATATTTTATAATTTTATAGCCTTGCCTCCTCGAGAAGAAGCTGGAAGGCAAAATAGAAACAGAATATACAAAACTAAGATCTACTAAATAAATTTTATAAAACAATGATACACTGAAACGCCCACATGGGAATTGCTGTAGGCTTCAGAGAGTGTAGCATCATTCTTCCACCGCCTGTACAATGTCAATTTGACAGCTTGGCAACATGTGCAGAGCAAACACTTTTGCTTGGTTATCAGGTGATTTTTGCTAAGTTACAAAGTACATATTGTGTTTTATCTTCATTTATTTCCTGTGTATTCTATTTGTTATATGGCCTTATTTTACATTTTATTTTCTAAAAAGAGTTGTAATAAATAATCTTTTGTGTATTTATTTCTAAAAATTACTCTAAATAATTCAAAATGAAAGCTTTTTTACAGGCTTTTCTTTAACTTGCAACGTATGTCACTCTCTTGTCACCTTCAAATCTTGCAATCGATTTTTCAATCACTTCCAGATGAGCAATAGCTCTGAAACTTGGCATAGTTGTGTATTCCCCATGACAATACAATAATCAGTCATAAAAATAATAAAATTAATAAAATTAATATTAATTTCTTTTGTTTGTATTGTATCATCGCTGAAATGGGCGATAACTGCAAATAATCAAGGTGTATTCTTTCTAACAAGATTGTCTCTTTTGAGAGAAATATTGAAACCTTCCCTGCCCCCCTCCACACACACATTATCGCACATGTGTGTACAGACATACACACAACTGACAACTACGTTTTAAAAAATGTAATTTACAACTCTTCAAAAGTTTTTAAAAAAAAATATATTAACTTTCCGTGTAATATAGTGAATAATGAAATCCGCCTCCTGTGCTCGGGACTCGTTTATCGCAAACTGATAATGTCATTAGCGGATTGATTACATTTGACTTAAATTTAAATACAACAAAAAAATAACACTAAAAAGAAGAAAATAAAAAAATATTTTAAACACAGGCTTTTAATGCACTAAAAAGCTACAAATAATTTTTCAAGGAGTTTATCTCTTATTAAGGTAGAATGTAATGATAATATTCATGTTTTGACTTTTTTTAACATCATTGTCATCATCATCATCATCATCATCATCATCATCACAACTTCTTATAGAATATAGGTCTTAAACAAATTCATTCCAAGCTTTCCTATCCTGCGCCATCCTTTCAAGGTCTTTCTATGTCTTTCTTTAAGTGTGCTGGAGTTCCATTGTCAGTGTGTCTTTAAGTTTCCCTCTACCTCTCCTACCATGGGGTTTCTAATGCAATGCTATAAACAGGTTTCCTCTACGTAAATCCTATGATAGGAAACTGTTTCCAGAGCATTACAACAGGAGGCAATCTGATCATCAGAAGCAGTCCCGAATGTCGGACAAGTATTTTGGCCCTTTATCTTCTTTACACTGGTGGAGGGGGGAAGGCCCACTTGGGTCATGACTACCAAGTGTCCGCCTCCTGTTGTCTTTTCCAGCCTGCACTGGGGATTGAACCCAACCCACCTTGGTAGCAAATTTCAACTTCAATCCTGGTTTTATCCATGCTGCCAGCTTGAGGCAGTTGTGAAAATAACATTTATAACACATAATGAAGGGAAACCCGAGGCCTGTAAACAGTAAATAAATATTAGACAAACATAAAGGTATGTTTTCAGGATATACGGACTGGTTTTGTTTGCAAGAAAATAGGTGAGTAAATATGAGTTGTATTATTTAGTAATAACAGTAGAAAAGTACATTTGAGTTGTTAATTAGGGTGATGAAAGAAATCCCTTTTTATTTTTAAATTGTTATTTCTTTACTTCTAATTTACGTGGAACAAACATCACAAAATAGACAGTTAACTGCCATTTGATTACAGTGTTATGTCACATAACATTAAATTTCATTGTGAGATCCAGTTTGTTAATCACATGATTTCATAACAGGCAGCAATTTTTGCTGTTTCTGATGATGTCAGTTTATTGACTATTATATATATATATATATATATATATATATATATATATATATATATATATATATATATATATATATATATATAGTATATATATATATATATATATATATATATATATATATATATATATATATATATATATGTGTATGTATGTATGTAACAGCCCTCATTAACGCTGTATGAGTTCGCAGTGTGTCGGGCTCAAATTCAGGATTATGTTGCTGAATATTTTAAAGGTGATAACATCAAGTTTGATTTTCATGTGAGTAATTCAATGGATTATGAACGTTCAGCGATTGTTTCCTGGGCGGGGTTTAAGGACACTTGCGGACTCTAAATGATTCTCCTATATGCCATGTTGTATTTTATTATATCATGTCAGTACATTATCTATGTATTTTCTGGAGAATAAAGATTCTGATATGTATATATGTATGTATATATTATTATTATTATGTATGTATATATATATATATACTGCTTTATTCCATCTCACTTCAGCTTGTTTTAAGAAAAACACGTTCAAAGTTTTTGAGTTACTAGTTGAAAACAAGGATATGTCACATTAAAATAAAATTTTTCATGATGAACCAAGCAGATAAAGTAAGATATTGTTTAGGATGACAGAATCAACTATTTCATGTCGATTCATGAACTCAGATCAGCTTTGGCCAAAAGTGAAGATAGGATAAAGCAGTACCAAGGCGACGAGATGGGAAGAGCTTGCACAAATTTCCCAGTACAGTAGATCTATGACAAAAGGTGAAGGTACTCCCATAGCAGATACATCCGTAGGGGAGTGAAGTGTTACAGCCTTCACTATACTGGGTCCAACATTGAGTGGTGGGGTAACCAGTTCTCTTCCTCACTGTCTTTTCCTTCCCTAACTCAGGAAGGGAGTCAGGTACCCATGTACAGCTGGGTAGACTGAGGCGTGACGCCACCAGGATTCAAACCCGGTAAGAATCTATAATAAAACTATTTAAACAGGTCTGCTCCACATGGAGCCAAAAGGAATAGAGAACAAAAGGAATAGAGAACAATAGAGAACAAAAGGAATAGAGAACAAAAGGAATAGAGAACAATAGAGAACAAAAGGAATAGAGAACAACAGGAATAGAGAACAAAAGGAATAGAGAACAAAAGGAATAGATAACAATAGAGAACAAAAGGTATAGAGAACAATAGAGAACAAAAGGTATAGAGAACAAAAGGAATAGAGAACAATAGAGAACAAAAGGAATAGAGAACAAAAGGAATAGAGAACAAAAGGAATAGAGAACAATAGAGAACAAAAGGTATAGAGAACAAAAGGAATAGAGAACAAAAGGAATATAGAACAATAGAGAACAAAAGGAATAGAGAACAAAGGGAATAGAGAACAAAAGGAATAGAGAACAATAGAGAACAAAAGGAATAGAGAACAATAGAGAACAAAAGGAATAGAGAACAAAAGGAATAGAGAACAAAAGGTATAGAGAACAAAAGGAATAGAGAACAATAGAGAACAAAAGGAATAGAGAACAAAAGGTATAGAGAACAAAAGGAATAGAGAACAATAGAGAACAAAAGGAATAGAGAACAATGTGTCAGAGAGACAGAAAATAGAATGCCAAGATCATCTTGTTAGAGGGCAGCCCAGTTGGCTGTCATCACCAGCCTGCGATAGTTGAAAATATGTGGTTTCAGGACAAGGAGATGTTCACTAAGACTGGAAAAATGTTAGCGACATTATTATGAGGACATGGTTTAGACCAGGGGTTGGCAACCAGTTGTTCCTTACCTACCAGTACATCCCAGTGGATGATTTGGTAGAGCTTTAGGTGACTGTGGAATAAAACTAGACAGACTTTTTAAACTAAAGAAATTTCAGACTAGACTTCTCCAGTCAGCGTTTAAAATCATGGTATCCCCAGATCTAAGGTACTTTTTCCACATTCTCATTGAAAACTTGAGCTGGCTACTAAAATATATTCGTCAACTGCATGAGATAGGAACGCAAGTATTTTTCGTAAGGTTCATCATCCCCACCCCACCTCCCCTTTTAAAATTACACACACACACACACACACATATATATATATATATATATATATATATATATATATATATATATATATATATATATATATATGGTAGATCTGTAGAGGGCTCACTGTTACTAATGTAGCACCCAAAAGCTCCTGGGTTGCTGACCCTTGGTTTAGATACAAGCCAGGATCAAATATCATGCATACAAATTGAAACTGATTCTCCCAGTGACACATTGTGGTAGAAGTGAAAGAAAAAACTAAAATAAAACACTGTTTCTCTCTCTCTGTCTCTGTTTTGTGATTTAGCTTCCTGAGCATCAATCAATCAGTCAGTACCCACTAACTCTCCAAGAAGCATAGGCCTTCAACAAACACATGCCTAGTCTTCTTGTCACATGCCATCAGCTCACGTCTTCCTCATAATTTTCACTTCTGTCTCCATGTCTCTTCTCCAGGTGTTTTTTGGTCTTTTTCTGCTGCTCTTACCTTGGGGATTCCAGAACAAGGACTGCCCTGTAATGTCATCGACAGGTTTCCACAGTGTGTGTCCTATCCATCACCATTGTCTTCTTCTCACCTCTTGTTCCACCGGTTCTTGTCATTAGTTCCACAGTGGTGACCTTGTCATACAATTTGAATCCTTTTGTTCTATGCAAGCACCCCTTTATGAAAGTTAGTAGCTTTTTGGTTGTTAGTTTTGTTGTTCTCCATGTTTCAGAGCCGTACAATAAGATTGACTTGACATTCCTGAGCATAGGGTTTCTGTAAGTTCATTTCATGTCCTCCAGTCCTGCATCATCCAACAGGTACTGTCACAGTTTTCTAAATCCTTCTTATTCATTTATTATACGTTGGCTCCCTACTGAGCACAGCACTTCAACTATTACATGCCAAGGTCATCTGTCATCAGTTCAAGGTCGTGTAACAGGGTAGACTATTAAGTAGCTACAACTGTTAGCCTTATAGTAAAGTATTTTATGAATGACTAGTTAGATAAATAAACCACTAGTCAAGAATCAATTACATCATCAGTCATGACACACATGAACCCATGATGTCATCAAACCTTGTGTGGCCTCCATACAAGTCAGACCGGAAAACATTTAGATTAGAGAGAACTTTAAACAATGGTTGGTCATCATCACATAGAAACAATAATTTCAGACTAGAGGATTTGTAGATGGTTAGGTTAAAGATTATTTCAACAGTCCAATAGCCCCCAAGACCAATCATTAGAAGGTTTCCGGTCTTAACTCCAATAAGAAATACTTCCTCTGGCGAGCCATAGCACCAGACAAGTATAAAGACTGATGCATCTTAGTAACGAGTTAGAGCTTGAGACAGTAACTCAATGCTAGAGTCAAACCAACATAGGGCGTTCTTTAATCGAGGTGTGGAGCAACTTGGCGCATCCCCTATTACTGAACGAAAAAGCCCTTGACTCATACGGTTTGGATAATGAAATAACCGTCTAGAAATCTCCTACCGACCAGGAAAGTTAGTGAACCAGCGCTAACCCCTGCCACGATCATGTGTGTGGTTCATTCCACTTGAAGTAAGTTCGATCTAGTTTTGATTGAAGTCTCGAATCATATTTTATTTCGCTAGGATTTCCACAGATCATAAAACGACTAGAGTATTAAGGAGCCGTAAGCCTTTCGCCTTGGAGGCTAAAGCTGGCAGTTTTCATTTCCTTCCCCACCAGAAATATATCTCGAGCTGCCACTGTTTGTTTGAAATACGAAACGAAAATAAAGAACATCTTTTATAACCATTTGGACTTATCAAATGCTCTGCACCATTGAAAGTTTCCATTGACTGTTCGAGTTGCTGAATACTTACCAGCCTTTCAAGATCCATATTAAATCCGTAAAGGCACTTACGAGTTCTCTTAATTACCTGGGTTGTCCTCTCTTCTGGAAGCAACACCTCTGGTGTATAACCAGTCTTCCCCAGAAGAACCCCTACAAAGAAAGTCCTGGGATTGTTTCCCTTATATTAAGTGATAGACGGATTTACATCTTCCTCCGCAAAATTCTCCACGGTCCTCCCAACAACAATATTTTGGCGCCGTGACCTTTCACACACCAGAGATATCAATCATTTTTGGTGTCGTTAACCAGCTCTTAACTGCTTTTTAACGATGGATTCGGCTACTCAACAGCTTGAGCATCAGGTACTTTTGTTGCAACAGCAGAATCAAATGCTTCAAGAACAACTGGCACTACAACAAGCAGCGAGTCAAAATTTGCCTGATTCTTTTGAAAATTCTTCAAGCACGTTGCAGTCGATCGCTAGTACTCTTAGCTCCATAACACAGAGCGCCAACTTCCAGAATATTAATAACATTGTGAAGCCATTTCATGGTGATGCTACTCAATTTCGCCAATGGCTTATTGACATTGACAAATTTGTATCTTTGATCCCTACGGCAACTGATGAGGACCGAAAGTGTGTTGCATTCCTCTCTTCACAGTCATTGGTAACTGATTTTTTGCGCCGGCATGCACAACTCTTTCCTAATGAAACTTTCGCCTCACTAAAGAAGGCACTGGTCAGCCGTTATTCTTCCATAACTGACTGTCAACACGCGTGGACTTTACTTCGCGGAATACGCCAGGATAGACAGGAACCTGTCCAATTCTATGCGGACAGACTATTGAACTTGGCAGAAGATGCCTTCATTGACTCTTCCTCCACATCTGCGGATATTGATCGGCAGCTTGTCGGTATTTTTATTGATGGGTTATCATCCGACACATTAAAATTGCATTTGATCCGCAAGGATCCTCAGACTGTCACGGATGCGATTCAACGGGCCATCACAGAGGACAATGTAAAGAAACGCTTTACCAACCGTCTCGGTCGTGAGCCTCATCTTGATCACAGAATTGACGAAGAACCGATGGACGTTAGCCATTGCCGCCACTCTTGGCAGCAATCTTCGAGATTACCACAGCCCCCCTCTAATGATTGCCACCATCAAAGCCAACATCGACGCCTTCATCATCCACCAGCGCCACAGGTCCACCAAGTATCTTCAGTAAAATGTTACACTTGTGGACAAAGGGGACACGTCTCGCGCAACTGTTTTCAAAGGCAACAATACAGCCCACCACAGACACAAAGTAATACCGTGCCACAAAGACAACATTACCAGAACAGGCAACAACAACCTAGTCAACCTTTATGGCTCCATACCGCTCCTGTGTCCTCCCCCCAAGGTCATCCACAGTCCTTCTCACGTAGACAGTCCCGTCCTAAACCCTTAATGAATCAGGGAAACTCTTGGGTTGCCCAGTAGCCAGGACCATACCGGGTAGCCTGAAACCATCTTCACATCGGTCCTTCCGTAATAACTGTTTTCTGTCCTCCCCACCTACGGTGTCTTCCGCCTCTCTTTCTTATGTCTCTCCTCCTTCTGTCACTCCGGATCCTTCATCGTGCCTTATCTCCATCAACATGAAAAGCTACCGTGCTCTTGTTGATACTGGAGCAACTGTTAGCCTAATCCGTGAACAGTTGTTTCGTCAGATTCGTAGGCACGTAAAATTTTTCCTTCATCTACTCATTTAGCCTCCGTTACTGGCCAACCTTTGCGTTCCATTGGAACTGCGATGATAAGCCTCAAGATTGGTTCACAATCTGTTGTCCATCCATTTATCATCACAAGAGGTATGTCCCGTAACTTTATTATTGGTCGTGATTTTCTTCTTCGTCATCACGCCCGAATCTATTTTGACTTGCGACAGATTCGCGTCAATGGTGAATTCATCCCTCTTCAGGATGATATCCACATTGCGTCCCTTGTCCGCCTCATTACCCCTGTAACCTTAAAGCCTCACTCTTTAACTATAGCCACTGGTTGGGTCAAACGATCTGACTATGTCTCTTCTGGCCATTCTGTCATAGTGGAACCATTGCCTGATGTAGACATCATTGGTGACCCCTGCATCAATGTTGTTGATAGCATTGTACAGATTTCCACTAAGCGTGATTTTCCCGTCAAGATATTAAATACTTCTGGGAAACCTGTAACTATTAAACGTGGTACAGTGATTGCTCACTTAGCATCACATTCCCTACCTCCTCGTGCCTCTGTTCATCCCTCCACATTGTGTAATACCCGCCCCTCCACTACTCCTTCCCGTTTATTTACTCACCCTCCCTACTCATACCCCACCACCATTGGTGCTGTTACTAATCCGCGTGTATCGTTTAGTAACTACCCTCCTCAGTGCCGTTCACTTTCCTCTCCTTCCTTTAGAGCCCTCCCTTGTACTTCCAGTAATCGTACTTCTCCTCCTCAGCCTCTTTTCCCGCAACTTTCTCCTTCTCCCTCCTCATCCTCGTATGGACCACCTAAACGCCCCTACACTGTCCCTCCTCCCGCTCTTCCGTCTGGCCGCCCAGTGCGAAATGCTACCCAATTGCGACTAGATGAGCAACGCCCCTACACTGTCCCTCCTCCCGCTCTTCCGTCAGGCCGCCCCATGCGAAATGCTACCCTCCAGTATAACCATTCAAACTCTCCATCCATGTCTGAACTTTCATTTAGTCCTCCATCAGACAACATCAGATCTGCCCCCGTCTCACTTAACACTCCCCCTGCTCCGCTTACACCTGTTCAGCCCCATGATTATGATGCTTCCTCATCAGATAGTGATAGTCCTACCAGAGATAATGCTTTACACAGACTCCGGTCTAGAGTAGTCCGTCGAGCTGCTGTTCCCTCCACCTCTAAGGTACCTTCTCCTTCTTCACCCTCCCATATGGTTGATCGTACGAGACGTTATCGTTCTTGTTCCACCTCTGAAGGTCCTATCCCTCCTCCTGAACTGTACTCCCGTATCCACGCCCGTGACGCGCGTTTAGCTGAGTTACCCTCCATTACTCCGGGCCCCTCTCATGCTTCGCCTCAGCATGAAGTTATTATACCTCCAGTTACAACAACTCCTGTCGTTTCCTCCCCTCCTCCCTCTGTTCATATTTCATCTAACCCTGCTCTTCCTCCCTCTGATTATCTTCATCCACCTTCCTCCGACCTTGATACCGCCCTTGATTCCGACTTTTTGGATGTAGAACCTACTCTTCCAACCTCTGATTATTTTCCTCCCCCTCCGTCAGACCTTGACAGTTCTCCCGATTCTGCTTCTTCCGATACTGAACCTGATCTTCCTCCTCCCCCAGCTCGTTTTCCTTCTAAACGTCGTCATTCGACATCATCTGGCGATTCTGCTCCCCTTCCTAAATACCTTCTCCAGCAGGCCGCCCATGTGCTTCCCCGTATTCGTCATTCCCGTGGTTATGTTCATTCTCCTCACCGTAGTCCCTCTCCTCCGCCTCCGCCCCCGCCTGTCACACCTCCGTCCCGTAGATTACGCATTCCCCGCCGTTGTCCACCTACCATTCCACAGCCTCCACCACGAAGCTCTGTCCCGTCCACTCCTGTTGTCCATGCCATTGTCCCTACACCCCAACCTATACAGCACGATCCTCGCCTGTCATCGCAAGACATCGTAAGATTAGAAGCGATGAATATTTTAGCGAGGTTGATTACGAATTAAACTGTACATACTTCCAGATGACATTTCCTGTCATGTTGACATTTCCTGCCCTGATGTCGTTTCAAGCACGATGTAAAAACCCTGTTTCTCGTGTATTACGAAGCAAGTCTCTTGCCCAATGCTTCCGCTGCTGAATTGTTTGATCCTGATGTTGCAGTGAAGACCAACTGTTGTGCATCCCTGGACATCTCGGTTGCGAACTTTTGTCAGGTTTGCAAGTTCTGCCATAAAGTCCAAGAATCCCTATTTATTGAGAACTATTACATTTTGGTCCGCAATAAAAACATTGATGAATCTCCCAGTACATGAACAGTTACCCTTGCAGCCTCCATTCAAACATTGATGATGGATATCCCGATTCAAAAGAACAGTGTAGTCCTCATGTATTGCTGATGTACTTCCTTTTACACGCGTAGTGTCATGAAGTCACGTTAGTTTTGACTAAATTAATGTTTGACTATCTTTTATCTCCCTTTGTTTTGTTTTTCCTATGCTTTTGACCATCCTTTAATCTCCCTTTGTTTTTTTTTCTGTACTTTTGACCATCATTTATGTCCCTTTGTTTTCTTTTTGCTATAAGATTTTGCTCAGAATTGAGTGTGCTGTTGTCCTGTTGTACCTAATAAAAGTGTTTAACTAAAATACATTTTCACCCGCCACTAATGTTGGCATCATCCATGACTTATTATAATATTGACTCCATTTTTTGCTTCATGATTGTTGAAGTTCCAGTTATTGTTCCACTAACACATGTGATTTAACTATTTGCCATTTCTCCATTGAGTACCTTAGTCCGTTGATTGCCATGTTTCCAATCCTTGCATTATTTCCGGTTACTGTTATACTGGTGTAGTCATTTTTATAATGAGACTTACCCATGTTTTCCATACCTTACCACCAAGTTTTGTGGTTCCATTTTCATTTTGTTTCAATTAATTTTATTTTATCACCCACTTCAGTTGAAGTGTAGGGTGATAGCCATTTTGTAAGTCCGCCATATTTTATGGGCACCCGCCATTTTCGTTCCCAGTTCTCCTTTGCGACGTTAACTCGCTTGTCATGTTGTATTATGTTTTATAATGTATTTGAGAGATATTTGATAACTATCAACCCATAAAAGCGGTTTGCTAGTTGGTTGATGATTGTTCAGTTCCATTATTGTTATATTTTTGCCCATTATTATTGCTAATGGTTCCTACCATGTCATCCCCTGTCATTACTTATGTCCCTTGATTATGTCCATCAGTCCCTACTTATGTCCCTTTGATTATGTCCATCAGTCCCTACTTAAGTCCCTTGATTATGTCCAGCAGTCCCTACTTATGTCCCTTGATTATGTCCATCAGTCATTACTTATGATTATGTCCATCAGTCCCTACTTAAGTACCTTAACTATGTCCATCAGTCCCCACCACTTACAATTAATTCTTGAAATGTTACTTGAGTCATCCATCATTCCCATATATTGATTGTTGTATTCCATCCGACATGATTTCTGGTGGGATACCTGAACCCCGATATTTAATTTTTAGGGATTAATCATTTTTTTTTAGGACTAAAGTGTCTCCCTATGGGATACACTTTGGCGGCCCCCGGGCGTATGTAACAGGGTAGACTATTAAGTAGCTACAACTGTTAGCCTTATAGTAAAGTATTTTATGAATGACTAGTTAGATAAATAAACCACTAGTCAAGAATCAATTACATCATCAGTCATGACACACATGAACCCATGATGTCATCAAACCTTGTGTGGCCTCCATACAAGTCAGACCGGAAAACATTTAGATTAGAGAGAACTTTAAACAATGGTTGGTCATCATCACATAGAAACAATAATTTCAGACTAGAGGATTTGTAGATGGTTAGGTTAAAGATTATTTCAACAGTCCAATAGCCCCCAAGACCAATCATTAGAAGGTTTCCGGTCTTAACTCCAATAAGAAATACTTCCTCTGGCGAGCCATAGCACCAGACAAGTATAAAGACTGATGCATCTTAGTAACGAGTTAGAGAGCTTGAGACAGTAACTCAGTGCTAGAGTCAAACCAACATAGGGCGTTCTTTAATCGAGGTGTGGAGCAACTTGGCGCATCCCCTATTACTGAACGAAAAAGCCCTTGACTCATACGGTTTGGATAATGAAATAACCGTCTAGAAATCTCCTACCGACCAGGAAAGTTAGTGAACCAGCGCTAACCCCTGCCACGATCATGTGTGTGGTTCATTCCACTTGAAGTAAGTTCGATCTAGTTTTGATTGAAGTCTCGAATCGTATTTTATTTTGCTAGGATTTTCACAGATCATAAAACGACTAGAGTATTAAGGAGCCGTAAGCCTTTCGCCTTGGAGGCTAAAGCTGGCAGTTTTCATTTCCTTCCCCACCAGAAATATATCTCGAGCTGCCACTGTTTGTTTGAAATACGAAACGAAAATAAAGAACATCTTTTATAACCATTTGGACTTATCAAATGCTCTGCACCATTGAAAGTTTCCATTGACTCTTCGAGTTGCTGAATACTTACCAGCCTTTCAAGATCCATATTAAATCCGTAAAGGCACTTACGAGTTCTCTTAATTACCTGGGTTGTCCTCTCTTCTGGAAGCAACACCTCTGGTGTATAACCAGTCTTCCCCAGAAGAACCCCTACAAAGAAAGTCCTGGGATTGTTTCCCTTATATTAAGTGATAGACGGATTTACATCTTCCTCCACAAAATTCTCCACGGTCACAGTCGCCTGCCATCTTTTATCAGGTCGCCTGCCATCTGCCATCAGTTCAAGGTCGCCTGACATCTGTCATCAGTTCAAGGTCACCTGACATCTGTCATCAGTTCACGGTCAACTGCCATCTGCCATCAGTTCAAGGTCACCTGCCATCTGTCATCAGTTCAAGGTCACCTGCCATCTGTCATCAGTTCAAGGGCACCTGACATATGTCATCAGTTCAAGGTCACCTACCATCTGTCATCAGTTCAAGGTCACCTGCCATCTGTCATCAGTTCAAGGTCACCTGCCATCTGTCATCAGTTCAAGGTCTTTCCATGTCTTCTTCATCCCTTTCAGGTCTATGTCTAATTCCTTTCTTCATGTTTTATTTTTGTATCCCTCTATTTCTTTTACACTGGGGATTTCAGAATAAGGACTGCCTTGTAGTTCTGTCAGCTGGGTTTTTTTCTCAATGTGAGTTCTAACTAACACCAGAGTCTTGATACTTATGGATGTCTCCAATCTTCCATGTGTTTATGGGTCTCCACCTGTCTTTTACCTTGTGGATTCCAGAACAAGTATTGCACTTTAATGTTATTAACTGGTTTTCTTAGTGTGTGTCCTGGCCACTGCAAGTATCTTTTTCATTACATCTTGTTTTATTGGTATTTAGGTAGTTTTTATTTTCCCTTCTTCTAGTCCATATTTGCGATCATGTCACACTTACATACCTGTCAACCTCCTGAGACAAAAATCTGTACGCCGGACCAAAAAAATCCTTATAAACACCCAAAAATCCTTACGCAAAAAATATATTAATAAATTATACACAATACAGTTTTAAAATGAGAAATGACATATACAAATTTATTAGCATTTGAATTAGTGTGATATAAAACATGCTAATAGTCTCATGCTGTTCTTTACATATAAGAAACTTAGTGATCGTGAGGTACTATTCTTTCGATGAACAGTGTTTTGTATTATAATCAACACATGCACTTTTAGCACTTTGCAGAATTGCATTTGTGAGCTTAAAGTCTGCACAGCATGTATCAATGTTAATCTTACACTGTAAAAAAGAAGTGAGTGTGTCTACATTCATGGACCTCCTGCAGTCTGTGTGGACTTTTTTATTGAAAAATAAAGCAGCGAAGTTTACGCAAACAAACTTTTTTTCTAGTTATGTAGGGCCGACACAGAATATTATGACATTAATTTATTGGAAATATTTAAATGATCAAAATATACCTGGAAAGATTAAGAGAACGACAAAAAAAAAAAACATACAACAAAGCAAAGCAAACAGCTAACAGCAACAAACAAACAAAATTTAACAAATTATGAACAGAATATTAATCTAGGAAGAAAAAATGTACTATCCAAAAATTTACAAAATTATTATTTAAAAATTGATAGCCTAGACCAGTGATAAAAGATCACCGCTTTATGAATTATAAAGCAGTGAATCTCGATCGCCGGAATAAAGTAGGCCTACTCAACGCAAACAAACTTTTTTTTTTTAGTTATGCATAGTCTACACAGAATATTATGACATTAATTTATCGGAAATATACTGAAGGGCAAGATATAACTGGAAAGATTAAGATAGTGATTAAATTGCAACAAAGCAAAGCAGCAATATTTAACAAAGTTATATGTACCTAAGCTTTTTTTAAACAAATTGGCGTCGAAATGTCTTGGCAAGCGTGGCTGATAACAGGTAACTTTAAAAATACGTCGAGTCACGCTGAAAGCCGAAAGTGTTTGAGGCCGAATTCAAAGTTTTTGCCGAATTGTTGGGCATAAAAGGATTTGATTGGTTGCTGCGAGAGACTTCAGTTTAAAAACAGACACCGAGATTCCCAGAATAAAAAAAATTGGTTAAAAAAAAACCTGGGCTAGAAAATATTTTCTGATTTAAAATTTTAAAAAACTTGGGTTGGAAAATATTTTTAAAATTTAAAAAAAAAAAAAATTCGATTTTTTTTTTGGTTTTTTTTTTTTGGGAGGAAGGAAAAATCCATACAACGAGTCTGTACAGCCGTACACTGCTAAAAGTATCAAAAATATGTACGTTGTATGAAAAATTTGTACAGGTTGACAGGTATGCACTTAGTATTCTGATTCTTCTTGTATGGCTTATGCAGTCATGTTTCTACACAGCTTTCTGCCCACAGTGCTGTGTATTGGTCTGTTGTTGTCTTCTTTTCACCACAAATTAATTAATGTTCAACTTCTTGATTGTCTTTTTAAATTTCAACTTGCCAGAGGTCATGTTCATGAATAATACGTTTATCACATCAAATCTTTTTAATTGTCACAAATTTCTGTTCCCATGCCAATGTTCCTGTTTTTTGTTTGTATTGTTTGTTTTAAATCAGACATTGGAATCAATGTAAAGAAACAACAATCAGGTGTTTCATACCTTGTCAGATCAATATAATCATCCTAATCTCAATTTTTCTTCTTCTTAATGAGTATGAAGACTGCAGATGACTCCCTTGGGGATTCTTACACCAGTACATAAACTCTTGCAGTGGTCCTTTCTATAGCAAATTTTTTACATGATGATGTTGCCAGCTTTATGCATAACCTCATATTAGTGTGCACTTACGTTAGCCTGAGGGAAAAGTAGTTCTAGTATTTCTTCTTCTCCTCATAGACCTTTGGGACCTACACGCGGAAATCAGATCAATATGATGGACAGTATGTTTATATGAACACCATATCAGATCTGTGAGAGAAAGTGAGAAGCCAGTATTACCAGTCAGATTAACCTCTTGGATAAAATTCCTCTTTCAGGAATTCAGACATGAAAATTGATTATGCACAATCTAGTCATGGTTGGATGCATATTTACATCATTAAAACAAAAGACAATATCATCCCATTCTTGCAGTCAGATTTGATATTATTTGTTAAATATTTCTTTCAGCAACCAGATCTTGTCTCTTATTGACCAAAAGTGTTGTATGTTATATGTATTTAATGATACAGTATAGTTCACACTTTGGTATAAGATTTATTAAATTTTAACAACGTTTTCATGACTTTTTGTAAAAGTTAACAGATGCATGATTTATTGCCTGAATGAAACATTGAATAACTGATAAAATAACAGATTTGATAACAGATGGATCAAATTATTTGGGGATTTAGGGCTGACTAACATATTTGATTGGATGGCTGCCACAGTGTTGTTCATTTAGCTATCATATTTGTGTTCTTCTGCTTGCAGCTGATTATGGCCTGACCTCTACCAAACCAGTTCAGACAGTTCCAACAGCTCTGCCTGGTAAGTTTAGCAGTTTTAGGAACATAATAATAAAATAAAAAAACGAAATTATAGCGCTATAATTGTAAACATAAATAAAGCCAACAAGTGGAACTAAACATCAACCTGAAGAAGACAGAGGTCATGACACTCGATGTGATAAGTCCTGAGCCCATACAAATATGGAACCAACAGCTGGAACAAACAAACATAATTACATATCTAGGAAGCATAGTAACACCAGACGGCAGAACAAGCAAAGACATTAGTTACAGAATGAACAAAGCCAGAACAGCCTTTGCAATTCTTCTCAGTGTGGCACAAACACCAAATTAAGATTATACAAGAGTTGCGTACTTTCTATACTTTTGTATGGCGCGGAGTGCTGGAGAGTTTGTATGGTGCAAAGTGCTGGAGAGTTTGTATGGCATGGAGTGCTGGAGAGTTTGTATGGCGTGGAGTGCTGGAGAGTTTGTGTGGCGCAGAGTGCTGAAAAGTAACAAAAATGTCCAAATTATCCTCATTCCACACAACCTGCCTAAGGAAAATTCTCTTAATTTTTTGGCCACATACCATCTCCAACCAGGAACTGCTTACATGGTGCAGTCAAAAAGGCATGCACACCATCATTGCAAGCAGATGCTGGAACTGAGCTGGCCATGTCCTCAGAAGGGACCCTGACACCATCACCAGAACTACTATGTATGGACCCCAGAAGGATGGTAAAAGAGAGGCAGACCAAAGACAACCTGGTGGAGAACAGCAGAGACTGAGATGCAAAGCATGAACTAGAGTTGGGGCATGGCATGAAGGATGGTCACAGACTGAGCAAAATGGGGACAATTTGTTGCTGCCCTACAAAAGATGCCACTAGTCGTGATGGCCACTGACTGCTATGCCAATTTGAGCTAAGGATCCAAGAAGGGTAAGAAAAGGTAAAGGATCCCGTTACACGCCCATTGAGGCATATTGGGAATGATATGTTAGGCCCATATTTTCTCAATCATCGGCACACTAGGGGTGATGTGGTCAGCATCATGCCGGCTGCCTTAACCTTCCCAGAAGTTGCTCTTATACCCAATTGGGGCTGGGTCGACCCAGGAGCCATTTGCGGCCTAAAAAAATCCCACCTCATCTGGGGATTGAACCATGGACCACTGAGCTAGGAATCCAGTGCACTAACCACTATGCTACCGTGGCTCCTGGATCCAAGAAGAAGAATGGTAAATATTTGGAATAGATCCACTCTTGAAATGTAGATAACTTTCATATGAAAACTGTTGCTTGCGTGAGATGGAGATGACTTATCTCTTTCTACCCTGTTAGTCATTTTTTCTCTATGATATGATGCATAATTATCTCAAGAGCCATGAAGTATGGCTGCCTGGTTATAGATTTCATGCTCTTTACACATAATTTTTTTAAAACTTATTTGGTTGCATATAAAGCTTACAACACTTCAAATTATTCTTCAGTCATTTTACAATTTTATATGTGTTTGATGGTGGATGGGTGTGTATGTGTGTGTGTATCCTGTGTTCTTCTCAAAGGTCTCTGTTGAGAAAAGAAAATGACTACTGCCGTCTCAGGCATGTCGTACAAGATGACTAATACGAGGTTGGCAACCTCATCACAAAAAACATACTGCCACAGAAACCACTGCTGCAAGAGCATGTGAATGCTTGGTGCAGGTTTCCTGCAAGGGAACCAGCTATAGTGGTCGCTCTATGCTCCATAAAGAATGAAAAGGAAATTGATGGTGATGATGATGACTAGTATTTTTGTTTAAAATAAAATTTTGCCTCGTATTGGTGAGGCACGTCCATGCAACCTAGACATAGGGTTTGTGAGTTATATTAGGGTGCATGTCCAAATATAAAAGACCATGTCTGGTTCTAGCCTCCTCCAGTCAAAGCTAACTATGAGGATGATGCGCCGTTGGGGTGAAAGCCCTCAGATGCTTTTTTTTGCTGGATGTTCCTGTTGGCGTGTACCTTTCTCTTCTGCTTGTTGTAAAGAGCTTATCTTCGCCCAATCTGAGGTGGCACCGGAGGATGCATCTTCACTTGGTGTGATTGGCAGCTTTGTGCTCCTTGATTGCTGGATTTATGTCAAGTGCCTTCATGTCTCTCTTGCACACATCTTTGAACCTTAGTGCTTATGTCCGGCTGTTCATTTGCCATCTGCCAGTTGTCCATAGAAAATATCTTTGGGGCTGTGACCATCTTCCTTGCAGCAGATGTGGCCAAACTAGTGTAATCTGCACTCTCTAAGAAGTGTATGCATGCAGTGAAGGCCAGCACGTGACAGCACCTCAACATTTGCCACCTTGTCATTTCACCAAATACAAAGGATGTGGCATAGACACCATAGATGGAAGGTATTTAGCCTTTTTTCTTGCTTAGCATAGGTTGTCCATGTCTCACTGCTGTACATAAATGTGCTGGTCATGCAGGCATTATATGCTACAGCTTTGATCTTCATTGTGAGTTTGGAGTTTTCAAGATGTGTTGTTAGGTGGGCAAAGATGGTTGCAGTTTTGCCAATGCAGCAGTTAATTTCTGTATCCAGAGAGAGTTTGTTGTAATGATAGACCCCAGGTATGTGAAGTGGTGCACCACTGCCAATTTATAGTTATCAATAGTAATAACTGGTGCAACATCCACATCTTGACCCAGCACATTTGTAATTATCATTTGGTCTCATCTTGATAATGTATACAATGGCTATGCAGTATCGAATTCTGGGTCTTCCTCATGCCATTTGTCTCTTATTATTCCTGATAATTGCTTTTATCTCTTCATATGTAGCTTAGGGGTCAAAGTGGCTAAGAGGTATGACATCTGCCTTGAAATCTGAAGGTACTGGGTTCAATTCCCAGTAGAGGGAATATAATTTATGGAATTTTTTTTCAGAACCAGTGGTCCTAACGATGTCATACTCCCCCCTGGTCTCTTGGGTAGTGAGATCGGATGCCTAGCCTTTCTCGGACAAGGGTGAATGAAAAAAATGTGCAAGCTATGCACATTAAAAATGCCACTGCAGTTGGAAATCATAAAGAGTAGGCCATGGCCGCTGCCCTGGCAAAATTAAAAAATTAGAAACCCACCACAAAAATATTTATAGAATGTGTGATTCCTATATACACACATTGGGATTCTCGCTAGTGTTACAGAGTTTATGCACTGTGCTGAAATCCTCCTTGTGTGATCTAAGGGAGGACATCAGAGCACTGATTGAGTTGTCCATGTGCAATGAAGATAGTCCATAAAACCAAACCAAATCCTCCTTCTTTGGCAAGTTTATCTGCCTTCTCATGTCCATAAATAATGTAGTGGGCAGGGATCCACTGTACTTTTACTTTTTTGAATTTGTCATGTGATAAAGATTAATAAACAAGCTGGCTGTTTCACCTGGCGAGGGTGTAGGCGAACAGCAAAGTCAGCTCGAGTACCACAAATACATACTTTCTGAGAGCAGGAATGTCAGCACATCACAAACCAAGTGAATCAAGCAGCAGTTTACCATCTCTTCTTGACTGTGCTAATGATTGGGAGATGGCAGTAGACATACCTGGGCTATGGGCATATCCAGAGAGTATCAGAAGGTCTCACAGTCGGCCAGATATAGTGCTGCATTCCTCATCATCGCACCAGATTATAATGATTGAGCTGATCATGCCATTTGAATCCAGATTGGATGAGCAGCCCTTGTTCAAAGTGGCCAAGTATAATGATCTGGTCATGGACTAGAGACACAATGGTTCACTGCAAGGGTCATGGCTGTTGAGGTAGGTGCAAGAGGTCTTGTGGCTGCCTCAGTGTATGATCTACTGAAACTGTTGGCTTTGAAAGGACAATCAAGAACAAAGGCACTTAAGAGGCTCAGCAAAACTGTGGAAAAGGCATCATGCTGGCTGTGGAACAATCTCAGTGGGCTATGGAACTTGGGACAGTAATTTGTTTTCAACATAAGGGTTACTTTCATAATTGCCTCCAGATGGTAGAAAATAGGAGTGAAGTTGAAAGCTGCAACCAAGGTGGAGTGGGTTCAATTCGTTGCACAAGACAACAGGAGGTTGACACTTGGGAGTCATGACCCAAGTGGGCCCACCACCCTTAGAGTGTAAAGAAGATTAAGGGGCCGAAACACTTGATCGATGGAGTGGACTTCTTCTAATGATCAGATTGCCTCCTGTTGTATCGTTCTGTATATAGTTTCCTATCATCATGATAATAACTACAAATGCTTGAATCCTCAATTTTTTTTAATTTCTTCCCCAGCTGGACAATACTATGGTTGCCCCCTAGGTTGGCTGGCCTATGACAACAGTTGTTACTTGATGAGAAGGACTCCTGCCACTTGGGTGGAAGCTCAGACTGCTTGTAGACAAGAGGGGGGAGGACTTGCTAGTATTAGCTCAGATATGGAGAATAAGTTTATCTGGAGCCAGTTACCTAAAGGTATGTCTGAAGCTCAGCTTGTTGCACTTGGGGTATGTCTGAAGCTCAGCTTGTTGCACTTGGGGTATGTCTGAAGCTCAGCTTGTTGCACTTGGGGTATGTCTGAAGCTCAGCTTGTTGCACTTGGGGTATATGAAAAATTCCTAAATCTTCTTATATCACCTAAGCTCCCCAAGGAGCATAGGCCTTATCTAAGTCTTCCTGTCCCACACCATCAGCTCAAAGTTCCCTTCATGTCTGTCTCCATTTCTCTTTTCCATGTGTTCTTTGGTTTTCCTGTACCTCTCCTACCCCAGAGGATTCCAGAACAAAGCCTGTCTGATAATTATCAACAGGTTATCTCAGTGTGTGCCCTATCCAGTGTCTTCTCATCTCCTGCTCCACTGGCACTTGTCTAGTTCTTGTCATCAGTTCCACATCAGTGATTTACATTCTAGTGCTAGAGCATTTTGAGCATTTTTGTGTATTATAAATATACTAGTGTAAAAGCCCATCATAAGACGGGAATTAAATTCAAAAGCATCAATACCTAACGGCAATTTTACTTATTCAAAAGTATTTTAAAAAACCACTGTGCATCACCACAGTACACGAACTACGTAACAGCAGCAAAGATCCCAATGTGTGTACGGGATCACACATTCTATAAATATTTTTTGTGCACACCGTCATTTGCGCATTCTTCTTTGGTAAGTGTTACTATTTTCGGGAGAGTACATATAAGGGAAACAATACAATTAATGTCTAACTTTCAACCAAAGTTGCACCACTTAGTGTTACGCACTGACAGAAAAAGCTGAGATTTTATATAGGATGCTACAAAATTCTTGTATTCTGTAAATCAGCACTAGAATATTTTTATGTTCTGTACATTTATAGTCATCATCTCCTTTTTCATTCCATATTGAGCTTGGAGCCATTGCTGCACATGATCACCTTGAGGAAGCAAAAATCAAAGCACATGCTAGTGCAGTTGTGGTTTCTGTAGTAATTTTTTTACATGATGAATTTGCCAGCCCCATTTAAAAAAAAACTTGTATTAGATATCTTTTTCGACATGACTGTGGAAACAGTGGTCTTATTCTTTCTTGCTCTACTTAGAGCCCCCCCACACCCTTCCCCACCAGGAACTAGTTAGGGCATTCTGTTAAAATATGTTTTATATATATATTTTTGTGTGTTCTGTTACTGTCTTGTGCTGCGTAACTTTATACTAAACATTTTTATGTTCAGTTACTGTCTTGTGCTGCTTAGCTTTATACTCAACTTTTTTTGTGTTCTGTTACTGTCTTGTGCTGCGTAACTTTATACTAAATATTTTATGTTCAGTTACTGTCTTGTGCTGCTTAACTTTATACTAAACATTTTTTGTGTTCTCTTACTGTATTGTACTGAGTAACTTTATACTAAACATTTTTTGTGTTCTGTTACTGTCTTGTGCTGTGTAACTTTATACTAAACATTTTTTGTGTTCTGTTACAATGATGTGATACATAACTTTATACTAAACATTTTTATGTTCTGTTACTGTATTGTACTGTGTAACTTTATACTAAACATTGTTTCTATTCTGTTACAATGATGTGCTACATAACTTTATACTAAACATTTTTTGTGTTCTGTTACTGTCTTGTGCTGTGTAACTTTATACTAAGCATTTTAAATGTTCTCTTACTGTCTTGTGCTGTGTAGCTTTATGCTAAATATTGTTTGTCTTGTGTTACAATGATGTGCTACATAACTTTATACTAAACATTTTGTGTGTTCTGTTAGAGTATTGTACTGTGTAACTTTATACTAAACATTTGTAATGTTCTCTTACTGTCTTGTGCTGTGTAGCTTTATGCTAAATATTGTTTGTCTTGTGTTACAATGATGTGCTACATAACTTTATACTAAACATTTTGTGTGTTCTGTTAGAGTATTGTACTGTGTAACTTTATACTAAACATTTGTAATGTTCTCTTACTGTCTTGTGCTGTGTAGCTTTATGCTAAACATTGTTTGTCTTCTGTTACAATGATGTGCTACATAACTTTATACTAAAAATTGTTTGTGTTTTTTTACTGCCTTGAATTAGTGACACCATGTATCCTAATTATAACCCATCCGAGGTTGAAAGAGTTACTTTATTCTTCAGTTATGAAACAACAAAAAAGTTCTATAACTTCAAGCTAAGCATGTTTGTGTCCTGAATTTTCTAATACTAAACTTTTTAAAATTCTGTAAATGTTTGCTTGTAATTATTTTATGTTGTTTAAATATAATGCTGGAGCAACTTCTGGGAAGGTTAAGGCGGCCGGCGTGATGCTGACCACATTACCCCTAGTGTGCCGATGGTCAAGAAAATATGGGCCTAACACCATATTCCCAATATGCCTCAATGGGCGTGTAATGGGATCCTCCCCTTCCCTTAAATATAATGCTGGAACATAGTATGTTTTAACAAAGAACATTCATCATGCTGATTTTTGTTTATTTGTTCAGTTCTGTATAGTCAAACTATTTATCAGCAGACAACCAGCCAGTAAAACTTTCCCCTTCAATACTTCACAGAAGCATGCAAGAATACTCATTCTAATGACAGCCAGTGCCAAAGCTGGGCAGACGCAATGGAATGTCAGTTGAATCCATCATGGATGTCACTGAACTGCCGGTTGTCATGTTCTTTATGTACGCAGACCTGTGCTGACAGACACACTCATTATGAGTGCAAGTTCTGGGCACTCATAGGAGAGTGTATCAGGAACCCTGACTGGATGTGGTCTAACTGTGCCCTTTCATGTGGCTGTGATACTTGTAAGTGTTCATGGTCACTTAAGCAGTTGTCCTATTTAATTGTTGTAAAGCATGTGTGATATTTGTGTACACATTGGCTTCATAAGATCAGGGTACCAGCAAGAATATGGTCAGGTGTCTACTTACTTACTTAATCATTTCTCTTCTACCCTGGGTACACCCAGGTTAGCCAGAGAGGGTGCCATACTATCCTATCAGCTGTCTTCCTCCTGGTCTGGTTCCAATCAAGTCCTCTGTCCTTTAGAGATTGTCTTATGTTGTCCTCCCAGCGAACAATGGGTCATCGCAGAAGTCTTGATCCCTGGCTCTTGGGTTCTCATATTGGTTGTGGTAGCCGATCTTCTCCAATTCTGCATACGTGGCCAAACCATTGTAAATGGGACTGTTCCACATGGGTCTGCAGGGCTTGGTTTTGAGAACTAAATATTCACAGCTATAAAAGACTACTTAGACTACAACTAGGAATAGGCTATTTAAGAATAGAAGAACCTTACTGTGCAGAATGTGTACAAGAAAATAATGTAGAGCATGTTGATATTTACTGTTGTGTATAGTAAATGTTGCTAAATGTAATGAGACATGGCTGGCTGTCAAACATTCTCACATTATGAAGCATAATCACAAAGCCTGAACACACTGGATACAACTCGACATGTTTAATCAACCATGTTATTAGAAGCAGAAAACAGGAAAAGGAAGTTAGCATAAGGGCAAGTAACTCTAGAATGAAACAAAGTAACCATGGAGACATATATACAAACGACCCCATCAACAGAACATTTTTTTACTAAAATGTTAGAAGTATGAAGAGCAGAGAATACCAATATTAGATTAGATCAGGTGTTGAGAATCGACAGACCTAGAGAACTAAACAGTATAGTAAAACAGAACAACAATTAATATATGAGCATTGGTGGGGGTTGGTGGGAGAGTGAAGTTCTCATAAAGTATATTGATGATGACAGATGAATAGTGAATTGGGTGTCATCTTGGGCTTCCCGTCCTCCTCCCTCTTATTAACAACAGGACAGGTATTAGAGACTACCATTTTAGAACAAGAGACAATACACAGGTATGCACATCAATACAATTTGACACTTTTGATTTACTCTATTTGAACTAATTGGAGGGGCAACATTATGCCATATTCAGATATTGGAAAACAAAATTGTTATCTTGAATTAACAACACTGTTTATCCTAATTATAACCCATCATAAGTTGAATGGGATTTTTTTTTCTAAAAAATAAGTAAAATACCTGCATTATTGTGTTCACCTTTCCATTCTCTGTAGAGCCTAACTCTTTAATGACATCTCTCAAAGTTATTTGGTTTTTGGTAATTTGCACCAGTTCTCCTTCTGCCTTCTTTATCCTTCTTATATTTGCTTCTGGTTCTCTTTTCCAAGTATTTCAGGAATCTCCCTGTATTATTTTAATCTGAGGATTCCAGAATTAGAACTGCTTTATAATGCCATAATCTTGTTTCTCCACTTCCTGTCCAATGTCAGTGTCTTTTTTTCTCCTCTTGTTCCATTGAACTTTGCCAAGCTTTTTCCTCTGACTTTGCCAGGATTTTTTCTATGAATTTTCCAGGTTTTTCATTGTTGTTAGTTTTATATTTATAATCTTGTTGTTCTACTTGAAATATTCTAATCTGCGCAAGCAGCCATGTGTAAGTGGATTTGTAGCCTCCTGAATCTTAACTCTTACTATACGTGAGCTAAAACCGCATTTTTACGCGCTAGTTTAGCTATCGTTACCGTCGCACGCCACTTGAACTGGCGAGCCGTAAAATTGGTACTAAACCCGCGCCACTTCACGGGGCTTGCCAGATAGTAAGAGTTAATATAGTGGAATGTATCCCTGCTGCTTGAAAAAAAAAAAAAAAAAACCCAAAGCAGCCATGTCTGTCCAAATGTTGCATATTTTAGTGCACATAATGAATGTAAATTATTTCCCTTTTCCGTGCCTTATGAGGCATGGAGACACCACAGAAGCTGGTCTCCTTGTATGAAGCCTGCACCATGTATTTATGTGCTGTTGCTCTGTCTTGATGTCTGTAGAAGTGATTTACATGATGAGGTTGGCAACTCCCATGCACAACCTAATATTAGGCACGTCTGGTGAAGGGTCTGAGGTCATTCTATTCTTTCTTGGTCTCTTCATAGACCTCCAGGACATTCATGGGGCAAATAATGAATGTTCGACAGGACAAATCTTGTGTGTGGTATCAGCCATCATCATCTGTATCATCGTCATTTTGAAATATTAGCCCAATAAGTTGATTGTACCATCTACAGTCAAAATGAAATTGTATATGGGACCTTTTAATATTACCCTCCCCAAAACCTACCAGTTATATTTTGTTATATATAGCAAAAATGTAAGTTCTTGCAATTTTTATCTGCACTCCCCTAATTGTACTTTTCTCTTGCCAGCAATCAATGAAGGATATTGGCTAGGGCTTAACGATCGTCATTTCCACATGACCTTTGTGTGGGATGACTTTTCACCCATTACCTTTACAAACTGGCTTCCTAATGAGCCCAATAATTATGAAGGGAAGAATGAGGACTGTGTTAAAATACACACAACTGTGAGTATCAGTTGTTTACCTACCAGTTGTTCAAATAGTCACTACTGTACTAGTAACATTAAATCAAGTATTCATTAACTTTACTAGCCAAGAGAATAGTATTCCAGATCCTAAAGTGTAAAGGACAGTACTATTAATTAATTTACCAAGTGAATTGTGTTTAATACTCTTTTTTTTCCAGGAGGAAAGAACATTCCTATCATTGCTGTAGATAAGAGATAACATTAATTCTGTAAATTATTGTGTGAATATTTTATTACTCTTTTCAAAGCAGCAGAAAAAAATAAATCACTATAAATATTAAATGATTCATTAATTGTACCTGAGGACTTGTTTACTTTTTACCATTGTGTTTAAAGTTGTTGTTCATTTTATTTATCCCCTAGCATTAATTTATCATAGGATAGTTGTGGGGAGGAGACACCTTAAATCTTGGTACTGCTTCTTACCATCTGGGCCAGTGATTTTCACAGTCTGGCTATACCTATGATGTCTATACACCAGTACTTATTTCTAAGACTGGGGTATTACTTTTAAGACCAGAACTCTTGACTGACATTCTATCCTTGTATCATATGATACATCTGAATATCATCTTATCTATTACTTATATTACCATAGACCTCTCGTCACAATCTCCAGGAACATTGTAATAGGTGGTTATTTTTAACTTTTCCCCCAGGACGGAGAATGGAGTGATGAAATGTGTGACCAGAAAAATGCTGGCTACATCTGTGAGAGAAAGATGGCTATTATGGACACACCAACCATTTCTCCAGATAAAATTGGATGCCCTATTGTAAGTGTTTTATTTCAAAGATAGGTTTGCTTGCATTCTCACTGTATGAGGTTGCTGATAAATCAGAGTAGAAAACTATATGTGTATGTGTGCTAGAATGTATATGCATCAGTGAATCTGTATAAGTTTGAATGTGTTTATGAATGATTGTGTGTTTAGGGTTTATGTGTTTTTGTATGAATTATGGGGTGGAGCTGCAGAGAAATGCTAGTTTCATATATAACTGCAGGATTTTGTTACAAATGTACAGGGCTGATGTACGACAGTAGTAGCTATGCATACCTACGCATTTGATTGTATAATGCTACTGGTTTCCATGGAAATGGTGGCCATGTTGGATTTTACTCATATATTTCAATTCCTTAAGGCTTTTTTATTTGTTAAGTTTTGAGCACCGCAGTTGAGATGGAAGCTCAGCGTTGTATTTTAGATAACTTCTGTAGAATCTGAGATATAAAACTTTAAAGTTTATACCCAAAAATAGTAAAAAAAAATTTTAAATTTTACATTATTTGCTATAAATCAAAATATTAATAATATATCACAAATCAGATCTGCAAAAAGTGTTATTATCCAATGGAAAATATTTGTGCCAAATCTCATATTACTTGACTAAAAATACTCAAGTTATTAAAAAAAATTAACGTAAAACAAGGTTCTAAGAAATTCTGGATTTTCTTCATAGGAAAAGCACAATTTCATTGAAAGTACAATTCACAAAATCAAAATACACTTTCTTAGAATTTGTTCTGACAAAGAATTTTGACATATTTAGATTTAGGAGAATTTAAGTTATCCAAATATAGACGAATCCCAATTTTCCTTTTTGTGCTATTTTGACTTAAAATGCACTGTAGGTTCTGCCCTTAATGACCCGTGTAGTTCTTGGGGGTCTGTAAGGAGACAGAGATAGAACAGGACTACTGCTTCATCATGTTACATATGGGTGCTCTACAAGGAACTTTACACAGAGATTTTGAACTGCACCTGTCTGGATACACTAGTCATGCCTGTAAGTGCATTGGCTGCTGTGGCATAGTAACCTACATCTGCAATGACATCCAAGGAAATGTCACACAGCAATCAACAGCCCACTCCACAAATGTACAAAAAGTCAATATCTGGCACAATGGAGGCAAATATACTATATACAATGTGTACAGCCCACCTCAGACAATATGCAACATACCAGAACTAAACAAGACACAGTATCTCAAAACTCTTCTTGTCTGTGACTTCAGCAGACACTCACCCCAGTGGGGTTATCCTGATTACAACAGTACTGGAAAGTACATTAAAGAGACCTGTGAAACAACTAACCTGTCAGTATTACAGGATACAGAGTCCCCTACCAACTCTGCTGCACAAGGCCCACCTGTCTCTCAGCTGACCTGACTTGACCATCTGTTCTAACTGAACGACCTTGGAAGTGACCACAAACCACTCCTTACCACTATAAGCACCCCCAGTAAAGCATGTTTCAAACAGAGAACTTGCTGGAATTTTCAAAAAGTGAACTGGAGACTATTCCAAGAAACATCTGATCGCCTCCCAGAAAACATTGATACCAACTGTGTCAAAACATTCAGTGATGAACTGAAAAAATCAGTCTTCAATGCAGCATCTCAGTCCATCCCAAGGGTCAGCCAGAAGCCATATAAACCATTCTGGAACAAAGAAATACAAATTTCTATATTTGAAAGCAACAAAGCAAGAACAACACTTGAGACCACGTTTTCACGAGAAGCAAAGATTGAGTACAATAAAGCATGTGCTAAAGTAAAACTTACAGTTAAGAAGGCCAAAAAAAGATAAATGGACAGAAACATGCTGAAACTAAGTTCACCTCTTATGACATACATAAAAGGTCACAGTGTTACTATTCTTTGCTTGTCTTTTGGGAACTAGTAAAATACAGGGGGCCTGCTGCAATCGTGGCTTCATACTTCACACAGAGCAAAAAAATAAAGATGGCAACTGAATTTACAGATTGTGAGATAGAACAAAGTAGGCTTTTGAGACATATTTACAGATTGTGACATAGAACTAAGTAGGCTTTTGAGATTTATATTTAATGATTGTGAGGTAGAACAAAGTAGACTTTTGAGATATATATTTACAGAATGTGAGATAGAACAGTGTAGATTTTATAAATATATATTTATGGATTGTGAGATAGAACACAACAGACTTTTAAGAAAATATTTACAGATTGCGAGATAGAACAAAGAAGATATATAAATTTATAAGTTGTGAAATAGAAGAAAGTACGCTTTTGAAATTGGAATTCAGAGATTTTGAGATAGAACTATGGAGACTTTTTAATTAATCTTTCATACAAAACATAAAAATTTAGATCATATTTATTTTCCACACTTTTTCTGTTTCAGTCAGGATTTGCCTATGGAGCCAGATGCTTTGTCATTATAGACATGCCAAAGACTTGGTTGGATGCAAAGTCCTACTGCAGCATGCAGAATGCCACATTGGCTACTATACCAGACAGGTAAGGTTACCTGCGCTTCATATTCCAAACAGATAAGTTACCATGCATTCATTTTTTTTCACACTTATGCAGATTTAAGTGTCTTTTTAGTTTATATCACATGACAGTATTTAGAACATGTGAAGTGTTTGAGTAGGGCACCTAATGAAAATGCCAGAATATTGTAGCACGGTGAACAATCTTTAGCTCCCCAAGGAGCATAGGCCTTCAACAAACACATGCCAAATTCTCCTGTCACATGCCATCAGCTCAAGTTTTGTCCATGTTTTCCTCATTTTCATTTCTACCTCCAGTTCTCTTCTCTATGTGTTTTTGGTCTACCTCTGCCTCTCTTACCCTGGGGATTTCAGAACAAGGATAGCAGTGTAATCTATCAACAGGTTTCCTCAGTGTGCGTCCTATCTGTTGCCAGCATCTTTTTCTCATCTCTAGTTTCACTAGCACCTTGTCTGGTTCTTACAGGGTTCTTTCTATCTTCTTTCAATGTAGCAGGGAGGTTCAGGCATCTCCCCCACTGTTATGGGTTATGTTACTTTCTTATATGTTGTGAGGTGGTGTGTGTCGCACCATGTTGTGCTGGTAACTGTCTGCTGTGTTTCTTGTTGGGTTGTGATGGCTTCTTTTGACATGATATGATGTATGGAGGTGTTCTGTGAAACTAGGCAATGTTCATAATACTACTGACTGAACAACACATTTTGGACCACCACACTTAATTAATGAAAAGTTCTCAGAAACCTGGCAAAGTCGGCTTGCATAATTTATTCACACTATATGTAGCATTTCGTAAAACGACACATCACAGTTTCATACAGCATACATATGTTGATCTCAATAAATATGATAGATTGGCCCATCAGAGATCAGACTAGTGATCTCTAGTAAAATATAAGATGAATTGGTGCAGATAGCACACATAAATCCTTCGTCTACTTGTAAATATAGAACTGGCTACCTGAGCCTCAGTTCACGGGCAAAACGCTCTCATAATATATCTGACTGTCACCATACATGTCACAGGTTATAAGAAGCCATGGTTTCTGTGTAGACAAGGTATTTCTTTATATAAAAATGTTTTCTAATGAATATAAATGCCTCAATCCGCCATCACTGAATGCGTTAAACAGTTCCTATCTTGAGCTTACATATAAGTATCAAACTCCAATAGAATTCTCACGTCTAGATACACAAATGAATAATCATTCCTATATACATGAATAAAGTGGCATGGGCCACACACACATCGAGAGAGTAGAACACCTCTGGTTTGCTCAAAAGTGAAAAACTCACTGAAAGTCTCTCTCTTCTTCCAACATCATCAAAACTAAATGAACGTTGTGAGCAGTCATTAACCCACGTATTTGTGGGCCAGCATGTCGTGACTGTTTCTGAACACTTATATGAGCCCTTCTCATTTGTGTTAAAACATCAACATTCATCATCAACAATTGCATGTGAACACGTACTCATAGTTGAGAGGGTGTTTCATGGTGCAAAAACTTTGATACCAAAGAAAACAAACTATCCAAGCCACTTCGCACCCCAAAACAGTCCTCAACACTTACCCTGGGTATTTGAGAACAAGAACTGCCTTGTAATCTATTAACAGGTTTCCTCAGTGTGTGTCCTATCCATTGCCAGCATCTTTTTCTCATCTCTTGTTTCACTAGCACATTGTCTGGCTCTTGTCATCAGTTCCACATTGGTAACCTTGTTGCTCCATTTCAGTCCTTTTAACCTATGTAAGAACCCATTTATGAAAGTATTGTAGTACATGTAGGATGTAAAAGTATCCCATATTACATGACATTTCATATATTTGTGGGATGCAAAGAGTGTCCCATGTGAGAGCAATAGATGAGGTGCCATATATACTGTATTTCTCAGTTTTGTGTAGAAAATGACTGGGGCTGTATGCTGAGCCATCAGTAATTTATTACTGCTCTCACTTAGTAGTGCAGTGTTGAGGTTATACCATACACTGCTGCAGGAGCCTGTGAAACTGATGCCTTATTATGAAAATTAGGTCTTATTGTGACACACTAGTAGCCTGCACCAGTCATAACTGATGATGAGGATGATACACTCTTGAGATGATAGCCCTCAGCTGTTTTTTTACCTGATGTTCCTTTTGGCATTTCTTTTCTCTTCTGCTTGTTGTAAGAGTTTTTAATTTGCCCAATTTGAGGTGGTGCCATAGAGAGCATTGCTGCTTGGTGAGTCAGCAGCTTCATCCTCTCAGGTTGTTGGATTTATGTCCAGTGTATTCATGTCTCTCTTGCACACATCTTTGAATGTCAGTTGTGGTCACCCAGATGTTCTTTTGCCATCTGTCAGTTGTCAGTAGAATATATTATTGGGGGTGCTACGATCTTCCATTCGGCGGACATGACCAAGCCAGCATAATCTGTGCTAAGTATTGTATAAATGCTTTGAAGGACTGCACCTCGATATATACGCCACTTTGTCCTTCCATAAAATACCAAAGATGGGTGTGGCATAGTCACTGTACATGGAAGGTATTTAGCCTTTTTTCTTGCTTAGCATAGATTGTCCATGTCTTTCTGTAATATAGAAGCATGGTGGTGATGCAGCATCATATAACACAGCTTGGTTCTTCATTGTGAGTTTCGGGTTTCTCCAGACATGCATTATGAGGTTGGCAAAGATAATTATTGTGAAACTCATTTAATTGTGAAATTTATTTTATTCTTGTGCAAAAACTCATGTCTTATCTGGAAACTCACTCACGTCTTATTGTGAAATTCATGTCTTTTATGGTGAGATGCAGAAGGGTAGACGCTCCCATGGTGGCCAGAAAAAGCGCTTCAAAGACACGCTTAAGGCTTCATTAAAAACCTTTGACATAAACCCAGACACATGGGAAGCTGCTGCGCAAGACCGAACTGCCTGGCGCACATCTCTTCGTAAAGGTGCAGTGGCATGTGAATCTTCCAGAAGAGCAGCAGCGGAACAGCGGAGACAAGCTAGAAAAGATCGTGAAATAAAACCTTCACATGAAGCAAACATTCCCTGCCCACACTGTCCGAGATCCTTCCAGGCTCGCATCGGGCTCATCAGTCACCTTCGTACTCATAGACTATCCTAACATCCTAATAATTGGATGAACAGAGTGGTCTTCATCACTTGTGATGGACGAACAACAACATGTCTTATTGTGAAACTCATGTTTTATTGTGAAACTCACTCATGCCTTATTCTGAAACTCACTCATGCCTTATTCTGAAACTCACTCATGTCTTATTGTGAAACTCATGTTTTATTGTGAAACTCATGTCTTATTGTGAAATTCACTCATGCCTTATTCTGAAACTCATGTCTTATAAGGAAACTCACTCATGTCTTATTGTGAGACTCAAAATGTATTGTGAAACCAGGAATGTGGAGTCGGAATCAGGAGTTGGAATCATAGCCGGGAAGTTGGTCATTTTTTAATGGAGTCAGAGTCAGTAAAAAACATCACAACTCCGAATTTTACAAGACTTAAGCCCTATGTTTTAAGAACTAATTCAATTTAAATAAAAAAATTATCATATTTAAAAATACATTTTGAGTTTTTGTTTTCTATTATGGTATGAATGAATGAATAGTTAACAATGTAATCTATGAATGCCACATATTTATTTATTCACACATATACTATACTTATACATATAACTACATATGTGCATAATTTTATGCTATATGACTAGTTAAAAAAAACTGTAGTTGGAGTCATAGTCTAAACATTTTTTTGACCGACTTCACATTAGTGGGTGAAACTCATGTTTTATTGTGAAAGTCATCAGCAAATTCTGCCATCTGCAGAAGTATGAATCTGTTAGTAATTTCTGTCATCTGTGGCTGTCTCTGTCACAGCATCACAGGAGCTTTCATTACATCAGAACTAGTACACAAGACATCATCACTCTGGATAGGGTTATCCAACACTGATGGAGAATATCACTGGGACGGTGGAAGCAACATACAATACACAGCTTGGGCTCCTTCTCATACTGGTAACATAATTCTTGCTAATTTTTTTTTTTTTTTTTTTTTTTGGTTTTTAAAAAATATGTTACATCAGTTTTCTACTTGGTATCTTCTAGAATCCCTGTGTAGTTCATGAGGGGCCTCTGAAGAGACAAAGAAAATATAGGACTGCTGCACCTCAGGCGTGCCATGCAAGGTGACTAATATGAGGTTGTGTGTGGGGCTGGAAACCTCACCATGTAAAACTAATTGCCACATAAACCCCCACTGTAAGACCATGTGACTGCTTGGTGCAGGCTTCCTGCAAGGGGACAAGCTGCAGTGGTGGCTGCATACCCCATAGGAGCTCAACAGAAAATGACGACGATTGTTAACATTGAAATAATTTATTTGGTGCTGTTGTATCCATGTGATTATTTCCAGTTTAATTAATAGTTCCTAGAGTGTTGATCTACCTGGTTTTTTGTCTTTGTCTGTTTATATTCTTACTGTTTCCCAGATAAAATAATGTATGCTGGTTTATTTTGTTTCTGTTGTTGTTTAACTAGGAACTCCGCCTATGCCGGTCCCAAGCCCGGATGAAAAAGGAGGAGGGCGGCCTGCATGGAGGCCGTAAGGAGGCAGCCCCTCCACCATGCAAAGGCACAACAGGCCAATCACCTGTTTGTCTTAAACTATGATTACGAGCAATACAAGAGAGAAAACCGGACTGATTCTAAAGGCGACGAACTGGAACGGACTACGGACTACGACTTATGGAACTTGGAACACAAGAAGTATAAATGGGAAGGAAGAGGAGCTGGTGGAAGAGATGAGGAAAGCAAAACTAGAAATCCTGGCTATAACGGAAACGAAGAAAAAAGGACAAGGAGTCATGGATCTTGATGGCAACACGTTGCTCTACAGTGGTGTACCCATATCTGAAAGAGCTAAAGGGGACGTGGGTTGCATTGTGGCCCAAAATCAAAAAGATAGTATCAAGGGATGGAACTTTATCTCGGAGCGCATTATGGTTGTAAAACTAAAAGAAGGAGAAACCATAGTCAACCTGGTCATAGTGTATGGGCCAAATGAGGATGAGAGAGCAGAGGTCAAGGAGGAATTCTTCGAGCTGCTTCAAAGGACAGTAGATGACTGCCTAGATGAAGTTATCATGCTCGGAGATTTTAATGCCAGAGTTGGAAATGACCATGCTAGATGGGGTGGAGTTATCGGAAGATATGGAGAAGATACTCTCAATGACAATGGAAAGCGACTCCTTAGATTCTGCAGTGAGCAGAATCTGATCATTACAAACACAAAGTTCCCCCATAAGCGCATACATGCATACACTAGATGTGAACCAACCAAGAATGAGAAGTCAGTGATCGACTATGCCATTGTTCGGAGAAGCTCATTCAGATATGTCCGAGATGCAAGAGTCTGGAGGGGGCCAGAGATTGGAAGTGATCACTACCTGCTAACAATCAAACAAACAACTGAAAGAGTTGCTCAGCCTAGGAACTGCCCAACATCACGCAAGAAACCAAGTAAACGAGCAGGAGAAATGAGCATTAGGACCTACAAGCTGAGAGAGCCAGAAATTAAGACCAGATATCAGGGGCTTATTGCTACAGCAGTGAGCAACACAGAAGAACGACCTGATGACTTGGAAACCCTCTGGAATAAATTCAAGGATATCATAAAGACAGCTGCTGCAGAAGCATGCGGTGAAGTCCAACTTGGGAACCAGAGAAAGAGGACACCTTGGTGGACAGAGGAAGTCAAAGAGAAAATAAGAGAGAAGAAAATGGCATGGAAACAATACTTAGGAGCTAAAAACACAACAGGACAAATGGAAAAATATAGAGAATATGTGACGCTCAGAACAGAAGCAAAGAACAAAGTGCTAGCAGCAAAACAGAAGTCCTGGGAAGAATTTGGAGAAAAGCTAGAAAAAGATGCACAAGAAAACCAGAAATTGTTCTATAAGACCCTAAAGAACATGAGGAAGGAAAAACAATGCCCTCTCAAATTTATAAAGGACAAGCAAGGCAAATTGCTTACTGCCCCGAAGGAAGTAATGGAAAGAATATTTCTCAGAACTCCTGGATGGTGAGCATGGTGAAGCATCAGAAATGATAACCACTAGCACAGAAGAGAAAACCAATGATGGTGAAGATGACATAAAGATGGAAGAACTGAGGGCAGAACTAGAGAATATCAAGATGGGCAAAGCAGCAGGGCATGATGGTATAACACCAGAAATGGTTAAGTACATGGGAGCATCAGGCGACCTATTACTCTTAAAGGTCCTACAGGCAGCATGGTGCAACAAGACCATACCAAAGGATTGGGAGATTGCCATCATAACACCAATTTTCAAAAAGGGTGACAATCAACAATGTGGAAACCATAGAGGCATATCCCTTCTCAGTGTCCCTGGTAAAATCTACTCTAGAATCCTAGAGCAGAGACTCCGACGCCTAGCTGAGCCACAATTGGATGAGGTCCAGTGCGGATTCTGAGCAAACCGAAGTACTCAAGACCTAATCTTCACACTCAGACAGCTGAGTGAAAAGGCCCTTGAGTATAAGAGTGAGATCCATCTTTGTTTCATAGATCTAGAAAAGGCGTTTGACAGGGTCCCCTGGAGCAAACTTTGGGACTGTTTGGCAAGGAAGAATATTCCAGCACCTCTGATTCATGCTATACAGAGCTTCTACAAGTCTTGCAGAAATTATGTGAGGACAGCAAACCATAAGTCAGAAGAGTTCAGGACCACCACTGGTGTAAGACAAGGTGATATCCTATCACCTTACCTCTTCATACTCCTTATGGACGATGTCATCAAGGCATGTAAGGAGAGAACAAGAAAGTATTCAGTGGGGTACTGGAAGATGAGACAGGTCTATATTTCGGAGCTGGCATTTGCTGATGATGTTGCCCTGATTGCTAAATCAGAGGCACATCTCCAATCCAACCTGCAAGTCTGGAAGGAAGAGCTGGAGAAGAGAGGGATGGTCATAAGCAGCTCTAAATCAAAATCCATGGTGATATCACAAGAAGAAAGAAAACATCAGATTAAGTTGGGAGAACAGGTCCTGGAGCAGGTCGACCACTTTAAATATCTCGGAGCTATTATAGACTGAAAGGGAGGCATCAAAGAAGAGTTGGCCACTCAAAAAGCAGCGGCTGGGAGACTTTTTCAGGCCATAAATCGTGGATTCCTCAGCAAGAAAGGTTGGTAAGAAAACGAAGATGGCTGTATACCGCTCCACCTATGTCCCAGTCTTGACATATGGATGCGAGTCGTGGGCAATGACTACAACCCACAAAAGCCAGATCCAAACCTCAGAAATGAGGTATCTGAGGAAAGTGGTTGAAGTAACAAGAAGAGACATGGTCCGCAACCAGACGATCCGTCAGGGCCTAAAATCCCATCCGCTGCAGACCCAAATAGAACAGTCCCAACTAAGATGGTTTGGCCATGTCTGCAGAATGGGAGAAGATCGGCTACCACGACAAGCATGGGAAACAAAGAGCCAGGGATCCAGACCTCCAGGACGACCCAGAGTCCGCTGGGAGGACAACATTAGACAATCTTTGAAGGACCGAGGACTAGAATGGAACCAGGCCAGGAAGAAGACAGCTGATAGAATGGTCTGGCGCTCTCTCTTCCAAACTTCTACACCTCACGGTAGAAGGGGAATGACTAAGTAAGTAAGTTTAACTAGGACTGCAGAGCTTCTCACTCATTTGCAGCCAATACCACATTGAAGACTCCTTGGTATTATCTACACTGTAGATTGAAGCTTTTCCTTGGCTTTTCTGCCATTCAGAAACATGTTGAGTTGAAGTCATGAGCTCCAGTTTCTCCAGCTTGGCTGGCATTTAGAGGATCATCTCAACTTGACACAAGCTAGGAGGAAGAAGCATGTGGCATACTGTGCATTCCCCGCTATCCAAGGGGCCTCTCCAAATATGCAGAGCTAAAATATTATGCTTTGGTTCTGGGCCCTCCACAGAGCCACTTCTCAGCTACCCCTGCCCATCATGGGTCCATAGTGAGATCCTCCTGCATGTAGCCAACCAGGTGAAAAGCCAGAGTTACGTTTGGGGCTCAAGTGACTCCTGCAAGCTTAGTGTGCAATGCTTCTTTCACAACAGGGGTATTCCCTGGAAGAGTGTGGATGATTTCAAAAGTCAATGAGGGTGTAAATACCCTCACAGACAGGTTCACTTCCTCATTTTAATACTGTAGCTTTGTGCTTAGCTGGTGGTTATATAAGGATGACTTCAGATATGCCTTAATGCATTTTGTTTCTGTTAATATGTTATATTCATTTTGTATTTGGTACTTTCTGAAATGTTGAAACTGTTTTTTTTTTTTTTTTTTTTTTTTGGGGGGGGGGGGGGGGGGGTGGGGGGTGTGGGGAGGGGGGGGGGTGGGGGGGGGGGGGGTGGGGGGGGTGAGGGGCGTGGGGGGGGGGGGGGGGGGGGGGGGGGGGGTGGGGGGGGGGGGGGGGGGGGGGGGGGGGGGGGGGGGGGGGGGGGGGGGGGGGGGGGGGGGGGGGGGGGGGGGGGGGACTATTGTGTCAACATGGTTATTTTCTGTTTAGTAGTTTTCTAAAATGTTATTTAGAGTTGTTTTCTCCATCTAAGAGCATCTTTTTAAAATAATCTGTCCTCTTTCTGTTTGTTAATACCACCTGCATGCAAAAAGTTGGTAGTTTAATTTGGAAAAAGAGGTGCCTGATGCAAATATTGTCATGGTTGCATCATGGTATATGTGTGGTGTTTAGGTGTTTGAATAATGGTATTTATGAAAGGTGATTAATTGATAATTGTGATTTTCCGTATTTACAATGATGTGACAACTTTTATCTTAGTAAGACTTTTTCTGCTTTTCATGTTCGTCCATCTCGTCATGTTATATAGAATTAATCATCCTATTTTTCTTATGTACTTACTGTTACTTGAAATATCAGTGATGGCTGTTAGTTCTTCATCAAAATATGTCTTCTTCTTCCTCTGTCTTGAGTTTGTGGTCATGCTATATGTGAAGGCTTGTCACCAGGATGAAGTGCACAGTCTTTTCCATGTCAGCGTGGCAGTCCCTCAGCTTCTGCTTGAGCTTAGCACCTTCTTGCAAGGTCTGGCATTGTAGACCATCTTGGGCTGTGCAGTTTTGGAGAATGTGTTTCATGGGTCTGGATTCCAGTTCCACATGAACATTCATTGGCGTGAGATATACTGAGGCATTATAGGTGGCTCAGTAATCTGCAGTGGTCAGTTCTTAGGCTGAAAATGATGGTCTGCTGGTGTTTAAGAAGTTGGTGGATTGGGTCAGATCTGTTGTATATATCTCCTTCATTCTTCCACTGGTAGTTGTAATGGTTGTGGATAAATGTTTTAGCTTCTTGATAGGACAATTGTTGGCCGAGTTATTACTCCATTTTACTGCCAGTTCTAGATAAAGCATCAGCTTTCTCATTCCCAGTGATTGCACAATGGAGGGTGACAGCTGATGATCTTTGTATAATGCTAGGCACAGAAAATATGTCAGAAGCATTCATTTACATGACCTTGAAAGGAATATTTCTGAAATATTTCAGGGAATGAAAACAATACATGTGTTGCCATTAGATCACAGAAGCCTGTTGGATTGTGGGAAAGTCTTGAATGTCAAACCATGCAGCCATTCATATGTGAGACATTTCGGCGGGGTTTTGATCAGACCACTACAACTACAACTTCAGCCCCAACAACATTAGCAGAGTGTCCACTTTCTTGGAAAAGCCATCAAAACCATTGTTATAAAGTAAGTGAGCAAGATGTCATCCATGCACTTTAAATGTGTTGTTCAGATGTAGCAGTAATGATTGTTTCTTAAAGCAAAAGCTTAATGTTATGTGAAAAATATCACTTTTACATTTACTGGTGATGATTATTTTATGTTTGTTGCCTATTTGAATGTGGTAGTTTTTATTTCATGGATAATTGTCAGCCAGGTTATTGTAATCTGCTGTTCAAATTGCCACACAGAGTTTTAGGCAGATTCTCACACAAACCAATAAGTCAATGTTTTACATAATTTTGCTGGTAAAGTTTTTACACAAACTGCCAGTCAAATGTTTATAAGTTTGAAAACTGGGAAAACTAACATTTTATGAACTGAAATAAATGTTATGTGGTGTTCTAAGTTCTAAATCAGTGTTTCTCAAAGTAAGCAGTTGGATTATCCGGGTGGGGGGGGGGGGGGGGTCACTAAGAAGCAGAGTTGACGGAAGGGGGGGATGATCTAGGTGGGTCCTTCCGAGCGTAATGTTTGCTTATTCACTAATGGCTTTGTTAGAGCCTAGAGTGAAACACCTTCCTCTCCTCGCTTCATCTTTAAAGGTTTCATGATGCCAAAGATGTGGGATAGGAAAACCAGCCTGAGAAAGAAGGAATTATAAGAGATAAATGAAAGAGAAATAGTTTAATATATTACATTTTGTTTTAATTTTATTTTAATCTTCCTTAGCATGTCATGCAAACTACAATTCTGAAGAATGATATATATTTTTTTTCAATGTTAGAATAGAGGGACACTGGTGATGACTTACGTAACCAAGAAATATTTGGGGAACCACTGTGCTAGATGCTTTGAAGTGGTCTACACCCAGACGGCACTAGATATTGGAAGATCAAAGGCCCATTCTGGCATTTAATTAGCAATTCTGAACCATTATAGCAACTCTGGGATTGTGGCTGCACCACTTTGGGAGGAGTATATTAGCGTTGCACACTAAAACACATACGTCTGGAGCCTTCATTGTACACTGTATTGCTAATACATGTCAGCTCCCTTGACCGCATCAATCAGCCTGCCTTGGCATGGCATGCGTTATGGCAAACTGCATTGTGGCAAAGTGATGCATGTGTGCAAATGTCGAAAATGCCCGATTCTGTCATTTGCAATTTGCTTTTGGCTCCTGTTTCTCCTAATTTAATTACACATCTTTTTGTAGAGGATTTTAACTAAACAGGAGTTATCTTGCATGAGAAAAAATAATGCCCGTTCTGAAAAAATTGATGCATTTATGAAGGAAAGAAGTGGAGAACAACAGGAAGCTAGCGTAAATTCAAAAGCCCCTCCAGATGGCTTACATTTCCTATTGAGCGCTTCCAAGTAACTCAAGCACCTTAACAGCGTTCTTGAAGACAACTAAATTAAATACAAGATGGTGAGTACATTCAATATGTGCATTAAATATTAGTCTAGAGGGACAGGACTCCACTTGTGTAGAATTTCAGAGGATTGGGGAATTTCCCTTTTTTTGTTTCTTTTTAAAAAGGGCAAAGGCTTCCTTCACTATCTATAGTATGGGAGGCTTATTATAGCAGAGGGTAAATTTATATTAATGCAGACCTGTACATTCACTGTCTGACTTGATATGAAGTTAAAGCAATTATATATCATGCTATACATAGCTTCTACAAATCTTGCAGAAATTATGTGACTATGGCAAACCATAAGTCAACAGAGTTCAGGACCACCACTGGTGTAAGACAATATGATATTATGGCACCTTATCTTTTCATACTCCTTTTGGATGATGTCATCAAAGCATGAAAGAAAAGGGCAAGAAAGTATTCAGTGGGGTACTGGAAGATGAGACAGGTCTGTATTTCAGAGCTGGCCTTTGCCGATGATGTTGCCCTGATTACTAAATCAGGTGTTTATCTTCAATCCAACCTGCAAGTCTGGAAGGAAGAGCTGGAGAAGAGAGGGATGGTCATCAGCAGCTCCAAAACAAAAACCATGGTGATATGAGAGAAAAGAAGGCATCAGATCAATGACTGCAACCCACAAAAGCCAGCTCCAAACCTCAGAAATGAGGTACCTCAGGAAGGTGGTTGAAGTAACAAGAAGAGACATAGTCTGCAACCAGATAATACAGCAAGACCTTAAAACTCAGCCACTACAGACCCAAGTAGAACAGTCAGACCTATGATGACCATGTCTGCAGAATGGGAGAAGATCAGTTACCATGACAAGTATGGAAAACTAAAAGCCAGGAATCCAGACCTCCAGGACAACCCAGAGTCTGCTGGAAGGACATAATTAGACAATCTCTAGAAAACTAGAATGGAACCAGACCAGGAGGAAGACAGCCGGTAGGATAGTATGGTTCTCTCTCTATTCTAAACCTCTACACCTCATTGTAGAAGAGGAACGACTAAGTATTTTTCATGAAGAATACTGGTTCAGCACCTTGTTATAATTTGGGTATATAGTGATCACTATTCTATAATAATATGACATGCAGAGTTCTTCATGAAGGACATCTTATAGAACCAATTGGGATAAGTACTGGAGTGCAACAGGGCTGCCTTTTGTCACCATTCCTCTTCCTATTGGTAATAGATAGGGTTATTTAAGCATCAACTTCAGCCAACAGAAAAGGAATCCAGGGGACTCTGACTAAATAGCTTGGAGATCTAGATTTTGCCAATGACATGGCTCTCCTGTTCCATAACTGTAATCTGATGCAAGACAAAATTAAAGTAATATATAAGAAGTGGGTCGGAAAATACACCGGGACAAAACAAATATAATGAGAATAAATGCAGAAAATGATAACAATATTGCACTTGAAGAAAAACCACTACAAAATGTAGAATCATACATATACCTTGCAGCAATAGAGATACAGTTGGAGGAACAGACACTGATATCAGAATAAGAATACAGAAGGCTAGAGGAGCTTTCATTGCATTGAGAAATACATGGAGATCAAAATAAATTGAGTGCAATACAAAAATCAGAATCTTCAGTTGAAATCAGTCCTATTGTATGGCTCTGAAACATGGAGAACAACAAAAACATCAATAAAACAGCTACAGACTTTCATAAATGGATGCTTTCATAGAATATAAGGATTTACATGGTATGACAAGATCACTAATGTGGAACTGATGACAAGAACCAGACAAATGCCAGTGGAACAAGAGATGAGAAGATCACTAATGTGGAAATGATTATTAGAACCAGACTAGTGCCAGTGAAACAAGAGAGGAGTAGAAGACGCTAGAGATGGATAGGTCATGCACTGAGGAAGCTTGTTGATAGGATCATCAGGCAGTCCTTGTTCTGGAACCCCCAGGATAAGAAAGGCAGAGGTAGACCAAGAAACACATGGAGAAGAGAACTAGAGACAGAAGTGAAAATGATGAGAAATATGTGGAAAGACCTTGAGCTGATGGCACATGACAGAAAGATGTGGCATGTGTTTGTTGAAGGCCTCTGCTCCTTGGGGAGCTGATGGGTAATGAATGAGTGAAAATCTCAAGGACCACACAAATGTGAAGCTTATGTGATTTTGCTTAAATTCAATGTGATTTTGTGTTCACAATTTCTACCAAAGTTTTGAAAAAGTATAGCAAATTATAAATTGATATGTTCTATTTTATGAATTTTCCTGGTGTAGTCAGTTATCTCTGAGAGTATAAAGAAAGATTAAGGTTGCTGCTAGATCACACATGTCATCAAAGCAACTAAAATGAGGCTGTGTGCATGATGCTGGGAGTTTCATTATGCAAAACCCATAGCTACAGAACGTACTGGTACAATAGCACAAGGGCCTTGACATAGGTTCCCTGCAAGGGAACCAGCAGAGGTGGTGAATTTATGCTCCATAAGGAGTGAAGATGGAAAAAAAAGGATTATTTATCTGGAATTAATATGATGACAAAACCATGTAAGAACATAGAGTTAAACTTTTATTTTTGGTTACATTTGGACAAAAACATAACAATATATACCACACTTGCATGCCCATACATACCCATGCCCACCCAAACACATTTCTTGATTTTAAAGTGTGTGAATGACACATATTTTTTCCGTTAAAAAAATAAAGCTACTGTGAGAACTATTTTTGCAGATGCTTTGATGCAGCACTTTTCCACTGTGATGGAGGTAGTGCTAGACAAAACAGGTGCTGAATGACTGACAAAATCCATTGACAGAGATGGCACCAAAAGCAGAAGAGACAAGGGGAGTGGGAAATTGACTCAACACCTGATAAACATTAAAGTTTTACATTCTTTTTCCCTGGACAAATAATTTCTTTGTCAATGGAAGTAAGAAAGATAGTTCTTTGGTGTTATATAGAACCAATCCTGACATACAGGAGTGATTCATGGACAATTTGTAAACTAGGAACAAAACTAGAGGACACAGAGATATGGTTTTAAAGAAGAATGTTTAAAATACCATGGACAACCAAAAAGAGTACTGAGGATGTCCTGAAAGAGGCCAATGTGCAAAGGAAACTTATTTCACAAGTTAGAAAGGAGCAATCCACTTTTTTTGGGCATGAGAAGAGGAAAGCTGGAATACATCGTAACAACAGGTAAGATTGAAGAAAAAGAGATAATGGAAGACAAAGAGAGAAAGTACTGGACAGTTTGACATCGTGGCATGGAAAGAAGTCAACAATAGAATTTATAAATTGTACTGGAGACAGGAAGTTGTGGAGAGACATCACTACGTCACTAGGCATGGTACTCAAAGAAGAAGAAGAAATTATTTCTCTTCTGATGGTTGTGGTTTAATCAGTGTTATTCAACCTGATGAAAGATTGTTGGTGTGTTGTTTTACCTTTGTTCATGATTTCACAAGAAAATATGTTCTTCTCTAGAATCAAATGTTGGTGCTGTAATTAAACATGTATTCTTGTCAAGATCGTTAATTTGTTTCCTTCTTTTTCGTGCTCTTTCAGATAAGCACATCTATCTTCTAACAAAGTTAGCAGTCTGTCTCAGCTTTTCTCATCACCATACAGTTTCTCTCACAGCTGGATGGGACAAGGTCACATTGCTGCTGTCATGGAGCCAACAGTCTTGAAGGAAATGTTCTATTGTTAGCCCTCCCCACTTGGACGCATACCTGTCTGTCCAATTTTCAGTTTATTGAGTAGATGGTTGAGTCAGCAATGGCTGATTCTTAATCTGAAAATTTTCACATAATCTCTTCATTGTAATGTATTATATGAATCTGCCGCATCAGACTGTTTTTTCCCTGTGCCATTTTTCTATAATTGTTGTTAATTATTTATTAATCTGTTTATATGTTGCCCTGTCTTCAGTTTTGAATTTTCTTCCTCCTTCTTAGGCAAGTCTTTCTGCCTTCTCATTTCCAGATATATATATTGCAGGGAACTAGGATCCACTGTACTGTTCTGAATTTATAGCTGGTTTCCGTTTGTGATTCTGCCAGCCTTATTCAGTGCTTTTAGTGTTACTGAGGGCATTTATGACTGACTGGGAGTCTGTGAGGAACACTATCTTGTCATTTGCAGAAGATTAATTTCTGTAACGGACATCAAATTCCTGTATGTCACATAATGTATGTGACTGTTTGAATCACAAGAGAAAGTCATATTTTGAGCACTCTAAAGCTCTGTCATATAATAATGTACAGTGAACTTAACAAGCTGATGTTTCTTTTAATGTGTTCATCATCATCTTCATTTCTCTTCAACTCCCCAAGGAGCCTAGGCCTTGAATAGATGTATGCCAGGTGCTCTTGTGCAATTCTCTCCACTCAAGGTCTTTCTATGTCTTCTTTATTCCTTTCATTTCTGTCTGCAGATGTCTTCTGCATGTGTTTTTTGGTCTCCCTCTACCTCTTTCCCGGAGAATTGCAGAACTTCCTTAGCTTCTTCTTTCAGGCGTCAACTTGAATATGTTCAAAGAAAGCAGTGGTCAGCTTGAGGTTGTTGGTATCTCTGTAGAGCTTTATCAGGAGTGCTACTGGTGATGGCCATATGTGATTTCTCTGTTTCTAATACGTTGGGCATCTTTGAAGCAGTTGTTCAGCATCTTTGAAGCAGTTGTTCAGCATCTTTGAAGCAGTTGTTCAGCATCTTTGAAGCAGTTTGTTCAGCATCTTTGAAGCAGTTGTTCAACATCTTTGAAGCAGTTGTTCAGCATCTTTGAAGCAGTGCAGTCATGTTATCAGTGCCACATTTACACTCATCGGTAGTTCCTACTGTTGAATAGATGGTATCTGTTGTGGCCCAGGTAGAACAGGTCCTGCCTCATGATATCAGTAGGTTTCCTCGATGTGTATCCTTTCCAGGAACCAGCATTTCATCTCTTGTTTCACTGGCACTTGTCTGTTTCTTGTCATCAGTTCCTACTTGATGATCTTTCTGAGCCATTTCAATCCTTCCTTTCTTCATAAGCACACAACCAAAGAATTTTCTCTGGGATCAAATGTTGGCATTTTAATTAAAATATATTCTCATCAAGAGTGAAATTTTCTGTAGAGGCCACCAAATATCTTTGTGTCATAGTTTATAGTCATAAAAAATTTGACTGGTTAAACAAAAGGGACAATCCTTTTCTGAGCATTATAAATCTTTTTCATACGGTATCAAAATGTGCAGCGATCTTACAGGCTGATAATATATTTTATGTTGTACCTTAGAATAAGTAAAATCTGTTTCAACTAGCCTTCAGATTTATCTGTTCATTTTTTCCTGGTTTTCTTCAAAAATGTCAGAAAATGTAATACAAATATTTATGTATTGAGATAATTTTTTAAATAACAATTTTGCTTAAAACTCATCAGAGTGGCATGCTGGAGGTCACAGTGGTTCTTGTGCCATATGATTACGACTTACACGTGTACAAATCAACCTCATCATGTACACCTAACTGCCCACAGAAACCACTGCTACAAGAGCATGTCACTGCTTGGTGCAGGCTTCCTGTAGGATAGAAGCAGCTGCATGCTTTGTAAGGAGCACAAAAGAAAAATATGATGATGATAATAATGAACAAATCGGCTGTGAATCCTTTGTGTTTTGTCATTATTGTGATGATTCAATAAGCAACCAAATGAACTGTTTTATTTGTATGTTGTCATTATTGTGATGATTCAATAAGCAACCAAATGAACTGTTTTATTTGTCTGTTGTCATTATTGTGATGATTCAATAAGCAACCAAATGAGCTGTTTTATTTGTATGTTGTCATTATTGTGATGATTCAATAAGCAACCAAATGAACTGTTTTATTTGTATGTTGTCATTATTGTGATGATTCAATAAGCATCCAAATGAGCTGTTTTATTTGTATGTTGTCATTATTGTGATGATTCAATAAGCAACAAAATGAGCTGTTTTATTCGTATGTTGTCATTATTGTGATGATTCAATAAGCAACCAAATGAGCTGTTTTATTCATATGTTGTCATTATTGTGATGATTCAATAAGCAACCAAATGAGCTGTTTTATTCATGTTGTCATTATTGTGATGATTCAATAAGCAACAAAATGAGCTGTTTTATTTGTATGTTGTCATTATTGTGATGATTCAATAAGCAACCAAATGAACTGTTTTATTTGTATGTTGTCATTATTGTGATCTTCTTCTTCTTCTTGCGATCGCATCTTTGATGATTACACCGTCAGACGAGTTCTCATGATGAATTCGACTGTTGTTTGAAGTTCCTCTTTAACTCCATATAGCTTTGAGTTTAGTGTTGAGTCATTGGGCCAGTATATCTTTCTTAACTGGTCATACAGAGGACAGTCCTGTAGAACATGCTCAGCAGTTTGTTCGTTTAATCCACATGTGCACAGTGGTGAAGCAGACAATCGTAGCTTGTGCATGTGTTTATTCAGTTTGTTATGCCCTGTCCTGAGTCGAAAAATAGTTGTCTGTCCCTGCCGGTCGAGAGTGTGATAGTCGTCTTTGGGTTGGTTCTGTTCTCTTCTGATAGTCTGGATAGCTCTCTTTTTCTCAAAGTATGTGACTTCATTATCTTCTTGTTCACATTCTCCTCCCTTTTTTGCAAGTTTATCTGCCTTTTCATTTCCGGGTACACCACAATGAGATGGTACCCACTGAAGTATGGTTCTCTTTTTGGCAGCTACCTTGTTTAGTTCATTTCTCAGATGCGGGAGTTTACCACCCTTGAGAGCTTGCAGGACAGACAGTGCATCTGTGAGGATGACTACCTGGTGGCAGTCAGAGTTGGTGTTATAAATCATATTTGCAGCTTGCTCTAGAGCTTGAACCTCAGCTGTATAGTTGGAACAGAATTTACCAGTGGGAATGTGCCTAGTCTCATAGTGGTTGTCAGGATATGAGATAAAGATACCGGCACCTCCATTCCTAACAGCATTAGTTGCTGATCCATCTGTATAGGCATGTATCCATGATTGATCGGGATAGCTTTCTTGGATCATACTCAATGTAGCAGTTCGTTTTTGCAGATCATTATACTCACATCCACTTGTGAGACCACTGACTGTTGTATTAATTTGGAGGGCACTGCTGGCCTGCTCCCATGGTACAGGGTATAGGGTGGGCTTCAGTGGTGTTGTCTTCATGGATAGGTCTTCTTGATGCTGTCTTATAAGTCTTTTCCCCCGATGCACAAAGCTGCTACGCTTTAGACGTCCCAATGCCAGATCATCTAGTCTTGCCTTCATTGGGTGCATTGGCATACTGTTGTACTTTTCCATCTGGATCATGGTTTTTGTGTCTCTTCTATGGGACAATGTCTGTAATCCAGCAACCTTCTGCATCTCTGTTATTGGTGTAGTTTTCATGGCTCCTGTAATGAGCCTGAGAGCTTGATTTTGCACCTTGTCCAAAGACTGCAGATGTGAGTTAGCAGCTGATGACCATGCTGCTGAGCTAAACTCTAAGTGTGGTCTTATTACTCCATTATAAATCTTCTTTAGATTTCGTTCATTTGCTCCCAGTTGGTACCTGCTAATTTTCTGAGTATGCCTAGTCGTCTTCGGGCCTTTCCTTCTGCATTTTCAATATGCTTATTCCATGTAAGCCTTTGGTCAAATGTCACCCCAAGATAGGTGGGGTAGCTTTCTTCCTTGATCACGGTTGTCCCTAGGTGTATGTTAGCTGATTTGTCCTTGGGGGCGAGGGAGAACAGTGTTGTGGAGGTTTTGTCTGTGTTTATTGTGATAAGCCATTTCTCTGCCCATGACACTAGCATGTCTGCTGCCCGCTGCATTCTATAATTTGCTGTGGTGACATTTTCATCAGCGCACCAGAGTACTAGGTCATCTGCATATAAGGCAGCTTTAACTCCTGCAGGGAGATCTTTCACCAGGTCATTGATGTAAACAAGGAAGAGTGTTGGGGAAATTACTCCTCCTTGAGGTACCCCCTGATGGAGCAACACTTTTCTGCTCTGCAGACCGTCAAGAGTGACTCTAGTTCTCCTGTTATGCAAGTATGACTGGATCCATTTCATCATGTTGCCTTGGATTCCACTTCTCCTAAGTTTTGCAATGAGGCCATCTTTCCACACCTTGTCAAAGGCCTGCTTGAAGTCGACCCAGATCGTTAGGACCTTTTTCTTCTCCTGGAAGGCATCTTCTATTGCTTGAGACAAGTAAGTAACTTGGTCTTCTATACTGTAGCATTCTCTAAATCCAGCTTGTTCCGGCACCAGGATCTGCTCAGACTCTAAATACCATTTCAATCTGTGGTTGACTATTCGCTCCATAGTCTTCCCAACACAGCTTGTGAGACTGATTGGCCGGTAACTTGCAGCCTCGGTCTTACATTTCCCTTTCTTTAGTATGGGTATTGTGATGGCTTCTCTCCATACTTGGGGTACCGTTCCTTTCAACCAGCTGTGGTTGAATATCTCAAGCAGTTTTGTCTTTGCTGCTGAGCTCAGATTTACTAGCATTTCGTTGCTGATTTTGTCTGGGCCGGGTGACTTTTGAAACTTAAGCTTGGAAATAGCCTTCTGTAGTTCTCCTAGTGTGATGGGTTCCCTCATTGGGGCAGGAGTATCTGTCTGTCCCATGGTTGCCAGTATTTCTTTTCTTATCTCTCTCTGATGGTCTATGTTAATGGGTAAGTTGCTTTCTGAACTGTATCTTCTAGCAAACAAGTCTGCAGCTTGTTTTCCTCTGAAAAGTTTGCCACCTTCATCCAATGTGATAGTCTGCCTTGGTGAGGAATGCTCTTCATTTAGAGACTTGACTAATCTCCAAAGTTTCCTGCCGTCTTTCTCAAGGTTCAGCGATGCCGTTTTAGTTCTCCAGCTTTTCCGCTTTTCTTCTAGCTTTGTTCTCTGAAACTCTGCTACAGCCTTTTTCCATTTGTTGTGAGTTTCAAGTGAAGGCTGAGACTCTGCGTCCTTTCTAGCCTTGTCCATAGCTTCCTGACGTTCTTGGAGTGTGCTGGACCAGTATGGTATGTAGTTACGCCGGCATCCTTTGGGAATGGTTTCTTTTGCAGCTTGTAGTATGCATCTGTTGAAGTCTTTTACCACTTCATTAATGTCTCTGTTCTGTACCTTGAGGGTAGACAGCAGCGTGTTCACCATGCCTGAATAAACCCCAGTTGGCTTTTTTGTAGTTCCATCTTGTAATGGCTGGGCCTGTACTGAGAGTTGCACTCTGGACAGTAAGAAAGATTGGGCGATGGTCGCTTCCCCCTAGTTGGTCTCCTACTTCTCTACTAATAGATCCAGCTATATCTGGTGTGGAGAAGGCAAGATCTGGTGTTGAGGTTGTGTGCCATCCTCTGGAGTAGAAGGTAGGAGTATCTGTGGCATTATTGACTAGGATTAGGGAGTGATCATCTTGCCAAGTTTCAACCTCTTCACCTCTGTGATCCAGATGGTTATAGCCCCAGCTCTGGGAGTGGCTATTAAAGTCTCCAACTGCTATAAAGTTGGTGGCTGGTACCTGTATAGAGCTGAGACTCAGGGGTTTGTTGTTCGGACAGTAATAGTTCAGGAGTTCTATTTCCATCTTGTCTACCTTTATCTGCAGCAGCTGATATTCTGCTCCATCCATGAAGGTTTTCCTTTCGTGTGCAGGAATGTTATTCCTTACAAGAGTAAGTACTCCTCCTTTTCGTCTATCTTGTCTGTCGGATCTGAAGCATTGATATCCCCTTATTTTAAAGGTTTGATCTGCTTTCAAGTGAGTCTCTTGGATACAGCAAACACTGACTTGCTTCTCATACAAGATGTTTTCCAGCTCTGTCTTTTTGCTGTATCCAGCCTGCTTGCTGTTCACTCCCTCTGCATTCCAGTGCATCATGACAAGTGGCACTCTGGGTTTCTCTTTTTCTGTTTTGTTTTGGTCAGTAGTTCTCCTCCGCCGTCTGTTGACTCCACAAGACGGTCTAGAGGGTCCTCCAGTAGCTGAGGGTGGGCTCTGTCGGGGCTCAGAGCCCGGCACTGCACCTGCCTGGTGGAGCTCCACAGGGCGAGCACCAGAACGAGATTTATTTGACGGTGTACTCTCCATAGAAAAAAAAAAGCGAGTTGCATGATACTGTGGTTTCCGGTGCGCCTTCTGGCCCAGTATCTACGACTTTAGCACCTGTTCAACGGGAGAGTGGGCTCATCCCTAATCTGTTTATGTTCCCAGTAGTAGACTATTCGCAAGCAGCCTGGGGGTGTCACTGCTCTGCGCGGACCTTGTTTACCGAGGCGGCGTCCGAGCTCGTATGGTGAAAATATGGTTGCGTTATCTTCAAAATAGCCCTGTCTTTCCCGTGGCTTTTCTGCCATCCTGCAACTTTGAGTTAGGGAGTTCTGAGCTCCAGTCTCTTTCCCAGGCATTTTATCCTGGCCTGGCACGCATACAGAGGACCCCACTTCTGGTTCTAAGTTAGCAGTTGGGGATAGGTGGGGTAGCACACTGTGCATTCCCCGTCATCCAGGGGGCTCTCCAACTATGCAGAGCTTGCACAATGCTGTGCTCTGGTTCGGGGCTCTCCCAAGGAATCCTCACGTCCTGCACAGAGCCACTTCCCGATACCCACCACCTGCCAACCCTCCATTGTAGAAATCTCCTGCATGCGGCCATCCAGTCAAGAGCCAGTATTAAGTCTGGTGCCCAAGTGATTCCCCCCAAGCTCAGTGTGCAATGCTGGGTTCTCATCATGCTGCAACACAGGAGGGATTGTGATGCTCAGCCATCTCTCTCAATTCTGCACCGATAAGTGACATCGGGGACTTAACTTTGCCTCAGTACTGGGAGGCCCCGTTTCCGGGTACACCACACACAGCCAATTGAGGCAACGGTCGCCATGGGCGTGATAGACGACAAACAGTGAAGAATGAGGCAAGAAAGCATTTAACCCATGAAGTGGGGGTGGATTGGTGCAGACCAGAGCATGTACCACTCGCCGGTGGGTTCTGCATCTACACCTATAGGGTTCCACCCACTCCTCAGCCCATTTAGTCTGGCCCCTCACCCAGGACCTGTCCGGCTTGGGTGACCCTGCCAGGAGTAAAACTCCCGCCGGCATAGCTCCCGGGATCATTGAGGCGCTCAAGCTCTCCAACCACGGCAAGGTAGGCTTACATGTGGAGAGATTATTGTGATGATTCAATAAGCAACCAAATGAGCTGTTTTATTCGTATGTTGTCATTATTGTGATAATTCAATAAGCAACAAAATGAGCAGTTTTATTCGTATGTTGTCATTATTGTGATGATTCAATAAGCAACAAAATGAGCAGTTTTATTCATATGTTGTCATTATTGTGATGATTCAATAAGCAACCAAATGAGCTGTTTTATTCATATGTTGTCATTATTGTGATGATTCAATAAGCAACCAAATGAGCTGTTTTATTCATATGTTGTCATTATTGTGATGATTCAATAAGCAACCAAATGAGCTGTTTTTTTCGTATGTTGTCATTATTGTGATGATTCAATAAACAACCAAATGAGCTGTTTTATTCATATGTTGTCATTATTGTGATGATTCAATAAACAACCAACTGAGCTGTTTTATTTGTATGTTGTCATTTATGGTGTGCTTGAGAATGAAAGGAGTCACGGTAGCACAGTGGTTAGTGCACTGGCTACCTAGCTCGGTGGTCCATGATTCGATCCCAAGTTGAGATGGGATGTTTTTACACTGCAAACAGCTCCGGGGGTCGACCCAGTCTCAAGAATTGGATACCAGGGCAACTCTGGGAAGGTTAAGGCGGCTGGCGTGATGCTGACCACATCACCCCTAGTGTGCCGATGGTCAAGAAAATTTGGGCCTAACACCATATTCCCAATATGCCTCAATGGGCGTGTAATGGGATCCTTTTGAGAATGAAAGTACTATTTGGATGACATTTCAGGTGTCAGTATTGACACCTGAAGGATCAGACAACCTGCTAATGTTGGGTCAACATAAATCCATTATTGCTCAATATGTCCTCAAAATGAGATTTTGTAAGAATCCAGTGTGAAGCCAGTGTAATGCCAACAGCAGGCCAAAATAAAGGCCCTTAATCGTCCACTATTGGGGCCTTACCACGTACTTCCTACAGAACGTAATGGGATCACAACAACAATATAAGAACCGATATGTAGAGAACTCTCTGTCCCCTGGGGAAGAATCTACTGTACAAATTAACAGGGAAGAGGCAACTCCTCTAATGAGTAAGGAAGTACATAATGATGAGTGTTCCTTAAATTCTGTTGAAAGGGAGCATTCTGAGAAAGACCACCTAAAAACTAGTAGGAGAAGCCTAAAAATAGGAACATGGAATGTTAGAACTCTAAACGGAGAAGGAAAGCTTGACAATCTTATATTAGAGGCAACAGACATGAAACTCGATTTACTGGGAGTTGCAGAGGCAAGACTTTTGGATACAGGTTACATAACAAGAGACCAGTACACTCTTATACACTCAGGAGGAGAAAAACATGAAAGAGGGGTAGGAATGTTGATAAAGAAGGAGTTAGAAAAATACGTATGTGGATACTGGACACACAACGACAGAATGATGTTACTAAAGATGAGAGCAAAGCCATTCGACATATCAATCTTACAAACTTATGCACCAACTAAAGATCACAGCGAGGAAGAAATAGAAGAATACTATGAAGAGCTACAACACACACTTAAACCAGTCAAATCTACAGATGTGTTGATAGTAATGGGTGATATGAATGCAAAAGTAGGAAAAGGAAAATACAAGAAAATAGTAGGACAGTATGGATTAGGGTGAGTCATGTTTACTGTCGAGCCTGGTTCTGTTTCGGTAACAATAGCTTGTTTTACGATAGTGAATTGTTAACTCACTGATCAACCCTCCGATCCAACCGACCGATTCGAGGGTTTCGAGGTCAGTTATAGGAAAATATCTACACCACTAGATACTCTGGTGAAACATCCACAACCACCTTGCCAATAACTTGCGATGAATTCACGCTGGACGAGATCAAACAAGCCGTTAAAAGATTTAAAAATTTTAAAGCTGCTGGAGTTGACGAAATTTCAGGGGAAATGATTAAAGCAGTTAATGACAACAACCTCTTGAGAATTTTAGATATTATAAATGAAGTATGGAGAGAAGAACAACCACCACAACAATGGAAAGACAGTATTATTGTAAAGTTACCGAAGAAAGGTGATCTATCAGACTGTAATAACTGGCGTGGTATATCTCTATTATCAGTACCTGGAAAATTATTATGTTGCATGATGTTAGAAAGACTTAAATTGCATGCTGACGAAAAGATCAGAGAAGAACAAGCGGGTTTCAGGCCGAAACGATCATGTATTGATCAAATATTCACACTAAGAACAATTATAGAAGAATCAGTGGAAAGGCAATCGCCACTTATTATCACCTTCGTCGATTTTCAAAAAGCCTTTGATAGTCTACACACCGCCCATCATTGTGGAAGATACTTACAATCTATGGTTTTCCAACAAAATATGTGAATATAATCAAAGCGCTATATGACAATGCAAGATGTTGTGTTAGAACAAATAAAGGGAATACAGAATGGTTTACAGTAGAAACAGGGGTGAAACAAGGCTGTATTATGTCACCACTACTTTTTGGAATAGCTATTGATTGGGTTATGAGAAACTATACCCACAATGAAAAATTGGGTATAAAATGGACAAATGGAAAATTCCTGGGGGACCTGGATTTCGCAGATGATGTAGCATTCTTAAGTTCAACACCAAGACAATCCCAAGAAGCAATAAATAATTTGTGTCATCTCTCGGTTAAAATTGGTCTCCAAATAAATGCCTCTAAAACTAAAGCTATGAACTTTTCTAACGAGACCTTTGATATCATCTTGAACGGGGGAAAAACTACAGAAAGTTGAAAGTTTCAATTATTTAGGCAGTAAAATGACTCAGGATGGTGACACAACAAGAGAAATCCATACTAGAATTGCTTTGGCAGCTAGCGCCTTCAATAGATTATCTAACATTTGGAAATTACGATCATTGAATATACATACCAAGCTTCGTCTGTTTAATTCAAATGTTATCTCAGTGTTAACATACGGCTGTGAGAGTTGGAAAATAACAAAATCATTGGAGAACAAGCTGAATACATTCGAGAACAAATGTCTTAGAAAACTCATGAACATCAGTTGGAAAGAATTCAAGACTAATCGACAAATAAGAGAAGACTCTAGGCAGAAATATGTCTCCGACTATATAAGGAAAAGACGATGGTCATATATCGGTCATGTCCTACGAATGCAAAACAACAGAATACCACTACAGGCGCTCACTTGGGTTCCTGAGGGTAAGCGGAAAAAAAAAAGGAAGACCAAAAGAAACACTCAGAAGAACAATAATAAGAGAAGGAAGAACGTTGGGCCTAAATAATGTGCAAGAGCTAAGAGGAGTGGCGTCACAACGAACAACCTGGAGAGCACTGGTTTCTGCCTTATGCGCCGTGTTTGGCGCTTAAAGAATTTATTATTATTATTATTATGGATTAGGGACAAGAAATGATAGAGGAGACAGACTTATCCAGTTCTGTGAAGAAAACCAGCTGGTCATATGTAACACCTTTTTTGAACACCACCCAAGGAAATTATACACATGGAAAAGCCCAGGAGATGTAACACGAAATCAAATCGACTATATCATGATAAAACATAGATTTAAGAACAGTGTCACAAGTGCAAAGACACATCCTGGCGCCGACATAAATTCAGATCACAATCCAGTCGTCATTAAAGTAAATATAAAGCTGAAAAGAGCAGGAAACAGAAGACAGGAGGAACCCCAGATAGAGATATCAGCGCTGAAACAACCAGATATAAAACAGAAATATTTAATCGATGTCAAAAATAAATATCAACAGTTATTAACAGAAAGCATGGAGCAGTATAGAAGAGAAAACCCAGAAGAAAAAGCAACCGCAAAATGGGAATGCTTAAAAACAAGCATACAATCAGCAAATGCAAATTTACCTAAAAAGGAGTCTAAGAAAAATCAAATTTGGATGACAGATGACATCTTGAATAAAATAGCAGAAAGAAAGAAAGCAAAAAACACTCCAGAATATAAAACAATAGACAATGACATACGTACTATGTGTAGAGAAGCAAAAGAACGGTGGATAGAAACAAAATGCAAGGAAATAGAAGACTTGGAAGCAAAGCACATGACAAGAGATATGCATGAAGAAATAAAGAAATTATCAAATCGGTCGTGGTTTGCACAAGGAGGAAGCTGTATCAAGAACAAAAATGGTGTAATATTACTTGATGAGAAAGACATATCAAACAGATGGGCAGAATACGTAAAAGAACTATTTGAGGACAACAGAGGTAAAAAACCTTCACCAGATTCTAATGAAGGCCCAAACATTCTCAGATCAGAAGTAGAGAATGCCATTCATATGATACAAAAAGGAAAATCAGCAGGCATGGATAACATAAAAATTGAAATGATAGAAGCTCTGGAGAGCTTTGGTATAGATACAATCACAGAAATATGCAACGATATATACAATACAGGATATATATACCACACGACATGAAGACATCAGTTTTCATAACATTGCCCAAAAAACCAAATGCAACAGAATGTTCAGACTTCAGAACAATCAGCCTGATGAGTCATGCAATTAAGATACTGCTCAAAATCATACAGGAAAGAATAAAAAGTAAAGTAGACAGCAAAATCCAAGAAGAACAGTTTGGCTTTAGACGGAACAGTGGAACAAGAGTGGCAATATTTTGCCTAAGAATATTAGCAGAAAAATATACAGAGGTCCAAAAAAGTATGTGTATGTGCTTCATTGACTATAAGAAGGCTTTTGACAGAGTCCATCATGAGAAAATAATTGAATGCCTCAAAGACATAGGTATTGATGGAAAAGATATGAGAATACTCAGTAACCTTTATTGGGAGCAAACTGCCACAGTAAGATCGGGAAGGAATTATTCACCATACATAGACATAAAAAGAGGTGTCAGACAAGGTTGTGTGCTGTCCCCCTGCCTATTTAATTTATACACCAAAAAAATTTTCAAACAGATACAAGAAATACCAGGACTGAACATCAGTGGAAGGTCAATAAACAACCTTAGATATGCAGATGATGCCGTGTTGATAGCTGAAAGCAAACAGGAGATACTAGAACTAGTGAAGCAAGTGAACAGTATAAGTCATGAATATGGACTCGACATTAATATTGAGAAGACAAAAACTATGATAATTAGCAAAACAGACGATAAACCCACATTAAAGATAAGCGTAAATGGGAAAATCCTGGAACAAGTCAAGAGCTACGTATATATATCTTGGTCATATAATAACAGAAGATGGCAGATGTGAAACAGAAATCAAGAAGAGAATAGGAATGGCCAAAGCTACATTCAACAACATGAAACATATACTGACATCCAAACAGTTATCTCACAAATTAAAACTGAGAATCATAAAGTGTTATATATATTCTGCATTTCTGTATGGTGCAGAAACATTGACGATGAATAAGCATTTGGAAGAAAGAATTGAGGCTCTTGAAATATGGATATATAGAAGAATGGGGCGTATCTCATGGAAAGATATGAAAACAAATAAGGAGGTCCTAGAAAATCTAGGTATGAAAAGAGACCTAATGAGGGAGGTCAAAGTTCGGCAGCTAAAATACTTTGGCCACATAAAAAGGCACAACACCTTGCAGAAGACCATAACAGAAGGGAGAGTTGAAGGCAAATGTGCAAGGGGAAGACAGCGCTATAAGTGGGAAGATAACATCAAGAGATGGACAGGAAAGAGTCCATCAGAGTGCACCACCAAGACAAGAGACAGAAGACGTTGGAGATCCATTACAGCCAACCTTCGTTGTGGAGATGGCAACTGATGATGATGATGATGATTGAATCTAACATGGTTCCAAAATGGTTCCAGTACTAGGCCGATATGAGACTCATTTGCGCTTCCAAGAATGGTAAAAACAGTGAATCAACATTGAACCATTTTAAAATCTAATATCTGTCCATTGTTGGACAAATAGATCTCTGCTATCTGGAGATATCACGTAGTGTTCTAGGTTTCTCACAGTGATAATGATTTCTTATAGTGTTTTAGATGTAGTAGTCTAAGTATGAGCGTATCCGATTGATAGAGTGGTTAGAGCGCTGGTCTCTCACAGCAAAAGTGCTGAGTTCAAATCATGGTACCAACATGCTCCAATTTACCCAGCTGTAAATGGGTACCTGACTCTGCTCTTTGAATTAGGGAAGGAAAGGCAGCAAGGAAGGGAACTGGTCACCACACCTCTCGATGCTGGACCTAGTATGGAGAAGTCTCTAACACTTCACTCCCTACAGCAGTATCTGCTATGGGACTACCTTTTTAGTCTAAGTTCTGGTGGTGTTCTAGATGTTTTATTGTGATCTAGATATCTTGTGATGTTCTAGATGACTTGTGGTGATCTAGATATCTTGTGGTGTTCTAGATCTTACATAGTGATCAAGATATATTGTGGTATTCTAGATGTCTTGTGGTGATCTACACTTTTTGTGGTGTTCTAGATGTTGCGTAGTGATCAGTATATCTTGTGGTGTACTATATGTCATTTAGTGATCTAGATATTGTGTGGTGTTCTAGATGTCTTGTAATGATCTGCATATCTTGGGGTATTCTAGATGTCTTGTATTGATATACATTGTATTTATATACATATCTCATAGTATTCTAGATGTTTTTATGAGATTTCTTGTGGTGTTTTAATTGTCTTTTAGGGAATCTAGATGTCTTATGGTGTTCTAGATGTCTTATGGTGTTCTAGATGTCTTGTAGTGATATACATAGCTTGGGACATTCAAGATGCTTTTTTAGTCATCTAAATACTGTGATGTTCTAGATGTTTTTGAGATTTTCTAGATGTCTTGGGACATTCTAGATGTTTATTACCACACTGTCCCTTGTATGTGGACATGTGACGTAACAGAATTGGTGAACCTTGTGTCTAGATTGAATGGGGCATGCCTCACCAAAACAATGCAAAACTCTTTTTTTTTATTAAATATATATCTGTTAGTGATCTAGATATAGTGTGGTGTTCTAGATGTCTTTTAGCAGCCTAGTTATCTTGCAGTGTTATAGAATGTTTTGGGGCATACATGTGGCAGAATTCTCTTTAGTGCATCCCTTTCTTGTAGCATGCTGATTTTGTCACCTAGACAGGCTGGGTTCAAATCATTAGAGTGCTTGTGACTTCTTCTACCTTATTACCTAGTGTGCTATTTGTCTTCTGAGTATTTATATTCTACTTGCTCTGACAATTAACAGCTGTAACTTTCCGTCAAGTTCTCACACAAAATATTAGCCAGATACTAACAGAAACTGCTAGTTAGTTACTCAAACTCTAGCCAAATTTGTGAGATTCAGCAATTGAGAATATTAAAATGCCTCACTGCAGATTACCGTAACACATAAATAAACATGGTTTTACTTAATTATATCACTCACTGATGATAATTGAAGTACTATACTTTAAATGCATCTACTAGTTTTGTTTTTCCTTTTTTTATTGTTCTGTATTGTTCTGCATCAGGTCTTACATTTTTTCCACATCTAAGTTTAAAATCTGTTCTATCATCAACTATCCAGAAAAGAACAGGTCATCATTTTTCGACTGCGCACTGGGCACAACAGATTGAGATACCATCTGTACCACAAATACAAAATTGGTGCAACAGATCTCTGCACCTGCGGTACCAGCCCGATGACAGTCGAACACCTGCTGCAGTACTGCCCAACCTACAGTAATGAACGGGGTAGCATATGGCAACAACCCACTTCTGTCAACGAAAAACTGTTTGGAGATGTCGGGAACCTTGAGTTGACTGCTGCCTTTATTAGAGTCATAAATGTGGAAGTCTGAAGGCGAACGAGGAAGAAGAAGAAGAAGAAATCTGTTCCACAGTGTGGTTCTGAAACGTGGATGTTTCTGAGAATATTGAGTCCAAAATCATCAAGTACAAACAGAGACTTGTGAAAGATAACCGGACAACAATCTCTGTTACAGAGAGAAAGTGGAAGTGGTAGGATATACTATAAGGAAACAAACAACTAGTTTATGCCCTTGAAAGAAACGTACATTAGAAGTGATATGTAGGGATGCCAAAGACAAATTTGAGAAGAATGGTAGAAGGAGAAATTAAAGCAACCACAGAGATATGGGTTGAACTGAAAATTGTGGACAAACATAGAAAACGATGATGAGCAATAGCTTCCACCCAGAGTTCCATGGAACAATAAGAAATGATAAATGTTGATTAATGCTGCAACATAAACTGTGTTGTAATAACAATCTGAACTACTTGCAATGCTGACTTATTGTTAATGTTGAACAGAATCAACATCATTGCACTTTGGGCAAACCCATAGGTGCTCAGTCTCCCTTAGTATATATCGAAGGGTATGAATGCTAACTGTTCCTGAAGCACACTGGTTGCATTGATGACGGATGCATCCTCTCATACATCCATCCTTGCTAGCCTTACATTTGATGCTAAATTCAAACAGTCTTAACCTTTATGATTCATCTATTGCAGTGTTGTTCTCTAACAGGCGATCATTAATTGTCCTCAGTATCTCTCCCTTATCCATATCCAGTGTACCCACTATGGGGGGCTCTTGATGCTAGTCTGTCAGCTCTCTCATTACTGCGTATACCTGCATGACCAGTATAGTACATTCATACTGCTGATAAAACTTTTGAGTAAGTCACAAAAATTATATGGCGTGTTCAAAGCATCTTTATCAAGTTGCCAAGACTATTTTACTGAGCAAGAAGTCTAGAGTTCCTATCATCATTTTCCATTTTGCTCTGTATGGAGTGTGGACACACCAGTGCAGCTGGTATCCTTGCTGAAGCCTGTACCAAGCCTTCACTTGCTCTTGCAATGGTAGTTCCTGTAGTAGTTACTTTTACATGATGAGATTGCCAACCTCTTGCACAACCTTATAATAGTTGCCTTGTAAGTCAAGCCTGAAGGAGTAGAGAGCCCCCCCCCCCCCCCCCCCCCCCCCCCGGAACTATAAGGAGCTATATGAAAAATGCTATGAAAAAAAAGGCCAGAAACAAAACTTATAAATGTTGTTTGAGAGAGGAAGCTATCAAGAGATGTAATCGCCTTTGCCAGGTAGTAATACCTTGACGAATATGTGGGAAAAATAAAAGATAACTAGACATACTATTGTATCCTTGACACAGTTTCTTACATGGTGTCAGCCTTTGAAAAAATTAACCCTGTTGATGTTTTCCATCTTATTCAGATGTTCTTTACCTCCAAGAACTGGCTTGAGGCCCAGGTAGACTGTGAGAGTTATGGCGGAAGTCTTGCAAGCATACATGATGACAGCACTAATGAACTTGTTAAAGGTTTGACACGGTATGTTAGTATGTGAATTTGTGGGTTAATGGATGAGTGAGTGAATGAATGTGTTCATGAATGACGGTTTTTTTTTTGGCACAAATGGATGAACAAATGTTGATTTTTGGCTCTTTAGGAAACATTGGACCACCATTACAATTGTTCTCTGATGTAGAAGGCAAGCACTGAAGCGCTTTTTTGTATTCTTTCAGTGTTAGTTTATGCAGCAATGTGTTTTATGTAATGAGATTGCTAGCCTCATGCACACGCTCACATTAGGTGCCTCCTTTAACATGCCAGAAACTAGTTTTTTAGCATTACAAGGCAGTCCCCATTGAGGAATCATCAGAGCATGTGGAGAAGAGAGCTGGAGATGGACATAAAAGGGAAGACATGGAAAAACCTTGAATGGATGGCACAAGAAGGAAGATTTGGCATGTTTTTGTTGACGGCCTGTCCTCTTTGGTGAACTGAAAGGTGCTGCCGTGCTATGGACACCAGAAGGAAAGCGAAAGCAAGGACAGCCAAAAGCCACTTGGTGGAGAACTGTGGAGGTGGAGAGGCTAATCATGAACCAGATCTGGGACACCACACGAAGGATGGCTGTTGACCGAGCAAAGTGGAGACAATTTGTTGCTGCCCTACAAGATGCCACTAGGCTTGATGGCCACTGAATGCTTTGTCAGTCAGCAGCCAAGGACCAAAGACAAGAAGAAGAATCTCAAATATGCTAATGTGATTATTAATTGTTAATAGTTAAATATATCCATGACCTTCTGTGTCTGAAAAATCCTTAGGAATGGCACCTGGAATGTTTTCACTCTAAATGAAATGGAAAACTGCTCAGGTGCCAGCAGAAATGTAGTTACAAGATTAATATCCTGGGTTTCTGTGAGATAAGGTAAAAGGACATAGAGAGGAAGAAATTTATCACAGGATAAAGCATTACAAGGCAGTCCTTGTTCTGGAATCACCAAGGACAGAGAGGCAGAGGTAGACCAAAAAACACATGGAGAAGAGAATTGGATACAGAAGTGAAACTGATGAGGAAGACATGGAAAGAACTTGAGATGATGGCACGTGACAGGACTTACGTGTTTGTTGAAGGGGGCTAAAGGGTATTGATTAATTGATTTTGTGTTTGAAGAAATGAGCCTAATTTTCATTACTGAACTGTTGATTCCGTTGGTTTGTTGGTTCAATAATTCATATGCTTATGTGTTCTTTCATTCAGTTACTTCATCTAGGAACAGTATATTATATATTTATTGGATTTATTGTCAGGTAACTGAATTATTGATTTGCTTATTCATAACTTCATGCAATCACTTCATCCAGGTGGAATCTATCAGGTGGATATTGGATTGGCCTAACTGATCGGAATAAGGAATCAAGTAAGTAGATAAATATTTGTTCCTCTGTGTATCATCTTGTAACTTGTCTGTCCCATCTGTCTTATGTCTTATAGTAAACGTGTGCATAAATGCTTCCTATATTCTACCATCAAGAAAATTTATGATCATTTTGTTGACTTTTGGCTCTTTAGGAAACATTGGACCACCATTACAATTGTTCTCTGATGCAGAAGGCAAGCACTGAAGCGCTTTTTGTATTCTTTCAGTGTTAGTTTATGCAGCAATGTGTTTTATGTAATGACATTGCTAGCCTCATGCATACGCACACATTAGGAAAAACCTTGAATGGATGGCACAAGAAGGAACATATATATTTCTGATCTTCAGGAATTCTATCAGTCTATGTAAAAATCTATATATACATTTGTAAATCATCCACATTTGTCATGTACTTTTCCATCATCTACAGCTGTTACATATAATCAATCCATTGCTGCAACTGTAACATATAAAAAAGGTTTCTGTCATCTGCAAAAGCTGCATATTAATTATTTTTTAAACACTATTGTTAAGGATACGTAAGTGGTGTAGGAAGACAATGTTAATATTACGGCTGATGAAGGCAATCAGCTTGTGGTCGGGCTTACGGATGGCCGACAGGTGTGTAAATACGGCATATGTATAGCTGTAAGTGCGAATGTTGTATGAAGGTTCTGGCATACCTATACACACACTTCGATCACACACCACTGTAACGTAGAGGTCAGGAAATATTGAAACCCGCTGTAACGTTATACACAGTTTATTAACGCCACAGTCATGTAGACATCATGGTAACACAGTTCACAGCATAAAACATGATGCATCAGATAAGTGAGTTCATTTCATAGTAATACAGCAAAAATAGTCATCCAGAAAAAGACTGCGTACATCGCAACCTCAATAGGCTGTAGAATGCAGTAACTCATAGCATAGATCCATACAAATCGATATCCAAAGATTCAGATACAGGTGCAAAACTCAAGGTACAAAGGCTGCAGAACATAGCAGCTCACGTTTCATAAAGGTTTACATCAATATCTTTATAAATGATGATGATCACTGGTCGCTTACACAGCGGCATACTATATCTTCTAATAACAAGGGAAAAAGCCATCATAGGAAACATGAATCAAAATAACGGCAGGTACAATCCATGGCCTCTATAACAAATCCATCAGAATTCTTACAATATATATAATGCCGGTGTACTCCCTGGCATTTGGGTAATATCTCTTGGAAAACAATCCATAAATTCCTGGGAGAAAGAACATTCCCGACAATAATCTCTTTATCTTTACTTCAAAACAATATCCTCTTCAATTATCAAATTCCCTTCATCGAAAAAACACATAAGCTGGAACACACTAGCGAGATGGGACGACCATCCCGAAGCTCTGGAAGCAAACAACTCCCCCGAGATTTTCGTCTCTCAGTACAACTCAGTAAAAATTACACATTGCGCAGACCAACCGCTTGAGACTACAGTTCAGCTTAACCGTCTCTTCCCAAACTAACACTAAGAACATTCGAGCACTTTCTTTTTTTTATTATTTTTTTAAAAAAAAGACTGACACAGACTCAGCTTGAGCTATGTTAAAAAATTACAGAGCATAAAGCCCCCAACTAAAAAATCATCTCATCACCAAAGCGTACTAACTAACGTGTGTACAAAAATCCGACCCATACATACAAATCTTTAACACCTAACTCCCATTACCAAATTATGACTTAACAACTATCTACACATGTTACATACAAAAATTATTCTATTATCTATGGTTTTCTTACATAGAAATTATTATCGCCTTAGGTTGACAGACAAAAAATTATACATACAGAAATTATTCAGTTCTTCTTCTTCTTCTTCTTCTTCTCGTTCGCTGTTGTTTAGAAATGTCTACACAAGAAGTCCGGTTCTCTGGATGTATGTTGCTGTGGTTGAAAGTTAAATTATTCAGTCATCTGCATTTGTCATGGTCAGAAACTTTTCTGTCACCTACAGTTGTTGCATGTACAATTTATCCATCATTTTCATTTGTCACATACAAATTTTTTCATCTACAGATATCACATATAGAAACTTTTCTAGCATCTATAGTTACCACATGTAGAAACTTTTTTATCATCTACAATTGTCATGTGTCAGAAAAACTATCTATACTGTGGATTTCAATACACAACCGCTTTCATACTTGGCTCGTACCACTAGAGGACGACCACAGCATTCAGTAGCTGACAATAATTAACTATAACACCCATAACAGGTAAGTTCCCTTTTAATGATACACTGCACACAATGAAGCCCCACACGGCTCATAATACATATGAAATACACTGACCATAAATGCTAATACAGCTTGCACTACTAACAGCTTGATATATAAGTATCATACCTGAATGGACATCACAATGACTTTCGCTCACCGGCGAACTTATGTACTAAGATCAGGCAAAAACGAAATCATAAATGACTCAACATCACCGGTCTAATGAAATGCCACTAGGAAAATACCTTAACACTCTAGCATTATGCACTACAATCCAAAGATCGCATGAAGAAAAGGCAAGCACTAGATCTGAACAACAATGGCGAACTCTCTCCAGCAAAACGCTGACAGGGAACAAAAAAACGACCTATCCCGGTCGATGGCCAGCAAGTCAACTAACTTTTTGCGCCAGAATTTGTGCCCACTTCCCTTCCGGTCAACTGACCAAACGGATTTTTTATTCTATCAATGTTGCCACTCGGAGTCACGCCCAACCCCCTTTGGAGTATGGACGAACAAAATGCAGAGACGGCACCTCCTCATCTACCTAGAAAATGCCAAAGTCGTCCAACACCATTGTCATTCATGCTTCTTACCCTATGTACTAAACACAATATGAGCATGAACTAATCCACCCCAGGTACTTGGTAGTCGTGAAAAATAACAACGACTGTCCAAACCTGGTCTATCAAACACAACATATGTTACATTTTAGTTATTGATATCTAAGCATCAACAATAGTAACAAATCTCATAGTAGAAACAATCTTTTCTACACATTATAAATATCCATTATATTATATCATGATTGAACACACGCTCAATATAACTCTAAAACAAATTGCCTTTATGTCATCATCATACATACATTGCAAAGGCATCCTATGATATTTACAAGTTTACAAAACACTCATATTCATATCAAAATGGTACTGGGGGCGTGGGTCAGACTCTAAGGTTCGGTTCGCATCAACCGAAACATCTTACTGAACATGAACCCGAAACCTAACCCTAGCTATTGCTGAACTATCAGCAGGTGGTTCTGAAGCAATGACATGTGCTTCCTACTGACTGCATCACGCGCACCCCACCTATTCGCAAAAGTCACTCGTGCCATTTTGGTATTGTCACGCAACGACAATACCTCCACAAATCTAACCGGCGTAACCTCATCAAACACTCTTCTGAGTGTGCACTAACTAGCACTCAGGGGAACGTTACGCACCCAAACTGTGCGATCACTAGCTTTCGGACCCTCATATAAATTCCTACTGCTCCAAATCATGTCATTTGGTACTTACCGTGAACCACGTCTACGATGTACCTTCTGGTCATCCCCCTTGGGAGTTTTTTACTGAGCCTCTGCTCTAGCCGCACCCATGGTCTTGTGCACTCCCCGTACATTGCCGATGATTAAATCGGCAATTGGATCCTCGAGAACGAACACGTTCACTCTCCCTGATAAGAACGGGGTGTCCACATTGATACATGCCTGGGGGTAAGACTCCACTTTGCCCCCGAACATGGTGCATTTCACAGTTTTGCCCGTAAGGCAGGACTCGTTGATGCACGACCGACGCACCCCAATTGTGGTGCACCCAGTGTCCCTCAACACCCGGACTGGTCTATTCTCCACCTTGCCTTTGTGGAGAATCACCTTGCCAGTCTCAAACTTTTTTTTATCATTTACAATTGTCACATATTCAAACTTTTCCATTATCTACAGTTGTCACATAAACAAACTTTTCCATTATCTACAATTGTCTCATATACAAACTTTTCCATCATCTACAGTTGTCACATATACAAACTTTTCTATCATCTATAGTTTTCACATGTAGAAATTTTATTATTGTCTACAATTGTCACGTATACAAAATGTTGTTTTTGTCGTTTGCAATTGTGACATACAAAATTTTCCATTATCTACAGTTGTCACATATACAAATTTGTTGTTATCTACAACTGTCTCATATACAAACTTTTCCATCATCTACAATTGTCACATATACAAACTTTTCTATCATCTGTAGTTGTCCCATATACAACTTTTTTATCATCTCTACAATTGTCACTGTTGAGGATTGTTGCATGGGTTGCTAGCATTTTGGTTTGAACTTGATTCATATGATCGCACCATGTAACACCTCACTAGACTGAAATGAAATAGTTCGCGTGTGGCGATGCATGACGCGGTAGACTTAGTTACAGGAGTCTTCTGTGTGGCCTTCGAGCCTTATGGCTGTGTTTTAGAATATGTGGCATGACCACTGACTTTTGATAGTGTATAATTATAAAAGTATATTATGGTAATGTGAAGCTGGTAAAATAAATAAATAAAATGATGTGTAAGGACCATTGAGTCCAAAGATATAAGTCGGTATTATATTAACCGCAATAATTTTATTAGTAGCGTAAATCGTGAAATACGAAACGCAGTTACAATACGAAACGCTGATAGAGCCTGGCAAGTAATGCCAAATATAATATAGACAGAGTTGTAAGATATAAATATTGGGCAGAGACCCTAAAGGAACTGTAAGCAGCAATATATTAATACTGCGTGAAGATATTTATTATGCCAAGCATTTGGTTGAAAATTGATGAACATTAATTGAAACGATAAAGTAACAGACGTGCAATGTCTGGAAAATAGTAGACTCTGTGCTGTGATGCACCAAGTGTTCTTGAATCATCTCATCTCAACCCGTAACCCGTCATGGGTCGTAGGGGTGCTATGGTGGAAGCATCAGCAGACAGGGTCCTCCACTGCTCTCTATCCTCAGCAATGCGTACAAGTGTGGACAAACCGTGTCCTGCCCATTCTTTGATGTTATCAGTCCAGGATTTTCTTTGCCTTCCTCTTCTCCGTTTACCTTCGACTGTTCCCTGGAGGATCATTTTCTTGAATATGAATTACATAATTGTCGTTGATTCATGATGGAAGAGTGAATATTTATTAAAGTATAATAAGTCGTCAAAAACTGGTCTTATTCACTGAAGGTATTCAAAGTTCCAGTTCTGACTGTTTTATGAATAATGACCGTCGACCTTCAAATGAATACATACTCTGTCATTTGTTAATATGAAATGAAATAAGACAACACGGCCAGGGAAATATATATAAGAAGTTTTATTGAACGAACCTTTTGATACAACCATTTGAAAGAATTACTAATCGAATCCATGGTTGTAATACAAATCAATACCGGGTGAAAACAGAACAGATAATCAAATAATTGCAAGAAAAATGTATTACAAGTAAAAGAGTGACCCATTCAAACAGAAGAAAGCCCGCAACTGTCACGTATACAAACTTTTCTATCATCTACAATTAAACATATACAAACTTTTCTATCATCTACAATTGTCACATATACAAACTTTTCCATCATCCACAGTTGTCAAATATACAAACTTTTGTATCATCTGTAGTTGTCCCATATACAAACTTTTTTAACATCTCTACAATTGTCACAAATACGAACTGTTCTATCATCTTCAGTAGCCACGTATACAAACTTTCCCATCATTTACCATTGTTACATATACTAGTTTTTCCATTATCTAAATTAGCCACTGTACAGATGTTTCTATCATCTGCAACTGTTACATACACACACTTTTTCATAATCTACAACTGTTACATACACACATTTTTTTATCATTTACAATTGTCACATATAAAACTTTTGGTAATTTCCTATCTTTCGTACCTTTTTTCTCCGCAGTGAATGTTTATAGTCAAGTGTTGTTTCGTAGCGCTTAGGGTTAGGATTAGGGTTAGAATTAGGGTTAGGATTAGGGTTAGGATTAGGGTTAGGATTAGGGTTTGTGTTAGGGTTAGTGTTAACCATAATACTAACCCTAATCCTAACCCTAATCCTGACCCTAAGCGCTACGAAACAACACCTAACTACATATATTCACTGCGGAGCAAAAAGGTACGAAAGATAGGAAATTACCAAACTTTTTTATCATCTCCAGTTGTCACATATACCAGTTATTTTATCATCTACAATTGTCACATGTACCAGTTTTTTTTTTATCTTCTACAATTATCACATGTACCAGTTTTTCCATCATTGCCAGTTGTCACATATACAATTGTTTCTATCATCTACAGGTGTCACACATACAGACTTTTCTATCATCTACAAATGTCCCATATACTTCTTCTTCTGTGTACACTCTCAGACACCTACTTGAATGTTTTGAATGAAAGCAGTCGTCAGCTTGAGGCTATTTGTATCTCCATAGAGTTTTTCCAGGAATGGTACTGGTGTCGGCCATATGTGATTTCTCTGTTGCCCATAAGTTGGGGCGTCTTTGAAACAAATGTTCAGCAGACATTTTATTGGTGCCACAGGTGCACTCATCGGTAGTTTCTATCTTTAGCTTGTTGAATAGATGATATACCAATCTGTTGTGGCCCGTGCAGAGTCTGAATGTTATCACTTGTTCTCTTCTGCTGAGCAGGTAACATGCATCATTTTGAGTGTGTCCTGGATGCTCTGTGTCCCATTTGTTTCTGTATCTGGTTCTGATAAAACTCTTTGCCTCTGTGATATTTATCCTTGTATCAGGCTGAGGTAGCTTACCCCCTTCCTTTGCCAATCTGTTGGCCTCTTCATTGCCGGAGATGCTACAAAGAGATAGGATCCATGGTATCACAACCAATATACAAATTTTTCTATCATCTGAAATTGTCACATAGACCAGTTTTTCCATCATCTACAATTGCCACATTTACCACTTTTCCTATCATCTACAGTTGTCACATTTAAAAACAACTATATCATTGACAGTTGTCACATATTCACATTTTTCTTTAATCATCCACAGTTGTTACGTAAGTATAAATCCTGTGTTTTTTTTAATTTTTTTAAATTAATGAAGAAAAATATCTCGTTCAACCTCTGATGGGTTATAATTAGGATATATATTGTTTTCAATTCCAAATAATATGAACAACTGCCGATATGAGAAAGTGGCATCACATTTGTCAAATCATTGTAAATATTTATTTTTTTCTTTTTTTTCTTTTATTATTTTCTTTTATTTATTTATGTATTTATTTATTTATTATTATTACTATTTTATTTTTTTTAAATTTATTTTTATTTTATTTAACATATATGCAAAATTGTGATTGTCCCTATTTATCCTGTGTTACTTTATTATCATAAGCATTAATCATCCACTAGTATTTTTTGCCAGTCCCTTAAATCCCTCCTGATTCCATTTCTCACACCGTTGTCTCTGATGTAGTCTAAAGTTCTTGGGCTGTAACAATGTTCCCTGTCTCCCTCTTTTATCAAGCCTGATCATCCACAACACTGAATAAACCATTGCCAGCATGTCCATCGAGATTAAATCCATTTATTTTCCATTTGCACAGGTTTTGAGTGGTCTGATGGTTCACCATTTGAGTATAGCAAATGGGGCAAGGGGGAACCAAACAATGCAACAACTGGGGAGGACTGTGTGGAGGTTTGCTTGTTACTACTTACTTTACTTACTTTATCACTCACATTTGCCAAGAAGTGTTGTGGGCAGCGGAAGTTTGTGTTCTTGAGTCAAGTGTGTCACGCTGGCTGGTGTCAGCACGTGTTGATGTAGGATTTCAGTAATATTGTATATCCATCTGTGCATGTGTCTTCCTCATGCTTTAAAACCATAGCTTCTATTGTTTGGTTTGGTTTGGTTTGGATTGGTTTGGTTTGGTTTGGTTTGGTTTGCTTTTAAGAACTATCTTCATTGCGCATGGACAACTCCATCAGTGCTCAGATCTCCTCGCTTAAATCACACAAGGAGGATTTCAGCACAGTGCATGAACTCTGTTGTTGTTGTTGTTCGTCCATCACGGGTGATGAAGACCACTCTGTTCATCCAATTATTAGGAATATGTTAGATTAGTCGATGGGTACGAAGGTGACTGATAAACCCGATGTGGGCCTTGAAAGATCTCGGACAGTGTGGGCAGGGAATGTTTGCTTCATGTGAAGGTTTTATTACACTGTCTTTTCTAGCGTGTCTCCGCTGTTCCGCTGCTGCTCTTCTGGATGATTCACATGCCGCTGCACCTTTACGAAGAGATGTGCGCCAAGCAGTTCGGTCTTGCGCAGCAGCTTCCCATATGTCTGGGTTTATGTCAAAGGTTTTCAATGACATCTTTAACGTGTCTTTGAAGCGCTTCTTTTGGCCACCATGAGAGCGTTTACCCTTCTGCATCTCACCATAAAAGAGTATCTTTGGCAGTCAATGGTCTGGCATGCGGACTACATGACCTGCCCAGCAAATCTATGACTGCATCAGAATAGTATGGATGCTAGGGATACCAGCTCTGTCAAGAACGGCGGTATCCGGGATCTTGTCTTGCCATTTGATGTTCATTACCTTTCTGAGACAGACTGTATGGAAGTGGTTTAGCTTCTTTACGTGGCGCTTGTATACAGTCCATGTTTCACAAGCATAAAGCAGCACTGAAAGCACCGCAGCTCTGTACACCTTCAGCTTTGTCTGTAGACTAATGCCACTTTGATGCCAAATGTTGGTGTATAGTCTGCCAAATGTGCTGCTGGCTTTGGGGATCCTGGTATTTACCTCATCATCAATGACGATGTTCTGGGAAAGTGTGCTACCAAGGTATGTGAATCTGTTCACAACATTCAGTTTCTCACCATTTACCTTGATGATTGGCTCAGTATAAACTGTGCCAGGAGCTGGTTGGTACATGATTTCTGTTTTCTCCGTGTTGATGGTAAGCCCAAAGTTGGCACAGGCTTCGGAGAATCTATCCACGCTGTGCTGCAGATCAGCCTCTGAGCCAGCATTAAGGGCACAATCGTCAGCAAACAGAAGATCTCTGATGGTGTGTGATTTGATCTTGGTTTTTGCTTGAAGCCTCCTAAGGTTAAACAATTTTCCATCAATACGATATCTGATGTAGATTCCTGTGTCCCCGTCTCTGAAAGCATCAGTCAGCATAGCAGAAAACATGATACTGAAAAGAGTCGGTGCAAGTACACACCCTTGTTTAACTCCATTTGAGACTGGGAAAGGCTCCGATAGCTCACTGTTTTCCTGAACTCTAGCCTGCATTCCATCATGCAGTTGCTGCACTATTGAGATAAATGTCTTTGGGCAGCCATATTTTGCCATGATCCATAGACCCTCTCTACTGACCGTGTCGAATGCCTTTGTCAAGTGAACTCTGTAGCACCAGCAAGAATCCCAATGTGTGTATATAGGAATCACACATTCTATAAATATTTTTGTGATGGGTAGGTTTCTAATTTATTTATTTTTTTAATTTTGCCAGAGCTGTGGCCTTACAGTCTACTCTTTATGATTTCCAACTGTCGTGGGATTTTTAACATGCGCAACTTGCACACGGGACCTCCTATCTTTTTGCCCTTATCCGAGAAGGCTAGGCATCTGATCTCACTACTCAGGAGACCAGATGTGGCCGTTGGCATATACACTGATGATTATGATTGTCTACTATTCCCTACTTATCTATTTTTCTCTTCTTGTTGATCGTATAGAGTTCGTATCCCTACCCTAACAGTAGGCAGCTTATTTATGAATGGGTGGTGTTTAACTTTGGCTTTCTCTCAATATATGACAACAGTTCACAACTGACACAAAAATGGTGATTGATGTCACGAGTTGGTGAAGGACTTCACTCGGACAGCAGTAGCAAACAATGGTGAAACTTTATTTACATAAAATAAAGTGGCGAATGTGAAATGATGAGCCCAACCTTCACCTAAGGTTGGCAGTTTGGTACAGCAACAAATTCAATTTGATTATTTATACAAATGTCATGCTCTCTCGTTCACTCATGCTGCTTCAGTAGTTCTAGCTGTCTTTATTTTGTTATGGTGGTCACGACCTGGAAAACTACAGCTGTCATTATTTTTCTGCCCTCTATATTCTTCTTATGGCAACATTGTCTTTTCAAAATGTTCTGTTACTTTTCTGTTTCAACTTGACATATCTTAGATGATACTGGCCTGACCGCCAGGGATGAAAATTTGCCAAGGTCTATTATTTCTTACTTGTCAGGGCTAGCTGCTGTCTATCGTTCTTGTCATGTACTCAGCAGTTTATCATATGTTGGTAAAACTCAACATACCTGTTTACACATTTATATATTGTACTGGCGACACTGTCTTTTTGTCTTCAGAATAGACCACTCAACTGTCATTTGTGATATATAGGCGAACGAGCGTCTGGGGAATAGTTTTTAAACTTTCCTGTCACCACAGAAGCAAGCCAACTCATTTGGACTTATCCCCCGATAATAACTCTTGATTGCGCCAATCATTTATAAACTACTATCTTTTACACACACTTGGGAGAGAGCCCATTCTACTGAACGTACGCTAAACGCGTTTCAAAATCTGACTGACTATATTTTGTAAAATGATTTCCAACGATAACTATTCCTGAACTTTCTAGATCAATTTGCCTCGAAAACAACTCACTTAAACCCGTGGGCCTTCAGTCTTGCAGCCGAACTCACTTAGAAAAACAAAACTCCCAACTAAAAACATGACTTTTTCTCAAGGGGCGTAAAACACTACTGTTGATCAGTGTATTATGGATTATTGCCTTTTGGTTATAAACTTATAAGTTATGGATTTTCGCCCTTTGATTTAAATTATAAGTCCGTTAATTTCCCTTATGCAAATGTTTGAAACCGGATTTCTGGCACTCGAACTCCCTGTTACATAGGGGGGAGTATGACATCATTAGGACCACTGGTTCTGAAAAAATTTTACATAAATTATATTCCCTCAACTGGGAATCAAGGCAGACACCATACCTTTAAGCCACTTTGACCCCCATCTTCTATTGTTATTGGCATGTAATGGATCAGACTTCATCATCATAAGATAGCCAAACCACTTTATTTCCTGTCTCTTTATGTATTTGATGCAGGATGTACGAGTAGTTCCCACAATTTTTCTCATGTCATCATTTGTCATTCTTTCTCTCAAGGTAACAATAAGGGTTCTTCGTTGGCATTTCCGCTCATACAATTTTTTTGGGCGCTGGCCAAATACCATGTTTGACACTGATAGCAAAGAGTTGGTAAGAATATACTATTTATCAGTTGTCATTTAATTTCCATACTGGTATTCGGATATTTGAGTAGTGGTGATAGTTTGTAAGTTTCTACACTGACTTTTTGATATCTTATTTTTGCTTGTAAACCTTCCATCTACGGTGTCTACGCCACATCCTCGGTATTTCATGGAAAGACAAAATGACGAATGTCAAGGTGTTGTCACATGCTGGCCTTCAAAGAATGTATACACTGCTTAAACAGTGCAGACTATGCATGCTTGGCCATGTCTGCCGCATGGAAGATGGTCGCATCCCAAAAGATATCTTCTACGGACAACTGGCAGATGGCAAAAGAACAGTTGAGCGACCGTAGCTGAGATTCAAAGATGTGTGCAAGAGAGACATGAGGGCACTGGACATAAATCCAGCAACCTGGGAGGATGAAGCTGCTGATCGCACCAAGTGGCGATGCTATCTACAGTGCCACCTCAGATTGGGCGAAAAGAAGCTCTCATGGCAAGCAGAAGAGAGGAGAAAACATTGAAAGGAACTCTGGGAAAATAAGCAGCTGAAGGCTGTCACCACAGGAGCACATTCTCATAGTCAGTTATAACTGAAGGGGGTATTATAAGCAGAACAAAAATTAGATGGAAGGGAAAGAGAGAGAGAGAGACAGACACAGAAATATTGAACAGAATGGATCTTCAATTAAGTTTTATAAAACTAACGAGATTAGGGGCCAAATGTTGTGTAGTGCTAATATGTTTGATACAGTCATATTTTATATTTTACCAGCAAAGGCAAATTTTAATCAAAAAGCTCTGAGACTTATAACGTACTTCAAAGAATGGTGTACATATATTATTTCTATGTGCTTCTTTCTACAAAGTAATCTTCCCAATATATTTGCTTCTGTTCCAGTGTACCTGCCTCTTTTAGCAGCAAATCTGGAAGTCTTCAGTTTTGATTTGACTAAGTTCTTCCTTCCCATTATTATGAATACTTGGAATAACATAAAATCTCCTTCTTTTATTTCATCTCCATTTTGATTTTTGGGAGCAGAAAAAAAAATCATACATGGGTTGTGGTAAGGAAACAAATATGTAAATTTAAAAAAATAGAATGGTGTGAAATCAGTTTTACAAGTTAACGGTACACAGGAAACACGGGACGTTTCGAGTTTCACCATTCATCAGCCACAGTTACAAACAGGTGACGAGGACAAGAATTACATATAGGTACTACAAAAACATACGATGATACACCAAATGAGTGATACAAGCAGATGGAACAAGTAAACAACAACAATGATGAGTGAAAAAAGAACAATACTAATGCAAGAAAATCGTAAAACCTGACATAAATATCTAAACAAGAAAGTAAATAATCAACGAAACGTAAAAAGATAATGAACAAAACTATTAACATAAGAACAAAGTCACTTAGCTATATTCTTAAAATAATACACTAGGATGGCTTGTCTGATAGCCTCTAGGAAGTTCTTCTTCTTCCTTGTTCTCCTTCAGACTTCCACATTTATGACTCTAATAAAGACAGTAGTCAACTCAAGGTTCCTGACATCTCCAAACAGTTTTTCGTTGAAAGATGTGGGTTGTTGCCATATGCTACTCTGTTCATTACTGTAGGTTGGGCAGTACTGCAGCAGGTGTTCAACTGTCATCGGGCTAGTACCACAGCTGCAGAGATCTGCTGCACCAATTTTGTATTTGTGGTACAGATGGTATCTCAATCTGTTGTGTCAGTCCATAGTCGAAAAATGATGACCTGTTCTTTCCTGGAAAGTTGATGATATGCATCATTTTTCAAATGGCCCCGTGCTCTCATCCCCATTTGGACGTGAATGTAGCCTTTATAGTAGTCTTTGCCGGTGCGTAAGTTGTCTCTATATCATTTTGTGTAAGGCACCTCCTTCCTTAGCAAGTTTGTCTGCATCAACATTTCCTGGTTTGTAGCAATGTGCTGGTATCCACTGGATTGTGCACTTGTTGAAGCATTTGGCCAGTTTTTCAATGGAGATTATCAGATCTTTCAATCCTTTAGCATGGTGGCTCTTCAGCTCTGTTATTACTGAGAGGGCATCTGTAAAGATTACTATCTGTTTTTCTGCCTGTGCTTTGCATTCAATAACAGTTTCCGCTGCCTGTTTCAGGGCTTCTGCTTCAGCACTGAAGTTATTGCAGTATTTGCCAGTGGCAGTTGCCATAGAGTGGATTCTATTCTTTAATTTTATGAAGATGCCGGCACCCCTATTTTCAACTGCATTTTTTGCTGAACCATCAGTATATGGTCTAGGCAGTGATGTATAGATAGCGACAAATAAAAAGGATACGAAATGAAACAAAACAAAAACATAAAAAGATAAGTCGGAAAAGCGATGGTGGAAGAAAAAAAGAAGTATGAAAAAGAGACCAGAATTTATGGAAAATGATGCAGGACATTAAGGCCCTTGGGAGATAGACTGCCCATTTGAAAAATGAGGCCATTCTCCAAGGAAAAGCGAGTACGGTCATCACCCACACAAGAAAGGAGGGCAGTAACATTTATATCTGAATTACCTGAATGGTCAGGCCTATTGAAATGAAGAGCCACCAGTGTATGTTTGCCATGATAAATGTCATTTAAGTTCTCACAAAACCTGTCTGCCAAACATCTGCCCATTTCACCAATATAAGTAATGCCACACCTCTTGCAGATGATAGCATAAATCAGGTTTCTGGATTCGCACGTGAAAGACTCTCTAATAACAAACTTCTTTCGGAAAAGTAACTGACTGAGTTTGGAGTACAAATGGACAGCTCTTACATATACGGCGTTAGCACAATTTCGTACCAAAGTGTGAATGGCTACTGTGTCTCAAGCGACTGTGTACAAGAATATCCCTAAAATTCTTATCCCTATGATATGCCACCAAAGGGGTATCACGAAACAACTCTCTGGTATCAGGATCAGAGTGGAGAATATGCAGATGACGAAACATAATTTCTTTCACTGCCAAGCAGTGGGGATGGAAAGCTAAGACAAGTTTGAGTCTGTCAGACGTAGTAGTAGGTTTGGTAGTAAGTGCCATCTGACGAGTAACGTGTCTGATGCAATAAAGAGCATCAGATAATACTGTTTCAGAATAATGACGTGGGATGTGGTATCACAGGAATTTTTTTAAGATTGATTTCTATCCATTTTTCACATCCTCATAGACATCTTAATGTTAAACTTTTTAATCATCATGCTACAGTCCTAAAACAAATTTTACAGACATTCAATGCATGCAGATGTTTTTGGTCAGATTTGCCTGACGTCTTCTTCTTCCTCGTTTATCCTGAAAAGGACGTTGGTTACGTTGTGTCTGTTTACAGCGGAGCTGCGATATCTACACCTCCGACTTCAGCACGACATTTTTTGGGACTGGGTTTGCCTTCCCTCTTTGATCCCTACTCTCTCAGCCAGACTGCAGTGATGCAGCCTGTTTCCAGGACCACCACGTGGAGGTGGAGTAGGGTCTTGGTCAGCTCTGGTTCGCTGACCCTGACGCAAGCAGTCAAGCTATGAGTCGCTGACTGCATTCTCTATTGCTGCGTCTTTGGGTCCCATTTGCCTGACGTGATCCAAAGGAGATTTTAAACTCATCAGTAATTTTTGGGATGTCTCATTGTCACTCTTTTCCATTTGTTTTCGATCACCTTAGTAACCGTTTGGTTATTGTCTGACGTCAAATGTAGACCTGAATATGAGCCAACTTTGACCGATTTTCTGCCATCGTTGAAATGCTTTATTTACTGATAAATTGTAGCCTTACACAAGCAGCAATATTCAAAGGAAGTTCTTAACATTTCAGTAATTTCTATTCTACTTTTACCATTTTGTCACACAAAAACTTAATGCATGTCCATTGTTCTTTTTTTTCCATCTGTATTATGATAGAGAGAAGAGATATGTCTGTTTTTAAACATAATGGTTTCTGAAATGTGCTGGCATATTTCCTTCATACACCTTTCAGTGCAGTTCACTGCATTCATGTCACCACAGGTGACAAATATTCTTAAAATGTTTTGACCACATATCGTATTTCACTGACATGTAATGTAAATTTTTTTCTGCAGGCTTTGCCTCGAACCACGAACTGGAATGATGTCAATTGTTATTTGTCCAGAGCATATGCGTGTTCCATTGTCCGAGGTCAGAGCAATTGTTGATGGTATATTAGTCCAGTAATGAAGCATTATGATTATATATCTCGTTTTAGACAATTGAGCTAAACTAAATGATTGTCAGCAACCACTAAACCCAGATATTTTGTAATACGTTTTAAAATAAATTAATTAAGAAGAAATTAATAACCCGCAATTTTTTTATTTAAAGTCATTTCACAATCTCAATAGTCCATATATTTTATAAACTTCACAATTCACAAATATCATGAGTCTCAAATTTCAAGGTTTACAAATTTCACATGTCATTAATTTCACAGTTCACAGATATTTAAAATTTCACAGTTCACAATTTTCACATATATCGTAGTTCATAAACTTTCAGTAAAGTCTCTTGTGACATTATAGTTTATCACAGAGTACTAAATTTCATTATTCACACACTTCTTAGTGTTACGTCCTTTTTCACCCTAGGCATTAAGGATGTGGGACTTAACAGCGTTGTAGATGCCAAAGTCTAACTTTGTTAAATGTACTATAGGTACGCATCTGTGTAAGTAATAATGGTTTAAATTAATTACGCACTAAAGAGCACAAACTTGGTGCGATTGGATTGGTTTTGTTGCCAAACAGCGCATGATGCAGAGGGAGACAAAATGCCGGCTTAAGAAGACAGACGTTGGTCTGATCTAAGTGTCCCATATTACGGGAATAGTTAATTGATTAACCTCTACACCTCACGGTAGAAGGGGAACGACTAAGTAAGTAAGTAAAATAATTGATTATAGGTTTTGCTAACTTCCAGGAGGAAGTTTCAGCACCGTTTATATATGTATCTGCGATTGATACTCGCCTTTTAAATAACCAGCACGATCTAGTTAGGGCTTCGGCGCAGTCCTTGATGGCCTGCCGCTAGTGAGAACTGATCCTCTGTTGGAGTATGTTTGCTTAAATACACTGAAGTTTTTCCAGTGAATCGTCCGGCGTCTCAAATATATATATTATAGTAAAGGAATCTTCTAGCCACAAGATTGTTTATGAGGTCCATCAAATGGATATGGAAATGGAATAATGATATGATATTCATGCCATACTTGTTTGACTAATATGTGCAACCGTCAATGTAAAAGTATGTCTTCTATGCAAGTTTATCGTCTTCGTCATCGTCAAAATAAACATATTCAATTTAACTAACATACCAGCCAATGGGTCAAGTATAATATATTACCAAGTTGGTCAAGGACCCTGTTGTACTGCTGGACTTTTTGGACTTGTATTAACCTTGATCCCAGTGTTCGAACTCTGCACACTACGATTTGCGTATTGACACTGTAGTCGGCTACCTGTAAGCCTGACATATTCTGACAATGTTTTAAGTCAGATTTAATATCTTACCCTATCCAAAATCAACATATCTATCAAGGCTACGACATGTTTATTATCCAAGGCGATAAAACCGTTGTAACACTTAGTTTATGACATATTTCTCAGTTGACAAATATTATATTTCACACACTTCTTAGTTCATAGATTTGACATGTTTCTCAGTTGACATATATTATATTTCACACGCTTCTTAGTTCTAAGATTTGACATATTTCTCAGTTGACAAATATCATATTTCACACACTTCTTAGTTTATAGATTTGACGTATTTCTCAGTTCACAAATATTATACTTCACACACTTTTTAGTTTATACATTTGACATGTTTCTCAGTTAACAAATATTATACTTCACACACTTTTTAGTTTATACATTTGACATGTTTCTCAGTTAACAAATATTATACTTCACACACTTTTTAGTTTATAGATTTGACGTGTTTCTCAGTTAACAAATATTATACTTCACACACTTCTTAGTTTTTACATTTGACATATTTCTCAGTTGACAAGTATTATACTTCACACAATTCTTGGTTTATAGATTTGACATGTTTCTCAGTTGACAAATATCATATTTCACACACTTCTTAGTTTATAGATTTGACATATTTCTCAATTGACAAATATCATATTTCACACACATTATAGATTTGACATATTTCTCAGTTGACAAATATCATATTTCACACACTTCTTAGTTTATAGATTTGACATATTTCTCAGTTGACAAATATCATACTTCACACACTTCTTAGTTTATAGATTTGACATATTTCTCAGTTGACAAATATCATATTTCACACACTTCTTAGTTTATAGATTTGACGTATTTCTCAGTTGACAAGTATTATACTTCACACAATTCTTAGTTTATAGATTTGACATATTTCTCAGTTAAGAAACATCATATTTCACACACTTCTTAGTTTATAGATTCAACACATTTCTCAGTGGACAAATATCATATTTCAGAAATTTAACTTCTTAAAAATGTCAATTTCATCGTTCACAAATTTCAACAAATGTATTTCGTAAGCTTTTCATAAAGTTTATTGCCCCTTTCTTGTCTATTGCCCCTTGCTAGTCTATTGTCCCTTGCTAGTCTATTGCAACTTACTATATTTGTATATCTCGCACACTTAACATTCACAGATTGTTCACATAATACACAACTCCCAAATTTCATATTTCGTAAACCTCATAGTTAACAGATGTTACAAACATGATAGTTTACAAATTTCACACATCTTTGCTCACTAACTTCAGGTAAATTGTTAATGTGTTTATCATCATCAGCTGCCATCTACCCATCAAAGGACGGCTGCAATGAATCTCCAATGTCTTCTGTATCTTGTCTTGATGAAGCACTCTGATAGACACTTTCCTGTCAATCTCTTGATGTTATCTTCTCGCTTATAGCACTGTTTTCCACTTGCGTGTTTGCCTTCAGCTCTTCTTTCTATTATGGTCTTCACTAAGGTATTATGTCTTTTTACATGACCAAAATATTTTAGCTGCCTAATTTTGATCTCCTTCATTATTCTCTTTTCATTCTCTTGTTTTTTTAGTACCTCTTTAAAAAGTACAGCAAGAAAATTAACTTGGGTGAAAAAGAAATTCACGTTTTGGTTTTTAAAATACTTTAAGCTTTTCAGACATAGCTTTCAAGCAAACATCTTTTCCCACAGTCTGATCTGAATAATTGTTGGCACTTTTGGTACATTTTAAAATGTAAAAAAAAATATGTTATGGATAAAAATATCTTTTTCAACCCCTGATTGGTTATAATCACAATATACAAGTAAGTCAGCTTCCAAAAGATAAAGAAAAATAATTAAATTCCGCTTTTTCTGTTACATGTCCACATGACGGAACTAATTCTCCTGTGGTCACTTACCTGGATGCATTAATTATGATGCTTTGAGCAGTGCAACAAAACTGGCATAGAGAGAAGTGAAAAAAGTCTATAGTCTAGAGTTGGGGGTAATTATATTCAAGTCCCTCTTATTGCATGGCTGTGAAACATGGAGAACAACAAAAGCAACAACCAAGAAGTTACAGACTTGGATGCTTGTGTTGTAGATAAGAAGGATTTAAATGACAAGACCACCATGGAAGTAATAACAAGAACCAGACAAGTACCATTGAAAAAAGAGATTAGAAGAAGACACTGGCAATGGATAGGTCACACACTGAGGAAATTGGTTGATAGCTTTACTTGTTCTGAAATCCCCAGGGTAAGAGAGGTTGAGAGAGACCACAAAAAAAAAAACATCTGGTGAAGAGAACTTGAGACAGAAATGAAAAGAATGAGGTTTGGTTTTTAAGAACCATTTTCATTGCACACGGATACCTCCATTAGTGCTCTGATCTCTTCACTTAGATCATACAAAGAGGATCTCAGCACAGTGCTCAAACTCCATAGCACCAGCGAGGATCCCAGTGTATGTATACAAGAATCACACATTCTATAAATATTTTTGTGGTGGGTAGGTTTCCTAATTTTTAAATATTGCCAGGGCAGCAGCTATATGGCCTCCTCTTTATGATTTCCAACTGCTGAGGGATTCTTAATGTATGCAACATGCACCACACAGGACCTCCTATTTTTTCTTCCTTATTCTAGAAGGCTAGGCATCTGATCTCACTACCCAGGAGATCATGGGGGTACAATGACATGGCTCAGTGACATGGCATGTCTCAAAGAGTATCACCATCAAACTACAGATATTTGTAAATAGATGTCTCCAATATATCCTCCGTATTAGATGGCCAGATGTAATAACAAATGTAGAACTAAGGAAAAGATGCGGGCAACAGCCAATACAAATGGAAATTAAGGTAAGAAGGTGGGGATGGATAGGACATACACTCAGAAGAGAACAATCAAGCATAGCCAGAGGTGCCCTTGACTGTATCCCACAATGGAAGAGAAGAGTGGGGAGGCCAAGGACAACTGTGGAAGTGGAGGCTAAGGAAATTGGAATGACTTGGGCACAGCTGAAAAAGAGCAACTGTTTCAGCCCCTATGTTCCACGGACATCATTAGGAACCACTAGTTTTGGGGACGAACCCAGTACCTTTAGAATTAGAGGTGGACATTTTTACGGGCTTTATTTTTTTGATGTGGGCATATTTCTTTTGCTTTTAATTTCTCCTCTGACTGGACTGTCGTTTTGCTGCAGTAAAGTTAGTATATTGCCGTAACTGTGGGTTTCTGCAGTAATATTGGATTCTGAATATTCAAGCATATTATTTCTCTTTATATTTTTGCCCATAAGTCTGTCATCTAAGTTTCATGATATCTCTTCAGTGTGTGTGTGTAATCAACCCAACATGGTCGATAAGAACTCTTGAACAAAGAAGTGCTTAAGTATGCAGCACAAACTTCTGCAACTCACAAGCAATCGACAGGAATGCCTGAATGATGACGTTTGCATTTATTATCCATGAATACATCGTATGATAATTGATGACAACATCAGGTTCATAAATCACGTAGGCAGTAGCGAACACACTGTACATTAGCCTCAGCTGTTTGACCTCCACACAGTCAGGTTAACCATTACTTCAGCACATTAACTCTTCAGAGTTGTAATATTTAGCACTGTTAGCTTCTTTTAGAATAATTACGCAGTGAACGTATTTCAATAGGTTATCATACCTTTAGCTTCTCTCTTGGGAGCCTTATTATTTATGAAATCTCTGGCTAGTTTCTCATATTTAATTTGGCTGCTCACGCCATCATAATCTGCCATACTTGAACCTGTTAACCTTAATCTACACACAACGTATTATATTAGTTTAGTCTGTGCGTTATCCACCGATAAAATGCGTACTATATATTCTGGACTCGACCGTCCTTATACCTTACATTTGCCATTGGCTATTCAAGCCTACACTTATATCTTTTAGTGGGCTAACCACACATAATCTAAAAACACTGCTTTATGCCCTAAGGCCACATGTCGACTCTGTGTAACCAAGTCTAACACGTCAGCAAGTAACGTACACATCGCGTTATGAGCCTGACTAGAGGCAATGCTGCATAGTGCGACCATCTCAAATAAAACCAAACGGAGATGCTGGCAAAACCATGCAGCAGTCCTCAACAGACGTCATACCTCTTAGCCACTCCAACCCCCAAAAAAGGAAAAGGAAGACATGGAAAGACCTAAAACTGTTGGCACAGACTTGGCATGAGTTGGTTAAAGGGTCTATGCTCCATGGGGAACTGTATGGCAATAATGATGATGACATTGAGATTTATTTGCTGCCACTTGCTTGCCGGTGACTTGATTCTTAATAAATCAGTCAATACCCTTTATCTCCCCAAGGAACATAAGCCCTCAACAAACACAAGCCAAGTCCTCATGTCACATGCCGAGTCCTACTGTCAGGTGCCGTCAGCCCAAGTTCGTTCCACGTCTTTCTCATCATTTTCACTTCTGTCTCTATTTCTCTTCTCCATGTGTTCTTTGGTCTACCTCTGCCTCTCTTTCCCTGGGGATTCCAGAATAAGGACTGTATTATAATGTTATCAACAACCGATGATGAAACTGACATACAACGAGTGATAGTCTGGGGAAGTAACGGACATTTCCAAATCTTTAACGTCTACAGACCCCCCCCAGAGAAACTAATGGAATCTACTTTGATATCAAATACAAGAGAACAATCATAGCAGGGGATTTCAATGCCCACTCCCCAATCTGGGGATACCAGGACACCAACACATCAGGCCAGGCAGTAGAAGAGCTATGTAACACTTCCAACCTTATAGTCTTCCAAAATGAAAGATCCACACCAACCCTCTACCATAAAGCTAGCGGAACCAGTAGCCGACCAAACTTAACACTAATGTCTGCAGACCTCACCAACCAGTATAAATGGAGGGTATTGGAGAACATAGGAAGTGACCACCTACCCATCCTCACCACCATCTCACAGGGTAAAACTAAAACGAAAACCAAAAGACAGCCAAAATGGAACTATGCTCGAGCAAACTGGGAACACTACAAACTCATATCAGACCAGCTCCTCTTTGAAATAGACATGAACCAAGACAGTAATACCTTGAACGAACAGATCTCTACAGCCATACTGCAGGCAGCCAAACATGCAATCCCAAAGGCAGTCGTATCAAATACAGCATCTTCTGGAATGAGGAATTAGAACACCTAGTTCAACTAGGACGCAAGGCACGGAAAACTGCTCAGAAAAATCTTAGCCGTGAAAACAAAACCACATACAACAGACTCACTGCACAGGTTAAGCTAGCGAGCAGAAAAGCCAAAATGGAAACCTGGAAAGTAAAATGCAAAAACCTCGACCTAAATAAAGAAGAGAAGAAAGCATGGAAACTCATCGACAACATGGCAGGGACATCCCAGAAGAGAAACCCAATCCCTATAAAACTTTCAAACAGTAACACAGCTACCTCCAACAGAGAAAAAGCACAAGCCCTAAATTGATTCTTTGCTAAGTCAATAATACATATAAAAGAGCCAATCTAGATAAAGCCATCAAGACACTTACAAAACGCATGCTAAAAGCACATAAAGGCTGTGGACAGTATCTTTGATCAGGAATTTACACTAGCTGAACTACAATGCAGTCTCCTAAAGACCAAACTCAAAAAAGCGCCAGGGCCAGACCAGGTTACCAATGTAATGATAGTCAAACTTGGGGAAAAAGGCTTGCTGATGATCCTGGAATTCATAAACAAGACGTGGAGAAGTAGCACTGTACCTACAGGATGGAAAACGGCTAACATTATCCCAATTATCAAAAAAGATAAACCACCAAGCGAAGTCAGTAGCTACTGGCCCATCTCCCTGACTTCATGCATTGGGAAAATGACAGAACGTATGATAAATGCACGCCTCTACTGGTGGTTAAAGAACAGGAAAGCCTTCCATCCTAACCAAGCAGGATTTAGAAGAGGAAGACAGACTGTTGACCAGGTAATCCGATTAGTGCAACAGATTGCTGATGCTTTCCAGGATAAAAATCATGTGGCCGCAGTTTTCATAGACCTCAAGCAGACCGAGTATGGAGAGATGGTCTATATTTCAAGATGCAGAAGATGGGCATAGAAGGAAAAATGTTTCGTTGGATAAAAGATTTCCTCATGAATAGAACCATCTTCACAATGTTCAATGGAACAACATCAGGGAAAAGAACCATCCAAGAAGGCCTCCCACAAGGCTCGGCCTTAAGCTGCACCCTCTTCCTCATATACATAAATGATCTGGCAGACTACCTTGAATTACCCAGCGCCCTGTTTGCTGATGACCTAGTCTTTTGGGCAGAAGGGAAGTCCCATTTGCAACTGCAAAAGAAACTAAACCGTGCTCTGGCTGCTCTAACAACCTATTGCAGCTTCTGGAAAATGGTGATCAACACGAGTAAGACAGTCTACACTATATTCACACTCAGCAACAAAACAGTAAGAAAAGAACTAGATTTAAAACTTGATGATACAAAGCTAGCTAAAGAGAACAATCCAATTTATCTAGGGATACAGCTAGATACCAGACTCACATACAAAACACATGTTGAGTCCCTAATTGCAAAGGCCTCTAGAAGGCTAAACCTCATAAAGCGATTGGCAAGCACTGATTGGGGAGCCAATCAGTGCACCCTACGACAACTGTACTTGGGAAACATGCGCTCAGTTATTGATTACTCTCTACCCCTGCAAGCCACTGCTAGCCCAACACTTAGGCTGAAACTAGATCGCATACAAAACCAGGCACTCAGATTCATCTGTGGAGGCTTGTGAACTGCTACGACCAGCACATGCAAGATTTCCGCCAATGTGGAACCCCTAGAACTAAGGAGAGAGAAATCAGTTATCATCACGGCAGAAAGGTTCTTGTGAGCTGACAAGGATGACCCCTGCAAAAATGTTATCAGTGACCACAACTCCAAGTACCGGTACCGAATTAAAAAGACCTCTTTCACTAGAAGGTACCAAGAGCTTTCAGGGAAGCACTACATACCAGAGACTAGACTGCCTACTCAAGCTGTACCTGACCTACCACCTCGTATAGAACTACAAAGACCAATAATACGTACAAACCTTCTGCAACCCGCAAATAAAAGCCTCATACCTACACTGCTGAAAACACTTGCCATGTAAACCATCTGTCAGTATGATGAAGACATTATCCATGCTTACACAGATGGATCAGCTTTCAAAGCAGTCATAAATGCTGGATATGGGGCCATAATCATCCCACCCAGTACAGAAGAACACTTCAAAATTGCAGGCTCCTGTGGTACCTGGTGCACAAACTATGAAGCCGAAGTAGTCGCATCCAGAAAACCCTAACTAGAATTTGAACTCTTTGAATCAGACGAAATGGAACCAAATGATGTCGTAGTATTCTCAGACTCGCAGGCTGCCCTCTTGGCAATAGGAAACTGGAAAATCAACTCAATCAATACTACCCAGAAAGTCCAAGAAACATGCCACAAAATTATGAACTTGTATGGAACAGAAATATACATGCATTGGATACCTGGCCACATAAACATCACATTGAATGATAGACTGGCAAAGAAGGGAGCAAAAATGCAACAGATTGACCAACCATTGAATATGTTAACAATTAAACAGATAGTCAAAAACAACTGTAAAGAAGTTTGGCTCTACACATGGGCACAGGCTAAAACAGGAAGAAGACTCTTCATACACCAAACAGCCCCAAATAAGGAAGATGCTATGAACCATATTGAACGAAGATACCAAACCAAAATTTTCAGATTGAGAACAGGTCACTCTACACTAAATGGCCACAGAAACAGAATGTATTCACAAAATATAGCAAAATGTAGACACTGCCCAAACCCGTTGGAGACAGTAGAACACCACATAGAACAGTGCCCTGCACTTCAGGGACTGAGACAACATCTGCTACCACACAACCCATCCATAGACAATACACTGTTTGGCAGCTCAGAACAGCTTATACGAACTACGCAGTACCATATAATGGCATCAAGGTCACCAAGAGCTGACACTCAGTGACAGTGGATCAAAGTCAAGTCAAGTCAATGTTATCAACAGGTTTACTCATTGTGTGTTATATCCATCACCAGGGTCTCCTTCTCATCACATGTTCCACTGGCACTTGTCTAGTTCTTGTCATTAGTTCCACATGGGAACCTTGTCATACCATTTCAATCCTTCTATTCAACGCGAGCACCCATTTGTGAAAGTTTGTAGCTTTTTTGTTGTTTTATTTAATTTTTCTCCATGTTTCAGAGCCATACTTCTTCTTCTTCCTTCTTCCTCATTCATCCTGAAAAGGACGTTGGTTGCATTGTGTCTGTTTACACCGGAGCTGCGATATCTGCGCCTTTCGACACATCCAACTTCAGCACAGCATTTTTTGGGACCAGGTTTGCCTTCCCTCTTCGATCCCTACCATCTCAGCCAGACTGCAGTGATGCAGCCTGTTTCCAGGACCACCACGTGGAGGTGGAGTAGGGTCTTGGTCAGCTCTGGTTCGCTGACCCTGACGCAAGCAGTCAAGCTAAGAGTCGCTGACTGCACTCTCTATTGCTGCATCTTTGGGTCCCTCAGAGCCATACAATAGGACTGACTTGACATTTGAGTTGAAGATTCTTATTTTTATGTTGGACTTGATTTCTATTGATCTCTATATGTCTCCCGATGCAATGAAAGCGCATCTTGTTTTTTTTTTGTATTCTTATTTTGATATTGTCTGACTCTCCAACTTTGTCTGTATTGCTGCCAAGATGTGTGTGTAATTCTACATCTTTTAGTGGTGTTTCTTCCACCTTGTTATCGTTTCCTTCTTTTACTCTCATTATCGTTGTCTTTTCCCTGTGTATTTTCAGACCCACTTGCCCTGACCTGATTCTATCTTGCATCTGAGTGATTCTCATACATGCCACACTTAAAGGTTTACCCATAATCTGTACGGGGTGTTTGCGTTTTCAGATGTGTACGGGCCGTACACGGGTCTGTACGGGTTTTTTCGCCTAATTATTAAATATACATATAAATCTTGTGCCACTACACAATTTACGTCATGAGATTCGGCGAGATTTTAAGCCAAGTGGATAAAAAAAAAAAAATAACCAATGAAAATCAAGCTGCCTATTTTTCAATTGCCGCGGGATGTGCGTGGCGTGTTCATTCACAATTTTTCGCTAAAGCTAGCGCGAGGTTACTGATTATTTGAACGATTGCGCAGCACTGAAATCTTTTTTGAGTCGAGCCTATTGTTTAGGATTAATTTCCAGTTTAGTATTGGTAAGTAATTCATTTTTAAAAAAAATTACAATAACATTGTTTAGATGAAGTTAGATTTAACTGTCAGATAACTTAGGCCTATGCTTTCTTTTCCCCTAAGGTTTAGCATAATTTATTATTTACGGCTGGTAAAAAAAAAAAAAGGCTGATACCACTACATATTATTTGATTTCACTAAAACTTGTAGAAAGTGCGTAAGAAATGTAAATTTGAAAAATAATACAATAGCCTACAAATTATGGGTAGCCTAATATCGTAATGACGGTCGCCGAATGCTCCGCATGTATTTTCGTACCATTTAGAGTTATAATTAGGGTTACAGCTAGGGTTAACCCTAAATCTAAATGGTACGAAAATACACGCGAAGCATTCGGCGAACGTCATTCCGATATTACCAAATTATGAAACTGAAAAGAAAAAAAAAACCACAATAGCGTGGAAAATTTACATCTTAACTCGATCAGAGAAAAGTTTATTTGGAGTTAGCCTACTTCTCTTCTTAGTTTTAATTTCGTTTCTTTAAAAAACAATGTTATTTTGCCTTTGGTGGTCATCATTACGGTCATTCAATGATTTATAATTATTAAATAATTAATTAGCCTACTATCAATGTTTGATTGACACTAAAATTTGTATGGGAAGGTCTATTTAAAACTACCAGTTGGGCTTTAACGGCTATTCCAATTTTTGAAGTTCGGTAGAAAATATACAGGCAGGCTAATATTACGCCAGCGCTAGTTTATATTTTCATTACCAGCTTTAGCAAAAAATTTATTAGATTTTAAATTTAAGATTCCTAACCCATAATGCTTATTACTGGTCTCTTTAGGCCTGTACTTTTATAAGGCACTATAGAAAACACAGCAACTGTTCTTCATTTCAACCATAAATTGTATTAATTTTTTTCCAAGATGCTATTTCATTATATAATATTAAAATTACAAATAATTATATTTTTCAAATTGATTATTAATATTTGTATTTACTATGCAAAATAAATTCTAACTCTTGTTGTTTAGGTTTTAAAGCAAGTGAAGACATGCTTAAAAAGGCAAAGGCCGCATGTCACTATGATGGTGCAGAACCATCTAATTGAATATACTTTTACATGAATAAACTCTTTTGTTACGTTTTTCAGTCTTTGTACAGGTTTTGCGGGTCTTTGTACAGGTTTTGCGGGTCTTTGTACAGGTTTTTTAATTTTTTGTACAGGTTTTTCATCTCTGAGGTGTGGCATGTATGGATTCTTAATAATTTATTCTAAAATGTTAATAAAATAGTTAAACATTATATTTATGCATGATTTATAAGTATACTACTGGACAAAAGTTAAGGGCCGCCATTCAGTTTAGACAAGGTTTATATAATTGATTGGCAAACTGTAAAGACAAGTGAAAATGTCATTAAAACTGAGCTCAGAGAAATGTGTATACATTTCTGTGTGCACTAGGTTAATTTTTTTTAAATGTCCAAAAACTGGGTCACTTTAACCCGCACGTGAAAATTGCCATTGTTGCTGCAAAAACTCGTGGTTTTCGCAACACGCCCCACTAGTTCAAAAGGTGAAAAAGTGAGTTGAATTTGAATGCACATGGAAAATGATCATCGGTAAAGAGTGTTCACCGTTGGTATGCAATAAATCAGTATGACAAGTGGTCGAAATGATCACTGCATTAGCCATGCCACCAAGGAGAAGTCTCAGCACTGTAGACCGTGGTCGAGCCATGGCATGGATTCAGGATGGTCAATCTGTTCGTCATGTTGCAGGACGTTTAGCAGTGTCCCACTCTACCATTCAGAGACTTCTTGAGAGATTTCAAGCTACCGGACATTTGGAAAATCGACACTGCTCAGGAAGAATTATATAACCCTTGTCTAAACTGAATGGCGGCCCTTAACTTTTGTCCAGTAGTATATTTAAGTAATCATACTTATTGTATTATGCTAAAAAAAAATACATAAAATACAATTGAAAAGGGTGTGTGTGTAAATTGAGAAAAAAAATTATGTGTATTTCTTTATGAATGCACACATCTGGATTTATATTTAATATTATATTTGTTATTCTTTAACACATATGGTACAAACTATTTATTTTTCATCTCTCGTAAGATGCCATTGTTAATTTACTTTTGCTTTATTTAAGTTACTGAAATTGTTAAAATGTGCTCTCTTGTAATTAATATGTTAAAACTTATTTGTTTTTCTGTACCTGCAGGTGTTCCGATGCCTAGTATCCCACCTACAGTCTCTACCACACAAGGTAATAATTTTGCTCTTGACTTACTTCAGGAACCTCCTCCAGTCATATCTGACTATATGGATGATGTGCACTTGGAGTGATATCCCTCAGGTGTTTTTTTGTTCCTTTCAGCATGTTCTTCTCTCTTTTGCTTGTTGTAGAGCTCCTTTTCACATAATCTGAGAAGGTATTGTAGGAAGTATCTACACCTGATGCGATCGGCAGCCTCATCATCCCAGGTTGCTGGATTTATATCCAGTGCCTTCATGTCTTTCTTGCACATATCTTTAAACCTCAGCTGTGGTCGCCGGGATGTTCTTTTGCCATCTGCCAGTTGTCTTCCTTATTCTTCAGTTTATATATGCATCAGTCTGTAAGGCTGTTACAATTAGCATCCAATCAATCAATCAATACCCTTTAGCTCCCCAAGGAACATAGGCCTTCAGCAAATACATGCCAAGTCCTCCTGTCATGTGCCATATGCTCAAGTTCTTTCCATGTTTTCCCTCATCATTTTCACTTCTGTATTTAGTTCTCTTCTCCTTGTGTTTTTGGTCTACCTCTGCCTCTCTTTCTCTGAGGATTCCAGAACAAGGACCGCCTTGTAATGCTATCAACAGGTTTCCTCAGTGTGTGTCCTAAATATCATTCTGTTCACCTTATATGCACTAATTTTGTAAGTGACTCATTCTACTCATCTTATAATTACTCTTTCTGTCTGTCCAGTTTATTCTTTATTCTTAAAACCAGTTGTAATAACCCGCAAGGTGAATATGGAAAATGATATAGCCCAGATAGTATTGCTTACAGATTCCTTGTCAGTTATAACTGCCCTAAGGAACCACTAAAAACGATGAATTAAACAGCATCTCAGAAGCTGTAATGGAAAAAGCTATAAATTTGAACAAAGTGAAAGTATAGAGGATTCCTCTCCATTGCAAGATTTGTGAAAATGAGATGGGCGACTGACTTGCCTAAGAAGGAGAAAGTAAAATTCCCAATACAGATTTTTGTGTGTTTAAAGTCAACAGCAGGATGGCACTTGCAGTCAGAACTGAAGTTCAGGTTCCTCCCACCCTCGAACCAATAGTGTCAAAGAGGTAAAAACACCTGTCTGATGATAGAACTATTTTTGATGATCAGATTATGCTCTGTAGAGAGTTTCCCATCACTTGTACCTTTGGTATGCTCCCTTTTCTATCAAATTCACATAATGTAACATCTGCATGAAAATGAAACTTCATGTTATAATTTTGTGTGGAACTGACCTCATACTCTGTATCCTATTTTATGCATGTCATGCAATACTTTTTTATGAATTTATACATTATCTCAGTTGTTGAATCTTTCACTTCATAATAATTTCTGTGTACTTTGACTTATGTTCTAATTGTGTATAGATTTACATTGTTTCAATTTTTGTAGATAACGTCTTGTCAGCTTCTGCATAGATAGTTTCAGATTTGCTTCTTTGTTACAGTCATACCCTGCAAATACGGCAGGTTAGGGATCAAACTCTCGACGAAAAGCAAAAATTGCAAAAAAACAAAGCATAGCCTTTTCCTAAGCTTGCAAATGTATGTAGGATGCCTAAAAAAACATGCTTACACTATCATATATTAGATCTGCGGTAGCACTTTGGTCAGTGCACTGGCTTCCAATCTCAGGTTTTTTAGTTTTTAGTTTCTTAGTATGTATTGTGTACATCCGGTGGCGATAGTCACTTCCTTTCCAGCCATGCGTAGTGATAGGATTTCGGTGCCTTACCTTCAGGGAAGTACCTAGGTTTTATTTATTTTTATATTTATTAAATTTCTTATGTGTCCTATTTAGCCTTCACTTTCTTTCTTTTCCTGACGAAGGCCTTGTGGCCGTAACGTAGACTATTTTCTTTGTCTTTTGTCCTCGTAAGACGAATCACCTTTTTTCGATTTTTTTTCAAACCCTTCCAATCTCAGTGGTCCAGGGTTCGATTCCCAGTTGAGGTGGAATTTTTTAGACAAATTATAGCTCTGGAGTCAACCCAGCCTCATGAATTAGGTACCAGAGTGTTAAGAACAAATGAACCCGCGTTAACCCGTTTCTTCATATCTGTTTTTACACAGGTTCACTTCATGCTCCCTTTCTGTGTAGATTCAAGTCATGTACTATTTTTTCCAGCTCCCAAATGTCTGGACGACGACTGGATGTTCCATGATGGATTCTGTTACTACATAAGTCCAAAGTTTGGCAAAAACTCATCACTGACCTGGTTCGACTCAAGAAGGAAATGTCAGATGATGGGTGGAGACTTGGCAAGCATTGCTTCAGATGATGAAAACAACTTTTTGATCACAGAGGTACACACATTATTTTTTTAAACTTTGCTAAGGGAATGAGAGCGTCCTACTTGCAGAGTGGTTAGAGCTTTCGCCTCTCGCGGCGAAGGTGCCAGGTTCAAAAAATTGTGGCATCTTGCTCCCGTCTACCCAGCTGTAAATGGTTACCTAACTCTGCTCTTGAGTTAGGGAAAGCAAAGGCAGAGAGGAAGGGAACTGGTCACGCCATCTGTCAATGCTGGGCTTGGTATAGTGAAGTCTCTAACACTTCACTCCCTTAAGGCAGTATCTGCTATGGGACTATCTTAATCTTAAGGGGGTGGAGGGTTAGGGTGATAGTAGTGTTGGGGTTAGGGTGATAGTAGAGTTGAAAGTTATCCATTAGGAGGACATTTATATATGTTAATGTTGGTTGGATATGATCTTTTATCAATGTTGAGGACATATGTGACAATGTGAAGATCAGTTGAAATTTTTTTTTTAAATCAATTATAGGGACATATAAATGACAAGCAGTATATAACCAAATATACAACAGTTTATAAAAACAAAATACAAAATCTAAGTATAATATTTTGTCCGTGTGTACTACAGAGGCCCGAAAAGAGAGCAAAGAACAATAACTCTCTACCCAAAAGCACATGTTGCAGAAAGCTACTGAGAAGTGATGGTCACTGTATTCAAGAAATTCGTCTCAGTCATCCAAGATGAAAGAAGGTCCTTACCTAAAATGCGTGAAGAAGGGAATTGAAGACAAAGCTAAAAGACAATAAGAAGACATTACAAAACCTTGAACCTTTGGCATAGGACTGGATGGCTTAACATGAATTTGTTGAATGCTTATGCCTTCATTTTTTGGAAAATACGTGGAAATCACAAGGAAATTAAAAGTTCAACACAAAAATAAGAAGATTGTCAAGTCAGTCTATTGTATGGCTCTGAAACATGGAGAACAACAATAAACAACAACAAAGAATTTACAGGCGTCCCTCGCTTATTCGACAGGTTAGGGACCAGAGCACTGTCAAAAAGTGGAAATTGTCGAAAAGCGAAACCCAGTCTTTTTTTTAGCTTGCAAATGCATTTTGGCCGCAAAAAATGTAAATAACGCACTATATATCACTTGCGAATGTGTGCAAAAGCTAAATAACACACTATATGTATACAAAAGCTAAATAACACACTATATGTATACAAAAGCTAAATAACACACTATATGTATACAAAAGCTAAATAACACACTATATGTATACAAAAGCTAAATAACACACTATATGTATACAAAAGCTAAATAACACACTATATGTATACAAAAGCTAAATAACACACTATATGTATACAAAAGCTAATAACACACTATATGTATACAAAAGCTAAATAACACACTATATGTATACAAAAGCTAAATAACACACTATATGTATACAAAAGCTAAATAACACACTATATGTATACAAAAGCTAAATAACACACTATATGTATACAAAAGCTAAATAACACACTATATGTATACAAAAGCTAAATAACACACTATATGTATACAAAAGCTAAATAACACACTATATGTATACAAAAGCTAAATAACACACTATATGTATACAAAAGCACAGTAAAATGAACCTTTACATATACAAAAGTACTGTACAGTAAAAGGAACAAAAGCTTGGAAACATAACGAAAGAGCGGACCACGCGTCGAATGTATGGGTTCTGGTTATAATTGACAAGAGTTGAAAGAGCGGATCGTCGAAAAGCAGGGGACGCCTGTAACTGATTATGGGGATGAGCCCCTGAGATGATAGCCCTCAGCTGTTTTTTTTTGTCTGGTGTTGCTTTTAGTGTCTTCTTTTCTCTTCTTGTTGTGAGAGCTTCTTTTCACCCAATCTGTGGTGGCGCCATGGGTAGCATTGCCACTTGGTGACATAGGAAGTTTCATCCTCCCAAGCTGCTGGATTTATATCTAATGCCTTCATGTCTCTCTTACACACATCTTTGAACCTCAGCTGTGGTTGCCTGACTGTTCTTTTGCCATCTGCAAGTTGCCCATAGAAAATATCTTTGGGGATGCAACCATCTTCCATGTGGTGGACATGGCCAAGCCAGCACAGTCTGCGCTGTCTAAGCCGTGTATACATGCTTTGAAGGCCAACATGTGACAGCACTTCAATATTTATCACTTTGTCCTTCCATGAAATACCAGGGCGTAGACACAGTAGTTAGAAGACACTGAGCCTTTTTTCTTGCTTGGCATAAATTGGTGCTTGCTTAGAATAGGATTGAAGTGGTACAGAAAAGTTGTCAGTGTGGAACTGATGATAAGTTCCAGACAAGTGCCAGTGAAGCAAGAGATAAGAAGAAGACACAAGAGATGGATAGGACCCTAATTGAGCAAACCTACTGATAGCATTACAGTCCTATTTCTAGAATCCCTAGGGTAAGAGAAGAAGGAATAGATTGAAAAAAAAAAAAATTTTGAGACGAGAACTGGGGACAAATGAAAATGTTTAGGAAGATGTGGAAAGATTGAGCAAATGTCATGTGACTAGAGTAGTTGGCAAATGTCATGTGACTAGAGTAGTTGGAAAATGTAATGTTAGGGAATAATTCTTTTATCTGATGGATGGTGCAAATTCTTGTTCCCTCTCTGAGTTCATTAAGAGTATTTCAAGATGCTGGACCCTGGTGTCCAGACGGTCTAGGGTTGATTTTTTATACAGTCCAACTTGCAAAGTTCACACAAACGTAAGGCTAGTCTTCAGCAGTAGGAAAACTTCATAAAGCCTGATTGACGTTTAACAATATGTATTTTAATGCTGAAGTATTTAATATATAATATTCACTCATTCCTCTCCTTTCAGCGCTGACAAGTCCGTACAAATATAATCAAGCTTAGGCTCCAAACGTAGGACGACCTAGCTGATCTGAAACACATAAAACTCTATATCCAGAGTACACTTTTGGAGCTCGTGCAAACACAACTTTCTCACATGGAGAGACACAGCTAAAGAGGCCAAACTACCGCTCACATGTTCGATCTGAAACCGGCATGGATCGTCTGCTTAAAATTAGCAGACTATGTGACGTACTTCCGGGGTAGTCCTAGTAACGCTTGTCAACAAGGAAGTCAGTAGACAAACCAAGTTGAGAGCGACCGAAACTGTTATGAATTTAGTCATAACAGTCATTTGACTAGAATAGTTGGAAAATGTCATGTGACTAGAGTAGTTGGCAAATGTTTGTTGAAAGCCTATGCTCCTTGGTGAGCTGCATGGTAATTAAAGAAGGAATAGAGCTGGTTAATTTTTTTACTTGTGTGCATAGAGCGGGGGTTGGAGTGGTTAAGAGATATGGTGGCCGCGTCAAATTATAAAGGTACCGTGTTTGATTCCCAGTAGAGGGAATATAATTTCAGGAAATTTTTTTCAGAACCAGTCATCCTAATAATGTCACACATCCTCCTGGTCTCCTGGGTAATGAGATCGGATGCCTAGCCTTCTTGGATAAGGGCAGAAAAATAGGAGGTCCTGTGTGTAAAATGCACACATTAAAAATCCCTCAGAAATCATAAAGAATAGACCACAGTTGCCACTACCCTGGCAAAATTTTCTTTAAATTAAGAAACCAACTCACCACAAAAATATTTTTAGAATGTGTAATTCCTATATACACACATTGGGATTCTTGCCAGTGCTATAGACTTCGTGCACTGTGCTGAGATCCTCCTTGTGTGATCTAAGGGAGGAGATCGGTGCACTGATGGAGTTGTCTGTGTGCAATGAAGATAGTCCTTCAAATCAAACCAAACCAAACTTGTGTGCATGGTTTCTATTCACAGCTCAGCAGACGAGAAGCCTCAGTATTCTGGATTGGACTGAATCAGCTTGAGCAGTCATCATACATGTAAGTCACCAGTAGTGTATTACATTTGTATCCATAAGATACTGCTACAGTATACACCAAATAATTCCCGGGGCTCTCTGAAGAGACAAAGAATAGACAGATGTACTCCACCCTCAAGCATGGCATACACCCGGACTAATATGAAGTTGTACATGAGGCTGGCAACCTCATCGTGAAACTACCACAGAAACCTCCTCTAAAAAAGCTTGTGAATGCTTGGTGCATAATTCCCAAAAAGGGGCCTGGTTGCAGTGGTGACACTATGCTCCTTAATGAGAGCAAAGAAAAATGACAGTAGTTTCTGTGTCAATGACTTGTACATGATGAGGTTGCTAGCCTTATGCACAGCTTTGTATTAGACACATTATGATGAGGTTGCCAGTTTCATGCACAACTTTGTTGTAGTCACCTTATGATGAGGTTGTCAGCCTCACACACAATTTTGTTGTAGTCACCTTATGGTGAGGTTGCCAGCCTCATGCACAACTTTGTTATAGTCACCTTATGGTGAGGTTGTCAGCCGCACGCACAATTTTGTTGTAGTCACCTTATGGTGAAGTTGCCAGCCTCATGCACAACTTTGTTGTAGTCACCTTATGATGAGGTTGTCAGCCTCACACACAATTTTGTTGTAGTCACCTTATGGTGAGGTTGCCAGCCTCATGCACAACTTTGTTATAGTCACCTTATGGTGAGGTTGTCAGCCGCACGCACAATTTTGTTGTAGTCACCTTATGGTGAGGTTGCCAGCCTCATGCACAACTTTGTTGTAGTCACCTTATGGTGAGGTTGTCAGCCTCACACGCAATTTTGTTGTAGTCCCCTTATGATGAGGTTGCCAGCCTCACGCACAACTTTGTTATAGTCACCTTATGATGAGGTTGCCAGCCTCATGCACAACTTTGTTATAGTCACCTTATGGTGAGGTTGCCAGCCTCATGCACAACTTTGTTATAGTCACCTTATGGTGAGGTTGCCAGCCTCATGCACAACTTTGTTATAGTCACCTTATGGTGAGGTTGCCAGCCTCATGCACAACTTTGTTATAGTCACCTTATGGTGAGGTTGCCAGCCTCATGCACAACTTTGTTATAGTCACCTTATGATGAGGTTGCCAGCCTCATGCACAACTTTGTTATAGTCACCTTATGGTGAGGTTGCCAGCCTCTTGCACAACTTTGTTGTAGTCACCTTATGATGAGGTTGCCAGCCTCATGTACAACTTTGTTATAGTCACCTTATGGTGAGGTTGCCAGCCTCTTGCGCAACTTTGTTGTAGTCACCTTATGGTGAGGTTGCCAGCCTCATGCACAACTTTGTTGTAGTCACCTTATGGTGAGGTTGCCAGCCTCATGCACAACTTTGTTATAGTCACCTTATGGTGAGGTTGCCAGCCTCTTGCACAACTTTGTTGTAGTCACCTTATGGTGAGGTTGCCAGCCTCATGCACAACTTTGTTGTAGTCACCTTATGGTGAGGTTGCCAGCCTCATGCACAACTTTGTTATAGTCACTTTATGGTGAGGTTGCCAGCCTCTTGCACAGCTTTGTATTAGACACCTTATGGTGAGGTTGCCAGTTTCATGCACAACTTTGTAGTAGTCACCTTATGGTGAGGTTGCCAGCCTCTTGCACAACTTTGTTGTAGTCACCTTATGGTGAGGTTGCCAGCCTCTTGCACAACTTTGTTATAGTCACCTTATGGTGAGGTTGCCAGCCTCTTGCACAACTTTGTTGTAGTCACCTTATGATGAGGTTGCCAGCCTCGCGACAAGCCTGAAGGTGTAGTAGTCCTTTTCTTTCCTCATCTCTTAGAAACCCCCCCCCCCCCCACCCCAGGAACTACACATGGCTATATAACAAAATGTCAAGTCACCATAACCTTACCTGCAGCTTGCCTGAAATATTAAATTAGCATAGGTTAGAAGCAAACTTTACTGGAAAAGTATCAGCATTATCAGCTGCCATCTCCACATCGAAGGCTGGCTGAAATGGATCTCCAACATCTTCTGTCTCTTGTCTTGATGGTGCACTCTGATAGACTCTTTCCTGTCCATCTCTTGATGTTATCTTCCTACTTATAGTGCTGTATTCCTCTTGCATGTTTGCCTTCAGTTCTGACTTCCATTATGGTCTTCAGTAAGGTGTTATGTAGGCTTACCATACGTCCCGGTTTGACCGGGTCGCTCCCGGTTTGAAGGTATGGTCCCAGCGTCCCGGCCAGTTAGTCATTTTGTCCTGGTTATTTGGAAAAAATTAAAAAGTGCCGAATATACACGAAGTCAAAAAGTGCAGCCTCGGAAAATGGCAATTAGGCAACAGGAAAACCTGACTTTAACACTGTCCTAGTACGCAGCTGTCTTCAAACTGCAGTTGTTGTACCTATTGAAATAGAAGCTTTAGTGGTCAAAATTTATAAATATTTCCACATTTATACGGTTTGAGTAACTCAACTAAAAGAGTTCTTTGAATTTGTAGATGTCGAGTATAAAAAGGTTCTTCAACATGGCAACACCCGTTTTCTTTCGCTACTTCCAGCTGTCGACAGAATACTTGAAATCTATGAGGGACTGAAATCATATTTTATTTCACAAGAACACTGTCCAGTGTTGATAAAACAGTTCTTTGATAATGATTGTGGTAAAATGTATTTGTGGTTTGTGCAAGGGCAACTCACATTGTTTAACAAATCTACCTTGATTATGGAAAGTACAAAAGCAAGTGCAACTGATATTGTCAGTGAACTTAGAAAATGGAAAAAAAAAATCGTGAGGAAAGGCGTGATAATAAATTTATACCTCAAGAAGCAAAAAAGCTTTTTAGAATACTGGAAAATAATGGAAGTATTAATATTAATACAATCCTACAAGAGTTTACAAAATTTTATGATCGATGTCTTTCTTACATTGAGCTATGGGAAAACAGTTTTGGTGGAGCAGAATCTTTTATTTGGATAAACAACAATGAATTAACATGGTCTGAAATTGAAGCATCAGGTGAAAAAATTAATGAAACTCTTGCAAAAAGTGCAATAAACTTGGATGAACTGTTTGATGAAGTGGTGATTGCAAAAGGTTTTTGGTCTGCAAACTATGACATTTGGAAAAATACAAGTTGCGAAGAAAAATGGACACAACTATTCAGTCATTTCAAAGAAAAGAACATGTCATTGCCCAATCTTGTCCAAATTATAGAATACATTTTCAGCCTGCCAGGCACATCTGCACCTGTTGAAAGGATATTCTCAATAATGAATAACATATGGTCTGAAGAAAGAGGTAGAATGGCTGAATCAACTGTAAAAGCTTTATTGCGCTACAAAGTTAATTGTGAACTAAATTGTAGTGAATTTTTCGACGCGATTAAAAATAACAAAGAATTTTTAAAGAAAGTTCAGGCTAGTGATAAATATTAATAACTTTTTAATAATAAGTTATGTTCAGTTAAGAGTAATTAAAAATTATTACTACATAATTGTTGTTTTTTGTTAACCACTCCATTACTTAGCCTTTTTGAATCATAAGTACTTATCTGAATATACTTTTCTCTTTCTAAAATCACATAGAAGGCGCTCACTTTCTGTTTCGAGCAAACTCTCGAAATTGTCCCGCTTTGAGAAAAAAATAGTATGGTAATTTGCTGCAAACTCTCGAAATTGTCCCGGTTTGAGAAAAAAATATTATGGTAATTTGCTGCAAACTCTCGAAATTGTCCCGGTTTGAGAAAAAAATATTATGGTAAGTCTAGTGTTATGTCTTTTTGTATGGCCAAAATACTTTAGCTATCTTTGATCTCCTTCATTAATTCTTCTTCCATTCCTAGCTTTTCTAGGACCTCTTTCTTCCCTTACCATGAGATGCGCCCTTTTCTTTCATATATCCACATCTTAAGGGCCTCAATTCTGTATTCTAATTGCTTGTTCATTGTCCATGTTTCTACTTCTTCTTCTTCAAGTACCATGGCTAGTGGTGAAGGAGATCATGTCTCTCCACAACTTCCTGTCTCCAGTACAATTGATCAATTCTGTCGTTGACTTCTTTCCATGCCACGATGTCAAACTGTCCAGTATTTGCTCACTTTGTCTTCCCCTATCTTTTTTCCTTCAATCTTACCTGTTGTTACGATATATCCCAGCTTTCTTCTTCTCATAACATGCCCACAAAAAGTGGATTTTTCTTTCTAACTTGTGAAATAAGTTTCCTTAGCACATTGGCCTCTTTCAGGACATCCTTATTACTCCTTTTGACTGTCCATGGTATTTCTAACATTCTTCTGTAAAACCACATCTCTGTGGCCTATAGTGCCTTCCCTACTTGTTTGCTAATTATCCATGACTCACTCCAATATGTCAGGATCGGTTCTATATAACACTGAAGAACTCTCTTTCTTACTTCCATTGACAAAGAATTGTTGCATAAAACACTCTTCATTTTATAGAATGCTGTTTTTGCCTGAGCTATTCTGCTCTTTACTTCTGAGGTGCATCTTCCATCCAATGTTGTTAATGTGCCCAGGTATTTGATTCAAAAGGCCTAGGCACATGTTTCTACACCTTACGGTAATGAAGAATTTATATATAGAATTTGATGATTTTCAGTTTTATCTTGAAAGTTAATTGTTTAGATGTCAGTATTAGTCTCATGTTGTTGAATACAGCTTTGGCCATTCAAAAATATACACAGTAAAAATAAGCACCTCTTTGCAGAACAGAACTAACCTTCACAATACAGAACATACTGTAAGCATTGTTTGTTTCATATGATGGAAATTTTTGTGTACATTTCTTGCATCAAATATTTTGTTCAGTTTTAAAGGCTCAGTTTGAACCTTGTTTTTATTTCCTAAAGCTGGACAGATGGAAGCCCACAAATTTTTGTTGCCTGGGGCCCAAATGAACCAAATGATGTTATGGGCGGAGAGAGATGTGTCACACTGAATGGAGACAGAGGTTAGATCTGCCTGTTCTTGTCATCATTTCTGGTGTCATGTGAATGTGTAATATCACAGTTGTTATCATTTTTTGTGTCATAGGTATGTGTAAAATCACAGTTGTCATCAAATTTATTGTCGTGTGAATGTGTAATATCACAGTTGTCATCATTTTTGGTATCGTGTGAATGTGTAATATCACGGTTGTCATCATTTTTGGTGTCATTTGAATGTGTAAAATCACAGTTGTCATCAAATTTATTGTCATGTGAATGTGTAATATCACAGTTGTCATCATTTTTGGTGTCGTGTGAATGTGTAATATCACTGATGTCATCATTTTTGGTGTCATGTGAATGTGTAATATCACAGTTGTCATCATTTTTTTTGTGTCATGTGAATGTGTAATATCACAGTTGTCATAATTGTTGGTGTCATGTGAATGTGTGATATCACAGTTGTCATCATTTTCCTTTTTGTTCCCCTAGGAGCATGAAGCCACCACTGCAACTGGCCTCCTTGCAGGCAGCCTACATAAAGCATTCACATGCTGTTGCAGTAGTCTGTAGCAATTTGTTTTATATGCTGAGGTTGTCAGCCACGTGCACATCATCATACTAGCCACCTTGTATAACATGCCTGAGGGAGTGGTGTTCCTATTCTTTCTTTGTCTCATCAGAGACACCCCCCAGCAACCACAAAGACCCCCCCCCAGCAACCCCCCAGACCCCCCCCCCCCCCCCCAGCAACCACACAGAGCAATAATACTGTACTTTATATAAAATGTAAAATTGAAAGGGGCAGTAATTTGTATTCGGGCAGTAAATATTTGAGACACGTTCTTCTTCTTCATTCACCCTCAGACATCAACAAATGCAACAGAAAATAGAGGTGGGGGTGTCTTTCTGACCTTAAGCACTGGTGCAGACAAAAGGCTGTCATTGGCGACAGGACGATTCTCCAGCAACTTCAAAGCAGAGGCAGAGGTCTTGAAAACTGCAGCAGAAGTTATATTGACAGAAGAAAGCGCAGAGAGACAAGTTGCTTTCTTTACTGATGCACAGTCAGTAATTGCAACATTGAAAAGTCAAAATAATACAGACCTGGATAATCTCAGAATAGTGCTCCACAAACTTTGTCAACGATTCAAAAGTGTTGTGATCCAATGGATCCCATCTCATTGTAACATCACTGGCAATGAAGAGGCTGACAGAATGGCAAAAGAAGGTTCACATCTACCTCAGCCTGATGCAAGCATAACTTTTGAGGAGGCAAAGAATTTTATCAGAATCAGATACAGAAACAAATGGAATTTTGAACATCCAGGGCACACACAGAATGATTCTTACTATCAGCTCCACAGAAGAGAACAAGTGGTAATCTTCAGACTCCGCACTGGCCACAACAGATTGAGATACCATCTATTCAACAAGCTAAAGATAGGAACTACCGATAAGTGTAACTGTGGCACTGATAACATGATTGCTGAACATCTGCTTCAAAGTTGCCCCTTATATGTGGTACAGAGAAAGTGCATATGGCCGACGCCAGCTCCTTTCGTGAAAAAGCTTTACGGGGATTCAAATAGCCTCAAACTGACTACTGCTTTCTTTAAGAACATTCAAGTGGACGTCTGAGAGTGTACAGAGAAGAAGAAGAAGACATCAACTTGAATATGTTCAAAGAAAGCAATGGTCAATTTTAGGCTGTTGACATCTCCGTATAGATTTTCTGTGAATGGCACTGGTGATGGCCATATGCGCTTTCTCTGTTCCTCATATTTTGTGCACCTTTGAAGCAGATGTTCAGCAGTCATTTTATTGGTGCCACAGTCACACTCATCAGTAGTTTCTATCTTTAACAGAAGTTCCTATCTGAGACACATTCCAGAGTGAAGACTCAAACTTGCTAGACAAATTAATTATGTGGCAGTTGCTGTCTTTATGGGACAGATGCCAAGGTCGTTGCTTCTTTGTTACCAGACATGCTTGTCGCTAATGTCTGGGGCTGGGCGTTTGTGATAGTGGGGTTTCATCATTAAAAGATTCAATTGAAGGAATAATTTTCCTTGCTAATGTTTTTTTTCTCCTGGTGATCCATTGTTTTTCTCTACTTAGAATCAGGTTCTCATTTAGTTTGTAAAAACCTTGATAATTGTGAACTGATATTGTAAACAATTTTTAGTAAACAAGGACATCTGAACAGAAGAAAAACAACTTGTGACGGTTCACAAACAAGATGACTTGACTTAATGTGGAAAACTAAACAGTTAATGAACAACACATCGAAAAGGCTGGCATATGAGGTTCAATTTGGTGAATACATCTTCTTTTGTTAATTTATTTTTATTTGTTTTCTCAATCATGCATTTATGTAGTGGTGAAGATGAATCTAGGGTAATTATTTTTCATGATGTGACAAATGCCTATAGTGAACGTCTCATAGTTAAATTACCAAAGTCCGTTCGACATTTTTAACTGATGGCTGTCTTCAAATATGAATGTATGTAGAGCGACCACTATTTAAAATTATGCATTCATTGGTTGTTGTCATTGTACTATTTCACATAGGGTCTGACCTGTTTTTCACTATCAGAATAATATCTCATGGCTGAATGTCTCTAGATCTAATCTTAACAAACTGAAAAGTCTACATCAACTGCCGAGCGATGTCCCAACTAACACGGGCTGGAAGTCTAAGCTTCCTACTTACTTGACATTATTTACAATTATTTTCAGCTTTCTGAAATGACTAATAGGGTCTAAATTGAACCACTCAGGCTTAGGTCCCTGTTTCGCCTGAGTTGTATCCTTGACACATTCAAGCAGTGTATGACAACTGTGTTGATGTCTAAAGACGGACAGTTAAAAGCAACTTTCTTTTCTTCTTAATTTGTGGCCGGATACAGGCTGTTATGGAGTCATTTTGTTGCTACAGGCACTTGATTGCAACTAAACTTTGGTTGCCAAAAACCCTGGAGCTATGAGAATAAACATGTCATTGTATGTTTCTGTCTTCTAAACGTGCGTCTTATAGCAATTGCTGTTACTAATTGAATGCTAGTACCCCCTTCCTGTACTACAACATTTTGACAATGACATCATGGGGAGCACCTAAGGCAGGACTGTGTTATAATAATTGAAATAAGAACAAATTTCCTTTTACAAGAGATGAAGGCATTGCAATTCAGAGCAGACTTGAGGTGGCCATTTGTACAAAGTCAAATAAATTGTAAAGATTTTTTAATCTACATTTAATTTTTTAAGTTCCAGTGTTTTAGTCCTGTTTGGTCCAGTTGTTGTTATTTCTATCTCTTCCCATTTTTTTTTATCTGCGTGCTAGTTAAAATATAGTGGTTTTGTGAAGAGATTGAAAACTGTATCATATCATTTTTAGAGAATTTTCCATTTGTGGTAGTTAAATTGATGTTAAATATAGATGTCAACATTTTACCTTTGTCGCTATCATCAATAGTTGCTTCAATATGTCTAGCAAAATGTACAAAACTATATTTTCATGTAGAACCGTCCACTACTGTCTGAAGGCACAAGTTAAACAAAAGAACATCAGTCATCCTGTAACAATTCAAGTTTTTTTTTAAACTTCTTGTTTCATAAATTATTCAAGTTTGTCAATTTTGTTTGTTTGTGTGTTTTTTTTTGTTTTGGTTTTTTTTTTGGAGCAAACTTTGTAAGAAGTTTTCCTGTTTGGGAACACAGGCCAAAAATTTAGTCACCCTTGCATTCATCTGTCTCTTCACTATTTGTTTTTTCCACTTAGTGTTTTTCCTTTTTTTAAACACATTTTTTAAATAAGGATAACAGTTCCCAGGTTTGGACACGCATATAATAGTTTAGTAATCCCAGCATTCATCTGTTTCTTCATTATTTTTCTATTTGCTTAACTTATGTGTTTATCCATGTTAGTATCTTACCTTGTGTTTATCTATCCAAGTATCTTACCATGTGTTTATCCATCTACATGTTTTAACATGTGTTTACCCATCTACATATCTTATCTGTCATGGACAGGAATTTGGCAAGATGATGAGTGTATGAGAGATTACGGCTACATATGCAAGAAACTGAATGACTCATCAGGTCCTATAATTCCTGCTACCACAATTGTTTATACTGGCATGTGCCCCGATGGTTTTATTAGTGGAGGTAGGTCATGTAGGAAGAAATCTGTGGCATGAACAAGAAAAGATGTTGATAATTTAAAAAAAAATTATCATAGTGATACGAAGGTCTCTTCTATTATTAGGACCACCACGCCCTGGGCGAGGTGCGTAGAACACAAATATCAAAAGTCAGAATGGCCAATTCGATAAATGAATGAATAGCGTAATTTCCAGGCACGTGGGTATCATTTAAACGACAGTCAATTTATTACATATAGCACAATTCTCCTTGTCTCATCATTATCATTTGTAATTTCATTGTCGAATATAATCAGATGTATAACATCATATCAATTCCTATGAATTGACATCCATTATTGCATAGTCCCAACTGCATTCTAGTTATTTATGATCCTCGTACAATTAACAATCTCATTTTTCCACATAATATTCTAGTCTTCTGACTGCTTATGATTCCTCAACATCAAAGTACAATTCCATTGAAACATGATCCATGATTAAGGTCCATAGTCTTATAATTCTACTTAGACGCAATCCTCAAACTTCATATACAGCTGTACTGTGGACACATGTAAACACAAAAAATCCAGTTGCTACTCAAAACATTTGCATGTCACTTGCGTTGCCATGCATAAAATTCAAACTCAGTCATGTCTTTTTGTGCAGCATATGGTCTCGAAAGATATCGACTTATATGGTGCGCAAAAAGACCCTTAACACATAGCTATGCAACTACTTGTGTACCAATGTTGTACAACGTTTATGGAAGTTGCTGTTGTAATTACTATGAACAAAGATTGTTATGGTAGACTTTACTTTACTTATTCCTTCCACTTTTGCCATTAAGCATAGTGTGGAACCAAAGTTTACGTTCTCAAGCGAAGTGTGCCACCTTGGCTGATGTGAGCCTATGCTGTTGTAGGATGTCTGTGATGTTGTCTATCCATCTGCGTCTTGGTAGACATCTCATGAAAACAGGCTCCTTCAGAAAAGTATACTCCTAGAGCAAGATTTCTTAACCATTTGGACCCCTTTGATTGTTCAATGTAGGCTATGAACCCCTTTGATTGTCAGATGAAGGCTATGGACACCTTTTATTGTTCGTGGAAGGTTATGGATCCCTTTGATTGTCCATTGAAGGCTGTGGGCCCCTTTGATTGTCAGATGAAGGCTATGGACACCTTTGATTGTCAGATGAAATCTACAGACACCTTTGATTGTTCAGTGAATTCTATGGACACTTTGATTGCCAGATGAAGACTATGGACACCTTTGATTGCCAGATGAAGTTTGTGGACACCTTTGATTGCCAGATGAAGTTTGTGGACACCTTTGATTGTCAGATGAAGTTTGTGGACACCTTTGATTGCCAGATGAAGTTTGTGGACACCTTTGATTGGTCAGTGAAGGTTATGGATCCCTTTGATTGTCTGGTGAAGGCTATGGACCCATTCTTGGAAAAAATAAATAGACATAAAGGATAGTAAGAAAACTTAACATTTTAAATGTACATGGGCTCCCAGAATCTATTCATGGAGCCCCAAGGGATCCATTGATCACAGATTAAGAAACCATTTCTTAGAGAAACAATATTCTCTTGAAATTAAACTGAATTTTAAAAGAAATGTTGCTTGTGTAGTAACATGAACTAAGAGCTGAATAAGGCTGTAAATACAAAGTGTTGTAATGTGGTAATTGCACAGCTGCAATTCTCATAAATGGGAGAATGGTTCTACCCTGCAGCTGCAGTCTGACAGGGCTACACGTTACCATCCACCTGTTCAACATCTTCTTTAAGTGCCAGATCTGTGATGCCATCTATGTCCCCTGGGTTAGTCGCCAGTCTTGTCGGGCGGCCATTATTTAAGACAGCAAGGTTTGTATTGAAGAGGGCCCAGCTCAAAGCCATACCCTTTCTATTGTCGGTTACTTTTCCCCACTCCTGACATCTAGTGTTAAATTCACCATCAATTAAGCAACTTTTGATAGGTTCCTCTGACAATTATAGTTGTTCACATAAATGGCTTACCCTCATCTACGTGGCCTACTTGGGTTTGCATCCTGGGCAATTAATGCAGACCTGCTCTTTTAAGTTTGTTTCTTGAAGCATTAGGATATCAAAATCATACACCATTTTTTTTGTCTTATAGCCACAAGTTGATTAGCGCTCCAACAGTTCCTTCTTCTTCTTCTTCTTCTTCTCGTTCGCTGTTGTTTAGAAATGTCTACACAAGAAGTCCGGTTTTCTGGATGTATGTTGCTGTGGTTGAAAGTTCTTCAAGACTCCCAAACAGCTTTGTGTGGATGTGCGTCTCTGTGGGCCAATGTTCAGTTCGCAATTGACTAAGCATGTGGCAGTCTTGCAGGATGTGTTCGGCTGTCTGTGCTGCCTGTCCACACGTACATAGGGGTGATGGGACCAATCTCAGTCTGTATAAGTGACTGTTCAGTCTGTTGTGTCCTGTTCTCATACGGAACAGGATCACCTGTTTTGCTCGATCAAGATATTGATAGTTGTCTCTTTGTTGATCAATTTTCCTGATGGCCTTGATAAGGGTCTTCTTTTCCTGGTATGTGATTGTTTGTTCTTTTTGTTCCTGTGTTGCTCCCTCTTTTGCTAACATATCTGCTCTCTCATTTCCTGGTATGCCACAGTGTGATGGTATCCACTGTAGCACTACCCTTCTTTTGATATTTACTTCGCATAGGACTTTGTTTAATTCTGGCAGTTTATCACTGTTGAGGGCTTGCAGAACTGACATTGCATCGGTAAGGAATACAACCTGCTGACATTGGCTTATTGTGTTATTTATTATTCCTGCAGCAATGCTTATGGCCTGTACTTCAGCAGCATAGTTTGAACAGAATATTCCAGTAGGTGAACAGGTGGATTCATTTTCTTTGTCTGGATAGACCACATAAACTCCTGCGCCTCCGTTCTTCACTGCTCTGGTTGCAGATCCATCAGTATATACTTGGATCCATGCTTCTCTGGGGTATAGTTCTTCAATCATGTCACATGCTGCTATTTTCCTTTGGAGAGTATTTAGCTCTCCCATGGGGCAGGTGGTAGTTATGGAGGTCTTAATACTGAAATTTTGATGTTGTTCCCATGGGGTTGGGAGGAGTGTGGGAGTTATTTCTTTAGTGATGTCTGGTAGTTCATCCTTGTATGTTCTAATTAGTTTTTTGGACCGATGCACAAAACTGCTTCTCTTCAACCTCCCACTGGCTAAATCTCCAAATCTAGTTTTCATTGGATGTGCGGGCATGTTCTTGTACTTTTCTGCTTGGATCAGGGTCTTAGTGTCTCGTCTGTATAATAAAGGTGGAATGCCTGTGATTTTTTCCATTTCATTTATTGGTGTGGTCTTCATGGCACCCGTGATCAACCTAAGCGCTTGATTTTGTACTTTATCTAAGGCTTGTAGGTGTGATTTGGCTGCTGTAGACCATGCTGCTGATCCGTACTCTAATATAGGTCTTATTGCACCTGTATACACTTTCTTTAGTGTTGTTTCGTTAGCTCCCCAACTTGATCCAGCTATTTTCCTCAGTATGGAAAGTTTTCTTCTCGCTTTAGCCTCTGTTCTCTCGATGTGGTGCCTCCATGTCATTCTCTTATCTAATGTAATGCCCAAGTACACCGGTTCCTCATCTGTTTGGACATGTATATTTCCAAGTCGTATCTCTCCTGCTTTGTCTTTGTTGGAGAGCGTGAAAAGTGTTGTTGATGATTTTTCAGCGTTGATCTGCACCATCCATTTCTCTGCCCATGCTGCTATGTTGTCTGCTGCCCTTTGTATTCGCTTATTAGCGATAGTTAGATGTTCTTCTACACACCACACCACCAAGTCGTCAGCGTATAGGGCAGCTCTCACACCTTGTGGCAGATCGTGGATGAGGTCATTGATGAATACAAGGAACAGGGTGGGAGACAATACTGAGCCTCAACAGTTCCAATAACCTACACGTATATACTTAAGCAATAGCCTGTCAGCTTTATTTCTAAGTCTCCTTTTGTCAGCTCTTCTCTTTCTCCTCCTCCTCTTCTCTCCCCTACCTCTTCTTCTGCATCAATTTTTACTCTTGTCATTAGCTGAAATAACAAGCAACATCTTCTTTGAGAAAATCATGTCATAGTTTTTGAAAGTCATTGTTATTATTTTTGTTGATCAGAATCAAAATCACTGCACTCTGAGAAAACCCATAGATGATCAGTCTCCCTCAGCGAATATCAGAAAGAATGAATGCTAATTTTTCTTTTTTTGTGCTGATTTTATACATGTTGTTTGCATCCCTTCTAGTCTTACGTTTGATGCCCAATTCCAGCAATCTTAGCCTTGCCAACTCATTGATTGCAGTGACATTCTCTAATATTTGATCATTAATTATCCTTAATATCTCACTTTTATCCACATCAAATATCTCCACTATGTAAAGTTATAAGTGAACAGTAAATATTGAAGAAGGCACTACCACAAATCTTTGAATTGTGCATTACATCGATGCATCCACTGGAGAAGAAAATAAGCTACAAGAACTAGGCTTAAATGCCACTTCAGAAAATATGATATGGAAAACAACACAGACAAGATCCAACTGTTGGCAAACAATCAAGAATGTATGACATGAAAACATCTGTGACCATGTTAATATATCTAGGAACTGCAATTAATTACAAAGAAACAAAGTCAGAGCTATGAGCAAATGTTACACAAACTGCTTTTCTAGCCAAAACACAACCAATCTGGAAGGAGATAATACAACTTCTAAATTCTAATTCCAAAAAATCAGATTAATGAAGACACTGGCCATATCTGTATTTACATATCACCTAGAGCAAATGCTCAGTGATGGTGGATCAAAGATAAGACAGCAAGTAAAGTTTAAGCATTAAACATTACACTTGAATGAAAAATACAAGCAGGGAAAAACAATATGCCTCAGAAAGATTCTTAGAACACCACACAAAGATCATGTCACAAATGACATTGTGCAGAATATTGCAGAACAGGCTGTTTTCATCATATAAAAATTTATTAGCAAACATAAAAGTAAGCAGTTATCAGCGCATCTTTTCCCCCAGACATTAACGTCATCATGACCACTACAACTGCAACACTTATCTCTTAGTGTGTAAGATCTTATGTCATGCTTTATCCTTCCACCTAAACTAGCATGGCACAGTTTGTCTCCATTATAACTGACTGATAATTCCTTTGTAAAATAGAACGTTTATCGGCATAATCAAAAGAATGATGGGAAGACATTAGAGATTGATGTTGGTCTTCCCAGGATGAGCAAGGGGGACAATATATGTGACATTAAAGTTGTTAGAAGATATGGTAGAGGACTGTTTCAAATATGTGACTATCCTTTCATGTGCTTTTGTTACCTCTACCTTGGCAACAGTAGGATGTTTTTAAAGTCATGAACCAGTATTGACCTGCATACATTCTTTCACACAAGTGAGGTTGCCAATATAAAGGTCTGCAACTGGTGTTTCAAGCAAATTTGCTAGCAGCTGACAGGAATGGGGTCTCAATGTTGATGACCACATATGGATATGCCTCAACACTACCACCAAGATTAATGCACTTACACACTTAGCAGTATGACCAACATAACAAGACTTATCAACATAAGATTTTCTTATTCCAGTGGTGGTACAACCAGTATCCTGCGAGACTGCCACTGATTAGCCGTCAGTTAACCGCAAATGCAAAATCAGACTACCAATATCATGAATTGCAGACAGGGTTGGAATTGCATGGCCACAACTCAAACTTCACTCTTTCCAACTATATCAATGAGAATATCATAATTATGTAACAATATTAGCCATATTGCTATAGTAGCTCAATAATTATAATTATTACTTATCATGTTTGATAGATCCTTATGCCGTGTTAAATGTTCAGTTGTTCTCAAATCTGTGTGATATCTGTTTGGAACCAAGGGACATCTAACACATTAGGTTTCTTTCTAACATAACATTTCTGTGCACAGTGTTGTATTTTGAGCCACTTTGGCCAGTAATGAACTCTCAGTTCATTTTCATTTTAATACTGTGGGCATTGTGATTAATATGAGGTTGTGACTGTGCATGGGGGTTAGTGACCTCTTCATGTGAAATAGAAACCATCACTACAAAAACATGTGACCGTTTGGTGCAAGCTTCCGTTGAGGGAACAGCTAAAGTGGTGGTGGGCCATGCTCCATAAGAAGTGCAAAAGAAAATGATGATGTTCATGGGCATAATGCCCAAGAGATACTTTCATTTGATAATGATCATTATTTTTGTGCTGGCATGCTAATCTGTTACACTTTATGATTCTTAGTATATTAAAGAGGCCCCCACAACTCTGTACTAAATGGTCTTTATGTTTATTCCAATTTAGTTATTAGTCTAATGTCATGTCCAGCATCTGAGTTCTATTATAATCAGTTGGCATGTGTACTAGCCACATTCTGAGTAAACAGGCAACTGTTTATGTTTGTGAATCTTTACCACGTCATCCAGGAGTGAGTAACAAGTGCTACTACATTGGTGGGAAGGGAAACAGCAGCTCAGATGACCCAAAACGTCACTGGGAAAATGCCAGAGACTTCTGTAGAAACTTGACCTCACCAAAACTGGTGGATATTGGCAGCATTCATAGTCTGAGTGATCAGGGTGAGCTTTTAAAATGTATGTTTTGATTTTCTCTTTATTTATTTCAACTCTGCTTATGATGACTTTCTCATCATAGATCTTTTAGCTTTTATTGTTTCTTTATGTCAGTTCTTCTGAATCTGTTCATATTTTTTATACTTTTAATATATTCATCTTTCAGTGTATTTTTTTTATTCTTCCACCTTTTAAAGTTTTTCTTCCATGTTAATCTTCCCAGTTTTGTAATATAATCTTTTAACTCTTGCAGTCCGGAATTTTTTCACGAGTTTTGCCAGAATTATTTTTGTACCTTAAAGCAGTACCTTTATAAATTCTAAAGTTTCTGAATTACTACACGACAAAGACACACATATTATACATCACAGTAAAGATAAATGAATGTAGAATTAGAATATGAAGGATTTTTAGTGATATTCTACATATAGTATTCAGTTATGAATCATAACAAAAACACGGAACAAATTTCACGGAACACAAAAGTAACGTTCCCAACGTCGTTTCGGCTTCGAGGGGTTTTGCGGATGTACGCTACCAGCGTCGTTCCGGCCTTTAAGAGTTAAGTCAGCCATCTTTTTACCCTATTGTCTTTGATAGTGGTGATCTGTCTTGTTACATTGCCTTTCACGGTGTTGATCTGACTTGTTTCATTACCTTTCATATTGTTGATCTGTCTTGTTCCATTGCCTTTCACAGTGTTGATCTGTCTTGTTCCATTGCCTTTCACAGTGTTGATCTGTCTTGTTTCATTACCTTTCACATTGGTGATCTGTTGTGTTGTATTGCCTTTTACAGTGTTGATCTGTCTTGTTTGATTACCTTTCACATTGGTGATCTGTTGTGTTGTATTGCCTTTCCCAGTGTTGATCTGTCTTGTTACATTGCCTTTCACAGCATTGATCTGTCGTGTTACATTGCCTTTCACAGTGTTGATCTGTCTTGTTTCATTGCCTTTCACAGTGTTGATCTGTCTTGTATTGCCTTTCACAGTGTTTATCTGTCTTGTTTCATTACCTTTCACATTGGTGATCTGTTGTGTTGTATTGCCTTTCACAGTGTTGATCTGTCTTGTTTCATTACCTTTCACATTGGTGATCTGTTGTGTTGCATTGCCTTTCCCAGTGTTGATCTGTCTTGTTACATTGCCTTTCACAGCATTGATCTGTCGTGTTACATTGCCTTTCACAGTGTTGATCTGTCTTGTTTCATTGCCTTTCACAGTGTTGATCTGTCTTGTTTCATTGCCTTTCACAGTGTTGATCTGTCTTGTTGTATTGCCTTTCACAGTGTTGATCTGTCTTGTTTCATTACCTTTCACAGTGTTGATCTGTCATGTTGTTTTGCCTTTCACAGTGTTGATCTGTCTTGTTTCATTACCTTTCACATTGGTGATCTGTTGTGTTGCATTGCCTTTCCCAGTGTTGATCTGTCTTGTTACATTGCCTTTCACAGCATTGTTCATTTTTCACAGATGATCTGATCATTGTCGTGTTACATTGCCTTTCACATCTGTTGATCGTGTTACTGATTCTTTCACAGTGTTGATCTGTCTTGTTTCATTGCCTTTCACAGTGTTGATCTGTCTTGTTGTATTGCCTTTCACAGTGTTGATCTGTCTTGTTTCATTACCTTTCACATTGGTGATCTGTTGTGTTGTATTGCCTTTTACAGTGTTGATCTGTCTTGTTTGATTACCTTTCACATTGGTGATCTGTTGTGTTGTATTGCCTTTCGCAGTGTTGATCTATCTTGTTACATTGCCTTTCACAGTGTTGATTTGTCTTGTTACATTGCCTTTCACAGTGTCGATCTGTCTCATTCCATTCCCTTTTACAGTGTTGATCTGTCTTGTACATTGCCTTTCACAGTGTTGATATCAATTATATATTTATAACTGAGATAGAAATAACCCCTTCAACTAATCAACAACAAACAAATAAATAAAAAGAATAAAGAAAGAGAATGTAAAGGATAAAGAAGACATGGAAAAACCTTGAAGAGATGGTACAGGACAGAAAGGCCTGGCATAAACTTGCTGAATACCTGTGCTCTTTAAAGAGCTCAGAATAATGAATGAATGCACTAATCAACATCATCTTGGAGACAGTATAAGTAATATTGTCAACAAATCAGTGCCGTGGTCAGGTCAGCTGGCATCATGTGGTCCAAATTCACGAAGACTGACCATCATTCTGAAATGTAAACATCAGGCTCCCTTTCTTGCCCCTTACGGAGCATCACCCAAAAACGTTAGTCGTATAATGCACCGTGACATTACAGTGTTAAGAACAAATTGTTGGTTGTCTGTAGGTTGTCTAGGGTTTTCTCTATTTCCATAATTTACTGATGTATTGACTCAGTAAAAATGTCTAATAAAATTTCCGACCACCTTAAAATGTTTTCTCTTTAACTTGTTTTAAAAACTGGCTAGAACGTTTCTGTGTAATCTTTCTAATGCATATTTAAAGTCGTATTCCTCAACCAACTGGAACAAACTGTTAATTGTTGAATGTTAAAATAAAGAATTCAAAACTTTCAAAGATTCTCTGAAGACCTGTGTTTGAACGATTTTCATTTTTATTTTTCACAAGACTTCCATGAGCAACACACTGCTCCAACATAATTTAACATCTTGAAATTGAATACCAATTACTTCCTTCGATATTTTCTTTATAAATAGTTCCACGCTTCTGCAAATTTCTTCCTCCTATTCATAATAATATAGTCTGTGCTTTTCTAGCACATTTATAATTTTGTCCGTTTACTTTATTCTTTCCCAGTCATTCTTGAATCATTATAATTTTCATCAATGTTCATACTATTATAGTTTTGTGCCTTCGTGCACACTTTCTTTTAGTCTGCAAATAAATATATTCCTCAAATGTTTATAGCTATACATGCAGGTTATACTAACCTGGACATGTCTCTCAATACATACTTCAGGCAGTCGCGCCTATTCCTTACCGTGAATTACACATATCCTGACGAAATGGGTTTGTCTCATATTAAATTATAATCTTACTTGATTTCTAAGTCAAAATCTAGACTCATTTGAACACATTTTGTAAGTAGAATTCTCTACACATCGTGAGTGGACCACGCCACATAAGCCGACACTGTTCAATCCTCAAAACGTAACTATGGACCCCTCATCATGCTTCGCTACCGTGATTAGTCATAGTCAATGACCGTACTTTTAGTGTTTTGGTGAGGCACATCATGGTGCAAAGCTATCTCTCCAAAATACCTTTTACAAGATTGCTTCACCCCATGATGCGCTCTCAACATACAGCATCTTGGAGACAGTAGAGGCATACAGAAATCTTACAGATATAAGAAATAACATAAAAAATACATCTCAAAAGCAGCATAAATAGCACATCCAAACTTACCAGAAATAGCATCTACAAAGCATGTGGCATACAGCAGAAATATCACATACAGCATCTTGGATGACAGTAGAGGTATACACAAATCTTTCAGACTGCAGAAATAATATTAAAAATACATCTAAAAACAACATAAATAACATCTGCACACAGCACCTTACAGGTAGCAGAAATAAATCCACAATACATGTATAGGATGGCAGAAATAACATATACAGCATTTTAGAAACAGTAAAAGTCTGTGCAAATCTGACAAACGGCAAAAAAAAATTACCTTAAACAATACATTTTCTGATAGTAGGAATAAAATTTATGCACTTTTCAGATTTTGTGACGAGTCTTATGTGGGAACTGAACAGGGACTTGTGGATTGGCCTGAATGACAGGGTGAAAGCAAATCAGTACATGTGGCAGGACAACAGCGAGGTTACCTACACCAACTGGGCAAGTGGGCAGCCAGTCAGACATTTTCATGGGAGTTTAAATAAGGTCATTCTCCTTAACTCTGTTTATCTGTTTTTATTTCCACATCAGCTCTTCCTCTATATGTTTTGTCTCAATCTCCCAGCTCTGTTTCTCCAGTCTCAATCATTGTTCGCTCTCACATAACCACATCAATCACTGATTAAAATGGCAGTCTGTAACAGGCTTGTCATACTGCCATACACTTTCTCCTTTAGACCTGAGAGGACTCATTCAAGCAAACACAGCATCCATGATTGATACACAAGGAAGTCTGAGAAGTATTTTACGTTGTGCCGTTGTTTCCAGCTGAGACTGTTAGTCTAAAAACTTCACTCCTCTATGACAAGCAACTGAGAGATGAACAAGCAGGTTTTCAACAAAACAGATCCTGTACAGACCAGATAGCCACATTGAGAATAATAGTTGAACAAAGTCTGGAATGGAATTCACCACTATACATCGGATTCGTGGACTATGAAAAAGACATTTGACAGTGTAGACAGAGAATCACTTTGGAGATTGATGAGGCATCATGGAGTTCCCATGAAGATCATTAACTTAATAAAGAAGACCTATGAAGACATGACATGCAGAGTTCTTCATGAAGGACAACTTACAGAACCGTTTAGGATTAGAATGGGAGTGAGACAGGGATGCCTGTTGTCTCCATTTCTTTTCTTACTAGCAATAGATTGGGTTATGAAAACATCGACATCACACAACAGAAATGGACAGTGGAATCTGAATTAACAACTTGATGATCTGGATTTTGCAGATGACTTGGCTCTTCTGTCCCATAACCATAATCAGATGCAAGAGAAAATGAAAATTCTCGATCAGAGGTCACAACAAGTGGGCCTGAAAATACACTTGGAAAAGACAAAGATTATGCGAATCAATGCAAGAAATGATAGCAAGGTTGAACTTGAAGAAACATCACTAAAAGATGTAAAATCATACACTCATATTGGAAGAAATATAGACAAAGATGGAGGGACAGACAGCAATATCAAAATAAGAATACAAAAAGCAAGAGGAGCTTTCATTGCATTGGGAAACATATGGAGAACAAGAGAAATCAAGTCCAACACAAAAATAAGAATCTTCAACTCAAATGTGAAATCAGTCATATTGTATGGCTCTGAGACATGGAGAACAACAAAAACAACAACCAAAAAGCTACAGACTTTTATAAACGGGTGCATGCATAGAATAGAAGGACTGAAATGATATGACAAAGTCACAAATGTGGAATTGATGACAAGAACCAGACAAGTGCCAGTGGAACAAGAGTTGAGAAGAAGACACTGGCAATGGATATGGCACACATTGAGGAAACCTGTTGGTAGCATTACAAGGCTGTCCTTGTTCTGGAATCCACAGGGAAAGAGAGGCAGAGGTAGACCAGAAACACACGGAGAACTGGAAACAGAGGTGAAAATGATGAGGGAAAACATGGAAAGAACTTGAGCGGATTGCACAGGACAGGAAGACTTGGCATGTTTGTTGAAGGCCTATGCTCCTTGGGGAGCTAAAGGGTATTGATTGATTGAACAGGGACTTGTGGATTGGCCTGAATGACAGGGTGAAAGCAAATCAGTATAGGTGGCAGGACAACAGCGAGGTTACCTACACCAAGTGGGCAGCCAGTCAGACATTTTCGTGGGACCTTAAATAAGGTCATTCTCCTTAACTCTGTTTATCTGTTTTTATTTCCACATCAGCTCTTCCTCTGTGTTGCAGACTTTTAGACTTTGATAATTGGGCTGATATTATGTTTCATTTCATGTATTTTAAATTCATCTGTTCTGCCATCACGGAGTATCTTTCCGCTGCAACTTTGGGTTTATCTATGTTATTTTTATAATTTTCTGATCAGTGTTTCTTTCATTAAACTTGGTATTAAAGACTGACAATGTTTTTTTCTTGCTATTATTAGCAACTGGTATTGAAGTGTTCTATTCTGAACCGACCTTGAAGGTTAACGGTCAAAATGCATACAACATTTGAAACTGGAACTGTAGAACATTTTTCCATTTAACAAGTCTCGTTTTGACGAATTATAATCATTTAATCATCACACAACTTTCCATCATGATTTGTCAACACTAATATGTTTCACGTTAAAGAACACCTAATATAGCACAGTCTTAGAGTTCACAGTTTATTAGACATTACACGTCTGTTACTTTGCCGTTTAGTTAACAGTCAATATCTTGTAACCAAATGCTTGGTATCCTTATTATATTTATACAGAATTAATCATTCTGCTAATAGTTCTATTAGGTACACTGCCTAATATACATCTCAAGAACTCTGACATATTATTAATTCACTTTGGCATCCATAGCCGGGCTCTATCAGCCTTTCATATCATAACTGCGTTTCGCATTTCACGACTTACGCTACTAATAAATTATTGCGGTTAATATTACCAACTTATATCTTTGGATTCAATGGTCCTTACACATTATTTATTTATTGCTTTACCAGCTCTACATTACCGTAATATAATTTTGTAGTTATACACTATCATACGTTAGTGGCCATGCCACATTTTCCAAACACTGCCATAAGGTCCTAAGGCCACATGTCGACTCTTGTTGCTAGCCTATCGCGTCATACAACGTTATATGCGAACCTTACTATTTTTTATTCAGCAGAGGTGTTACATGGTGCAACCATCCGAATCAAGTTCAAACCAAGATGCTTGCAAACCATGCAACAATCCTCAACACTCTGTATGTTTTGTCTCATAATCTCCCAGCTCTGTTTCTCCAGTCTCAATCATTGTTCGCTCTCACATAACCACATCAATCACTCATTAAATTGGCAGCCTGTACCAGGCTTGTCATACAGCCATACACTTTCTCCTTTAGACCTGAGAGGACTCATTCAAGCAAACACAGCGTCCATGATTGATACACGAGGTAGTCTGAGTAGTATTTTACGTTGCGCCATTGTTTCCAGCTGAGTTGTAATCTCTGTTAGTCTAAAAACTTCAATCCTCTATGGCAGTATCTACTATGGGACTATACTTTAATTTTGTTTGTAAATGAATTATGATAGCTGTCCCACTTACTTTATTTTGACTGTAAAGTCTTAATGTAATTGTTGTAAAATCTTAATGTAATTGTTGTAAAGTCTTAATTTAATTGTCTGTCTGTCGACTGTTTTAGAAATTGTAATTTCAGATTAGATCAGATGGTTTTTGTTAATCTCAACACAGCAAAACTGTGTAGAAATGCTGAGGAAGCCATACAAAGATGAAGATACAGCAAAGTGGAATGATGCCTTTTGTGGCAAGAAGAATGCATTTCTGTGCCAGACGATGAAATGTGAGTCATATTTATCATGCTTAACTCTTAAGTCCCAAAAGCCGATATAGCGTACTTCCTTCCAGGCCCATTTGACCCAATGAACGTTAAATTGGCTTTCGTATCTTTTGCTCCTTTCTAGAGCTGTTTTCTAATTTTAACAACCCAAAACGTCATTTCTGACAGGAAGTACTTTCATTTTAAATACCTCGTATTTATGCATATGAACATTTTTAAAAAATTTGTTCCAAACAACAACAATAAAAAAGCACTGGGGTGGCCATTTTTTGTTTGGGCCAAACCCAGCTTTTTACTTGGGACTGAAAGAGTTAAAATATCCGTAGGGCCCAAAGAAATGTAGTTATAATAAGGCATGTTACAAATTCTATAGACAATTTCAAGTCTAATATATATTTCATGATGGATATCAGAGCTGCATGACACTGTGATTTTTGTTATGGATTAATATTTCAGTATTGTGGTACTTATTATCATTACTACCAGTAGAAAATACTTGTGATAACTTTTATAGAACAATATCTTACTGATTTTACTACAGCGCCATCCCCAACCTCATCCCCACCATCAACTTCCATGGGACCTACAGCAAGTTCAGATTGTCCAGCCAATTTTTTCTTGTACAAATCATCTTGTTACTCTGTTATAAACGAACCCAAAACTTGGTCAGAGGCTAGAAAATCATGTCAGATCTTTAGTGGAGATTTGACTTCAATTTCTGACATCTTTGAAGTTGCCAGGCTAGATTTGGCTTTACTCGACAGTGGCATTAGTGGCCAGGCATGGATTGGCATGAAATATGATGAGGTAAATTTTGTTATTATTTATTGAGATTCACTGCATTTCCAGTTCATTTCAATTTTTTATTTATACACAATATATATTTAAGATATTCTTATAGTTGGTCACATAAAAATTTTTTTACATATATTTTGGTCTTATTTTTAATTTCATGCAAATTGAAGGGACTGCATGTTGATTGTTTGCAATCTTTTGGCTTAGATAAAATTTTACATATGTCAGTTCATCATTTCATTATTTCTAGTTAGTTAATTTAGTCTTCTCTCATGCATGAACCTGTACATACACCCAATAACTGATAGTAGATACAATACATCATTCACATGAGAAACATTCATAATTTATGGTTCAAAATAATGTATTTGCTTCAAGTTATTGCACTTTGATGATTTTTTTCAACAGTTGTAACATATCTTGATGCCAGATATTATCTATGTGACATCTTATATAATTCATATAAGGTTAATTTTTCATCTTTATAGAGTCTTAATTCTTACTCAAAAAATAGAAGGCTTGCTTTGTTCACTGTGTCCACTGCAGAGTATTTCATCTAGCTGTTTACAGACTTGTTGATTGCTTCTGTGTGAATGTATATGAAGAAATTATTTTAAACTATGTCTTTGAATAAATCATTAATAGGGAGCCGCGCTAGCGTAGTGGTTACCACACCGCTCTGGCGACCGGGTGATGCAGGATCAAACCCGGGCGACGGCATTTGAAGGAGTGTCGTCAACCAGCTCTAATGGGTACCTCCGAAATCGGCGAGTATCTGCCTGAATGGCGAGGGACACCTGTCTCTGTACACGAAAAAAAGGGATAGTCACGTAAAATCAAATAATAACCTGAGATTTCGCCTTGAGTATTAGCGGGCGTACGAAAAAAAAAAAAATCATTAATAAATCAGTATCTTCTGAAACACTTAACTGACAAATGTACAGTCAAAAAGCTACAGACGTTCATAAAAGGATGCTTGCGTAGAATAGAAGAATTTAAGTGGTATGACAACATCACTAATGTGGAACTGATGACAATAACCAGACAAGCTCCAGTGGAACTAGAAATGAGAAGAAGACACTGGAGATGGATAAGACACCCATTGAGAAAATCTATTGATAGCATTACCAGACAGTCTCTGTTCTGGAAGCCGCAGGGTAAGAGAGGAAGATCAAAGAACACATGGAAAAGAGAAATGGAGACAGACATGAAATGGATAAAGAGGACATAGAAAGACCTTAAGATGATGGCACGGGACAGGAAGACTTGCCATGAGTTTGTTGAAGGTCTATGCTTCTTGGGGAGTTGAAAGAAGTCAGCAGATGTGAAAGTCATGCTAGATGCAGGTTTCACATATTTGTTCATAGTATTTAATAAAGCTGATAATTGCTCAACATACATTTTTATAGATATCTCATTGGCCTTCCCTCACTGTCAGGTTTCTTCCCAATACACGTGGAGTGATGGATGGCCAGTTCAACACACATTTTGGTCAGTTGGTGACCCTGACCTTCAGATCAATGGCAGCTGTGTGGCATTTTCCTTGGCCAGTTGGAATGACACATTATGCAGTAAGGTCCTGCCCTACATTTGTGAGATCTCATCAGGTAAATATGGAATGACAGCAGCAATGGTAATATTATTTATATATTTCTCAACCGGGGGATATGTGTACCCTGGGGAGTACTTCAGATGTTGGATCAAAAATGGCAGATTTTCACGTGCGTAGTTTTTAGTAAATTATTTGTCAGCTAATTGTAACATCATTTAACTTTTAAATGAAATATGCATATTTATAGTATTCCGATTTCTATTATTATGAGAAGAAAGGGGGATTAGAATTGATGATCTTAGGGGCTTCCTGAGGACCTGGCCAAACTTCAGGGAGTACATTAACCAAACAGGTTGAGAACCATTATGGTCATTGCTGTTGAATGTAAACCATAAATGGATGGGGTGCAAGCACTATGACAATGATCATGTTCCATAAATCTTTCATTAGAGGCAAAATTGATTATGGAAGCATAGTATGTGACTCTGCAGCACATGGTCACAAGATTAAATTAAATAGAATTCATCACCAAGCATTATGTACAGTTGCAGGTGCAATCAAATCAACATCAAGAGGTGACCTTAGGAGTCCTCCCTTTGGAACTTCGGAGAAAAGAACTAAAATTATTTTGGACAAGACTCATCCAGCTTCTCCAGCATTTGCTAGGTATCAATTAACAACACATCAGAAGAGATTCATGAATACCTGTAGATACCAGACAGGTTGGAAATGCATGGAGGAACTAGTACACTTGGATGCCCTAAATGCATCAATTAAAAACAGTAGTATATACAGGCCAGTGATACCACCATGGGAGCTCAAGAAACCAGATACAGACTACCACCTGGCAGACATAATTAATAAAACAACTGATATGGCAACTATCAAAAACAAAGCCAGGAAATATATTCAACAAATAACAAAAGACAGTATTACAGTGTACACAGATGGATCTAAGGGAGATGATAACAAATTAGGGATAGGACTTTATGTTCCCATGTGGCTAATGGTGAAAGGATATAATATAACAGATAATACATCTATTTTCACAGCAGAGATGGCTGCAGTTCTAAAGGCTCTGGAAATCTTCTCTAACAACCCTCCTCATAAATTGACAATATTGACAGACTCACTTTTGGCTGTTCAGGCTATAAGAAACTTACAGGAATGCAGTGGACCTGATATAGCAGAGGAAATATTACTGGCAAATACTTACCTATGCTCCATAGGATGTTCCGTTCTAATAGCTTGGATACCTTCACATGTTAATAGCTTGGATACCTTCACATGTAGGCATAGAAGGAAATGAAAAGGCAGATAAAGAAGCTAAGAAAAATAATAGAAATAATAGTAAAACAGAGATCAAAAGCCTAATTAAAAGAATAATAACTGAGGAATGGACAGTAGAGTGGGATGGAAGTCTGAAGGGCAGACATGCATATAAATTGTTCAAAACTCCAACAAGAACGTGTCAGGTATCTAAAGAAAGAACAATTCCTTGCAATAAGAAACTTCTTAGACTGCAACTAGGAATGGGCTATTTTAGAATATAAGAACATTACTGTGCAGTGTGTCTAGAAAAAAATAATATAGAGCATTTCCTACTAAAATGTAGGAAGTATGAACAACAGAGAAAACCAATATTAGATTATTTACAGGCATGCAGTTCATCCATAACTGTGGAACAAGTATTGAGAATAGATAGACCTAGAGAATTAATTGCACAATGTAGTAAAACAGTATATAATAAGAACTAAAATTAGATCAGTGATGGTGGGAGGATAAGGGGTAGTCTGATGGAGTGCTTGTTTGAATGATGGCTGATAATTGGTGGATTTGGTGTAATCTCAAAGACCCATGCGCTTTCTCACTCCTTTTCACCTTGTTAACAACAGGACAGTTATGAGAGACTTTACTTTGTTTTTTTTTTTCCGTTCATTTTTTGTTTGTTTATTTTTTATTTGTTTGTTTCTTGGAAAGAGTAGGTCACACACACATATACAATTCTGGTTTTGAGTTAATCTATTTGGACTGAGTGGAGGGGGGAAGAAGTTACTTAATTACTTACTTAGTCGTTCCCCTTCTACCATGAGGTGTAGAGGTTTGGAAGAGAGAGCGCCAGACTATTCTATCAGCTGTCTTCTTCCTGGCCTGGTTCCATTCTAGTCCTCGGTCCTTCAAAGATTGTCTAATGTTGTCCTCCCAGCGGACTCTCAGTCGTCCTGGGGTCTGGATCCCTGGCTCTTTGTTTCCCATGCTGATCTTCTCTCATTCTGCAGACATGGCCAAACCATCTTAGTTGGGACTGTTCTACTTGGGTCTGCAGGGGGTGGGATTTTAGGCCTTGACGTGTCGTCTGGTTGCGGACCATGTCTCTTCTTGTTACTTCAACCACCTTCCTCAGATACCTCATTTCTGAGGTTTGGATCTGGCTTTTGTGGGTTGTAGTCATTGCCCATGACTCGCATCCATATGTCAAGACTGGGACATAGGTGGAGCGGTATACAGCCATCTTCGTTTTCTTACCAACCTCTTTCTTGCTGAGGAATCCTCGATTTATGGCCTGAAAAAGTCTCCCAGCAGCTGCTTTTCGAGTGGCCAACTCTTCTTTGATGCCTCCCTTTCGGTCTATAATAGCTCCGAGATATTTAAAGTGGTCGACCTGCTCCAGGACCTGTTCTCCCAACTTAATCTGATGTCTTCTTTCTTCTCGTGATATCACCATGGATTTTGTTTTAGAGCTGCTTATGACCATCCCTCTCTTCTCCAGCTCTTCCTTCCAAACTTGCAGATTGGATTGGAGATGTGTCTCTGATATAGCAATCAGGACAACATCATCAGCAAATGCTAGCTCTGAAATACAGACCTGTCTCATCTTCCAGTACCCCATTGAATACTTTCTTGTTCTCTCCTTACATGCCTTGATGACATCGTCCATGAGGAGTATGAAAAGATAGGGTGACAGGATATCACCTTGTCTTACACCAGTGGTGGTCCTGAACTCTTCTGACTTATAGTTTGCTGTCCTCACATAATTTCTGCTAGACTTGTAGAAGCTCTGTATAGCATGAATCAGAGGTGCTGGAATGTTCTTCCTTGCCAAACAGTCCCAAAGTTTGCTCCAGGGGACCCTGTCAAACGCCTTTTCCAGATCTATGAAACAAAGATGGATCTCACTCTTGTACTCAAGGGCCTTTTCACTCAGCTGCCTGAGTGTGAAGATTAGGTCTTGAGTACTTCGGTTTGCTCGGAATCCACAATGGACTTCATCCAATTGTGGCTCAGCTAGGCATCGGAGTCTCTGCTCTAGGATTCTAGAGTAGATTTTACCAGGGACACTGAGAAGGGATATGCCTCTGTGGTTTCCACATTGTCGATTGTCACCTTTTTTGAAAATCAGTGTTATGATGGCAATCTCCCAATCCTTTGGTATGGCCTTGTTGCACCATGCTGCCTGTAGGACCCTTAGGAGTAATAGGTCGCCTGATGCTCCCATGTACTTAACCATTTCTGGTGTTATACCATCATGCCCTGAGAAGTTACTATATTGTATTAAATTTCTTACGCTATATATTCTAATTATAACCCTTCAAGGGTTGAATGGGATACTTTGTTTCAAACAAAGAATATGATGTCATCATTTCTCATTGTGTCTTGCCTGGTAACATTCTAACCTTTCTTCAACATTTCATCTTGCACAATGCGATTATCCTCTCCTGGTATGTAATAGTGTGATTAGTAAATGGATGACCATTAATTGTTGTGTAATTAGCAATAGTAGCTGGTTTAGTAATAGTAGTATATTAATTATAATAGTAGGAATGAAAGCAGAAACAAAGAAGAAGAAGATATGATAAGCAATAACTGGAAGGTCAGTAATGGTAGCATGGTCATCAGTAGAGTCTTGTGGTCTTTGCTATGTTGCTGCGTATTGTTTCCTCTCAAATCATACATTTTCTTTTTCTCGCAGAATCACCACCAACTCCCACCCCTTCCTCAACGGGTCATTGTGCTGATCCAAGTCATGTACCCTTTGGTGATTATTGCTACTTGGCCAAACCAGGTGATCGCATATCTTGGCCTGAGGCAAGTTACAAGTGTGGTCAGCTGGGCATGGAAATGGTTAGTGTCCACTCTGAAGCTGAGAATCACTTCTTGAAGGGATATGTGGAACTTGTATCAGGACCTCCTTCTGAGTTTCCACATGTACGTCAAAATACCTGGCTGGGTCTACAGAAAGATCTACAAGGTACTTTTTTTTTTTTTAAATTAATGAAGAAAAATATCTCCTTCAACCTCTGATGGGTTAAAATTAGGATATATATTGTTATCAATTCCAAATAATATGAACAACTGCCAATATAAGAAAGTGGCATCACATCTGTCAAATCATTGTAAATAGCGCAAATCAAAAGTATCAATATGTACAAAAAAAAACCCCAAAAAATGAGATAAAACAAAAATAATATTCATGAAGGGGGGGGGGGGTTAAGTAAAGGCCTGGTGTTTCTATTTAGATATTTAATGATATTTAATTGACTTTCACTTGCCATAAGTTATATGTATTGTAAGAACATCTTTTTCGCATCTGCCATCTTCTGTTATTACGTGACCAAAATATTAGAAACTTGACATATATCAGGATTTTCTCACTTATTCTCTAACTTTGGCTTATTGTCTGTTTGCTGATATTCAGTCCTGGCATGATCTCCTATGCCACTAGGCATGGTACTTGAAGAAGATACGCTGAGTAATTCCTGCCAGATCTTAATGTCACTGTTGATAACCCAATAAAGGTTATTGAGTATTCTTATATCTTTTCTATCAAACTTTGAGGCATTCAATTTTTTTCTCATGATGGACTGTGTCAAAAGCCTTCTTGTAGTCTATAAAGCACATGTAAATACATTTTTTTTTACTTCTGCATATTTTTCTGCCAATATTCTTATGCAACATATTGCTTCTCTTGTTCTGCTGTTCCATCAAAAACCAAACAATACTTCCAGGTCTTCATTGTCTGCCTTACTTTTTATTCTTTCCAGTATGATCTTGAGCAGTATTTTAATTATGTGACTCATCATGTTGATTGTTCTAAAGTCTGAACATTCTGTTGCAGTAGGTTTTTTGGGCAACATTATAAAGACTGATGTTTTCAAGTCATGTGGTATGTACCCTGTATTGTATATATCATTGCATAGGTCCATGATTATATCTATACGGAAGCTGTTCATGGCATCTAACATTTCTTTTTTTATGTTGTCCATGCCTGCTCATTTTCCTTTGTGTATCATATTTATTGTTCTCTACCTCTGATTTGAGAATGATTGGGCCTTCAGTAGAACCATGTGATGGTTTGTTCCCTCTGTTGTCCTCAAATAGCAATATGGTTGAAAGAAGCATGCCTCAGTACAAGAGAGCCAATACCTCAAGGAAAAAGTTGTACTTGGGTCTAAGAAACTGTGTGTTATGTGTGTACCTGTGTATTTGTATATGTATCTGTGTGCCGTGTATGCCAATGTGTGTTTGTTTAATTATGTCTATCATGTGTGTAAGCATGTTTGGGTCTTCTTCTTCTTTGTTCGTCCTGTAAAGGACGTTGGTTGCGTTGTGTCCATTTACAGCAAAGCTGCGATATTTGCACCTTTCGGCCGACACATCAACTTCAACACAGCATTTTTGGGACTGGGTTAGCCTTCCCTCTTCGATCCCTACTCACTCAGCCAGACTGCAGGGATGCAGCCTGTTTCCAGGACCACCACTTGGAGGTGGAGTAGGGTCTTGGTCAGCTCTGGTTCGCTGACCCTGACGCAAGCAGTCTAGCTATGGGTCGCTAACTGCATTCCTCACTGTTGACACATCTTAGGTCCCATGTTTGGGTCTGTGTATGTCATTGTGTGCACGTAATTTGTGTATCCATGCTGAAACCGAATCATTTAACATCATTGTTGCCTGCTTTTCACTTCATTTTGTAGGATTCTTGTTTGAGACTCATGAAAGAAGATAAACACACTTTCTCATTCCTCAGGTGGTTTCAGATGGTCAGATAAATCACCAGCCACTTATTTTAACTGGGATGAGGGTGAACCAACCTCGGTGACAAAGGGAATGACAGAGGAAAAGTGTGTGGAACTCTACAGAGAAACAGCTTTTTGGAATGACCTGCCCTGTGTTAAGCAACGTTTGGGTTATGTCTGCAAAGTCAGCAAAAGTAAGTGGTTATTTCTGATGAATAACAACTATAACATCACCCATATCTACATTAATCACATCAACTACATCAATCATATGTCATTAACCATATCTACATTAATCCCATAAGTTATATCTATAACATTAACCATATCTACATTAACACATTAACTACCGCAAGCCGCTGTCAGTGGCTCACAAAATAATCACATTTGGACCGCAAGCCGCTCAGAGCGCCAATCTAATTTTAGTAATAAAACGAATGAAAAATAAACTGAAACACTCTCTGATCTGGTTCGAGATTTTAAGTTGCCCCCGGAAAAAAAATTCCCAAGGCATGGTTGTTGTAGAACACTGGAAAATTGATATTATGTTCATATTTTTCAGCGTTTTGGGTTAGTTACCAAATCGTGTAAAACTGTTTACCGTGGCAACTAGTGATAGGACTACAAAAAATGCGTGTACATCTCGTCTAACGGCTGAATAGGATAGAAACGTGTTTCAACAATTGACTAATAGATCTAGCGATGAGGAACAACAGTAAAAACGGTGTGCACATTGATTGAAATTGGAATTTTGATAGAGTGTAAACAATTACGAAAACTACAGCTTACTTTGTGCAAACACCTACAGGATGAAAATGGGAAAAAAATTTAATTCGGCCACAGTGTTTTTTTCAATTTGGTAGTTAATGTGTTAATCACACCAGTCATATTTATAACATTAACCATATCTACATTGATCTCATCAGTCATATCTATAACATTAACCATATCTACAACATTAACCATATCTACATTAATCACACCAGTCATATTTATAACATTAACCATATCTACATTGATCTCATCAGTCATATCTATAACATTAATCATATCTACATTGATCTCATCAATGACATCAGTCATATGTATAACATTAACCATATCTACATTAATCCATTCAACAACATCAGTCATATCTATAACATTAACCATATTGTTAAGAACAATTTGTTGGTTGTCTGTAGGTTGTCTAGGGTTTTCTCTATTTACATAATTTACTGATGTATATAATGGTTTTCTTCAACTTGTTTTTAAAACCTGGCTAGAACTTTTCTGTGTAATTGTTCTTCTGCATATTTATAGTTGTATTCCTCAACCAACTGGAACAAACTGTTAATTGTTGAATGTTGACGGTGTACTCTCCATAGAAAAAAAAAGCGAGTTGCATGATACTGTGGTTTCCGGTGCGCCTTCTGGCCCAGTATCTACGACTTTAGCACCTGTTCAACGGGAGAGTGGGCTCATCCCTAATCTGTTTATGTTCCCAGTAGTAGACTATTCGCAAGCAGCCTGGGGGTGTCACTGCTCTGCGCGGACCTTGTTTACCGAGGCGGCGTCCGAGCTCGTATGGTGAAAATATGGTTGCGTTATCTTCAAAATAGCCCTGTCTTTCCCGTGGCTTTTCTGCCATCCTGCAACTTTGAGTTAGGGAGTTCTGAGCTCCAGTCTCTTTCCCAGGCATTTTATCCTGGCCTGGCACGCATACAGAGGACCCCACTTCTGGTTCTAAGTTAGCAGTTGGGGATAGGTGGGGTAGCACACTGTGCATTCCCCGTCATCCAGGGGGCTCTCCAACTATGCAGAGCTTGCACAATGCTGTGCTCTGGTTCGGGGCTCTCCCAAGGAATCCTCACGTTCTGCACAGAGCCACTTCCCGATACCCACCACCTGCCAACCCTCCATTGTAGAAATCTCCTGCATGCGGCCATCCAGTCAAGAGCCAGTATTAAGTCTGGTGCCCAAGTGATCCCCCCAAGCTCAGTGTGCAATGCTGGGTTCTCATCATGCTGCAACACAGGAGGGATTGTGATGCTCAGCCATCTCTCTCAATTCTGCACCGATAAGTGACATCGGGGACTTAACTTTGCCTCAGTACTGGGAGGCCCCCGTTTCCGGGTACACCACACACAGCCAATTGAGGCAACGGTCGCCATGGGCGTGATAGACGACAAACAGTGAAGAATGAGGCAAGAAAGCATTTAACCCATGAAGTGGGGGTGGATTGGTGCAGACCAGAGCATGTACCACTCGCCGGTGGGTTCTGCATCTACACCTATAGGGTTCCACCCACTCCTCAGCCCATTTAGTCTGGCCCCTCACCCAGGACCTGTCCGGCTTGGGTGACCCTGCCAGGAGTAAAACTCCCGCCGGCATAGCTCCCGGGATCATTGAGGCGCTCAAGCTCTCCAACCACGGCAAGGTAGGCTTACATGTGGAGAGGTTGAATGTTAAAATAAAGAATCCAATACTTTCAAAGATTCTCTGAAGACCTCTGTTTGAACGACTTTCATTTTTATTTTTCACAAGACATCCATGAGCGACACACTGCTCCAACATAATTTAACATCTTGAAATTGAATACCGATTACTTCCTTCGATATTTTCTTTATAAATAATTCCATGCTTCTGCAAATTTCTTCCTCCTGTTCATAATAATATATTCTGTGCTTTTCTAGCACATTTATAATTTTGTCCATTTACTTTATTCTTTCCCAGTCATTCTTGACACATTATAATTTTCATCAATGTTCATACTATTATAGTTTTGTGCCTTCATGCACACTTTCTTTTAGTCGGCAAATAAATATATTCCTCAAATGTTTATAGCTATACATGCTGGTTATATTGCACCCGTGTGTTACCGGGGCCCGAAAGGGGAGCAAAGAATAGTAACACTGCACCCTACCACGCATGTCGTAAAAGGCGACTAAGGAGGGTATGGGCATGGGGCTGTTTACCCCATCCCATAAAAACTTCGCACAGTGGGCTGATCACCTGCTTGCCAACCAATCTGATTACGGAAACAATGATAGATTGTTTGGTCTGTTTTTGTTCCACAAAGACGCCACTAGGCGTGGTGGAAACAGCGATAGATTGATCAATTTGTTGTTGCCCTAAGACGCCACTAGGCGTACTGGCCACATACTGCTTTGCCGGTTGATGGCTAAGGATGGAAGAAGAGAAGAAGATGCTGGTTATAAGCACAAAATTAAGATTATATCAGAGCTGTGTGCTTTCTGTGCTTCTCTATGGTGCGGAATGCTGGAGAGTTACAGAGAAGGAAATGTCGAAATTGTCCTCTTTTTACACAACATGCCTAAGAAAAATTCACCGAATCTTTTGGCCGAATACCATCACTAACCAAGATCTGCTTACTCGTAGCAAGCAAGAGGACATGCACACCATCATAGCTGGCAGACGCTGGAGCTGGGTTGGCCATGTCCTCAGAAGAGACCCCGATGCCATCACAAGAACAGCTATGCTTTGGACCCCTGAAGGAAAACGAAAGAGAGGCCGACCAAAAATAACCTGGCGGAGGACTGTGGAGGCTGAGATGCAAAGAATGAACCAGAGTTGGGGCACTGTACGAAGGATGGCCACCGACCGAGCAAAGTGGAATCAATTTGTTGTTGCCCTACAAGATGCCACTAGGCGTGATGGCCACTGACTGCTTTGACGGTCGGCGGCTAAGGATCAAAGAAGAAGAAGAATGCAGGTTATACTAACCTTGACATGTCTCTCAATACATACTTCGGGCAATTGCGCCTATTCCTTACCATGGATTACACATATCCTGACGAAATAGGTTTGTCCCATATTGAATTATAATCTTACTTGATTTCTGAGTCAAAATCTGGACTTTTGAACACATTTTATAAGTAGAATTCTGTAGTGGGTTTGATGGTATTGTATGATGGTGATATTACTAAATGTAATGTATGAGGCCAGCTGTGAAGGCTCCTGAGATAAAATGTAGTTGTGAATTGTCAGAAGGCCTTTCTTGCTACCACTACGACCTCACACTCAATTTTTTTTCTTAATGAATGTATCTATGTAAAATGTCTAGGGTAATGATATGTAATGTGGTGTGATAGTTATAGATACACCCACAGAGATTTAAGCAGAATAATAATATTTAACAAATATTATAATACACTGAACTAACTCAAGAGTGTAAAATTTTTGATAGAATTATATTACATTTATTTGTTCTGGATCAAGTTTTATGTTGACCAGAACTTGTTTTAAAAGAAGGATTTAAAATTTATGAAAGAAATGCATGGAATGTTACATAATAAATGCAAGAGTGTACATATATAAGTACTAGACTAGTTAGTTTTATTAAAATGTTCTTTTAGTCATCTACTTGGGAGGATATTTAATGCTTGTGCTGTTGGGGTGGCCTCATCACACCTGTCTATATTGACTACACAGTGTCCAGTAAATTGCAGGAATTTTATGGGGTATTAGTAACTAAAAGGCGTTGGTGAACTTCCAGCAGACCAGAGGCTCACTCATCTTGCATATGTAGCTCTGGTGCTGAAATCTGGTGGTCCCACCTCTCCGTGCTGGCGGGCAATAATAGTGGTCTCTGTCACAATGTACTGCACAGATACACTCGAGTAAAATCACCAACTGAATAGACACCGCCTTGTTGACAACTGAAACTCACAGCTCTGCAATCAAAGTATTGGCTATGTGTCAAAATTCTATTCTCTACCCACGTCTGGACACAACACGGACACAACAACCACATCATACAGACAGGTCAGATCTCTCTGACCAAACAGCACATTTACCATGGTGGTTTTACATCAGATAGGTCCTCCCAGACTATAGATTCTGAAAAATATTTATTAGTTTCCTTCCCTAAAAGTGGATAGGTAATATGTTTCATTATTCTCAACACTTGATCTGTCTTTCCTAACCCTTGCTGGAGTTTATGTATATTGTTGGTCCCTAGACCCTGACTGGGCGGGGGGTCTAGAGCAAATCCCTACTTGTTTGTAAGGCTAGATTTCGATATGGCAGTATCAAATCACTCGAACATTAAACAATATTCAAAATATGCAGTGAAATAATTTCAATCTTACCAGATTATGAATAAAGAACACAGAAATGCTAGCAAAACTCAGCTGAGCTGCTGGCTATAGTATGGCGTCCCTGAACTTATTTCACTGTCTTTCATTTGGAAATCACCACACTTTAAAATACTGTGTCTATCATCGAACAACTATTGAGGAATGGCCCCACTTTCGCGTCTGAGCGCCGATAAAATGATTGTCTGTGGCCAATCACTGCCTAGGTTTATTTGAATTTCAAATTTCCTACACTAAAGTCATTTCAGTCATGCTTCAGTCAAGTATGGATTTTTATCTGTTAGTCTGTCCGTCTCTACTTGCGTTTTTACAAAAATGTACTTGATTTTTGAACCAACCTTTCTCTCCCCTCCAAAATTTTGTCGTTAAAAGTTATATTTAGACACAGCTCCCACCAATGTCCCTTCGCTTCCCTACTAAGTTGATTTGAACACCTGCTTCTCAAGGTCGTGTTTTTTTTTTTTTTCAAATAGCGACACTTTTTATTCCATACAGTCTGTCGTTGATGTGAACAACACTGTCTTTTGTCATTATCTTCAATATTATCTATCCGTCTGTAAAATTAAGAACATATTAGTGCACTGCTCAGAATGGGCCATCCGGCCAGCTAATTTTTATAGTCCTAACATTAATATTACGAAAAAGTTACTTTTTAATTTTTGTAATATTCCAAACATCTGTGTTCTGCCGCTGAATTCAAATCAAAGGCTTGGTATCGCAAAAGCGACCAATAAATGACTGTGGCGTAACATATCCAAGGTCCCTTCTGTCGAGTTCCTTACTTTGTGTCAACTTGGAAACGTGACTTTTCTCCGTTTCCCCCCCAATTGCGTCTCCTTAGCCTTTCTAGTCTCACGCAATCTTTCCAGTCATATTTTTTTCCTTTTTATCCGCCGTTCCCCTCCTGTCTAGCAAGTCAATTTTTATGGAGGGTGATGACCCGCGGTCTGGGCGATCAAGTACTATCAGCAGCCTACGCATTATGTTTTTATCCTTACATGTTATCTTTGGAGGTATTTTACCGTTGTATCTCTGTCAATTTCACTACACATCTCCCCACTTGAAAACATGCCTATGGCAAGTTCCAAAACCAGCGATACACATAGGTAAAATTACTCCTCACGTCTGCCACTACTCTAATTTTGATCACAGGGGTGCCGACTGAGGAAATCTGCACCGACATTCAATTTGCCTGGGATATATTGGATACTGAACTGATAAGGTTGAAGCAATAAAGACCACCTCAGCAATCTTGCGTTTTCATGCTTAGCCTGAGATAAGAATACGAGAGGCTGATGGTCCGTCTCCACCACAAAAGTCCTACCATACAGATAGATTTGAAACTTCTTTATTGCCCAGATTAACGCTAAACATTCTTTTTCGCTTGTGGAGTATCCTTGTTCCGCCTTATTCAATTTACGGCTTGCATAAGCGACTGGTTTCAGTTCCCCATCAGGTGAAGATGATCTTTGCAACAAAGCCCCTCCTAGTCCTACATTACTTGCATCGGTTCTTAAGACAAAGTCCTGTGTCAAATCAGGCAGTTTGAGAATAGGCTTGCTAGTGAGTTTTTCCTTTAACTCTTGGAACGCTAGTTCACATTGTGCAGTCCAAATAATTTTATCTGGAAGTCCCTTGCGAGTCAGATCAGTCAGAGGAGCACAAATAGCGTTAAAATTCTTGATGTATTTCTGATAAAATCCGCATAACGACACAAATGATCGCACGTCCTTTTTTGTTTGCGGCCTAGGTGCTCTCTGCAGTTTTTCCAAATTCTTAGGATCAGGGGTCATATTACCCTGATATACAGTGTGTCCCAAGAATTCCAACTCTTTGCATCCAATACAACATTTTGTTGGCCTAGCAGTTAAGTTCGCCTCCCGAAGTCTATCAAACAACATCTCCAGAGCTTCAATGTGTTCTTCAAATGTCTCTGTGGCGACGAGAATATCATCCATGAAATTCGTGATACATGGGTTATTCAGGGGATCCAACAATTTGCGCATCATCCTTGAAAACACACTCGGAGCATTTTTCAGTCCGAATGGTAGCATATTGAATTCATAATGTCCATCCGAAGTGCTAAAAGCCAAATAAGGTCTCACTTCAGGCTTCACTGGGATCTGGTAATAGCCTTTACTAAGATCCACCTTTGAAAAGTATTTTGCCTTGTTCAGTCTGGCAAATAACTGTTTTGTGTCTGGTAATGGATCCACTTGTCCTTCTGTGACAGCATTCAGTTTCCTGTAATCTATGCACAGTCTGTGTTCCCCAGACGGTTTTCTCAACAAAACGACACTAGAACTAAAAGATGATTCACTGTGCGAAATAATCCCCTCCTTCAACAAATACTCTATTTCTTCCTTCAATGCCTTCTCCTTCGCGAACGGAATAGAATAGGCTCTCATACAGATTGGGTTTGAGTCTACCAGTTTCATGTCATACTGTAGCAAATTTGTATGGCCTGGTTTATCTGTTAATACATCTGTATGTTCCTCCAGAACCTGTTGAACTCTCTCCCTCTGGTTTTTAGTCAGGTGCTTACTGACTTTTACCTGTGCTGCGGTTTCACAAGGATGTAATGGGTATTCATGTGAGGTGAGTGGTTCCTTTTGCATCTGGGTTGCAATAGCCAAGGTCAATAAGGGGGTGCTTTCCTGGAGTGGTCTGTCCAGATACTTCTTTAACAGGTTTACATGATAAACTTTCTCCTTCCCCTTTTTGTCAATTTTATAGTTTGTTCTAGACACCTTCTCTAGAACCGTATATGGACCTTGCCAACCAATTTGTAATTTATTCTGGCTTCCGGGTAGTAGAAGCAGCACCTTCTCTCCGACTGCCAGTTCCCTGTCCTTTGCCTTCCTATTAAAGTATGCTGCATGTTTCTTCCTGGCTTGCTTCAAATTATCATTTGCCAGTTTCCATCCAGCTTTCAAACGAGTGGTCAGTTCGTTCACGTATTGATACGATGAGGTAACAGTCTCTTCCGCCTTCTCATCTGTCCAGGTCCTTAATAGAGCTTCTAATGGACCTTTTATTGGCCTCCCAAATAGCAGAGTTGCGGGAGCCATCCCGGTTGAACTATGTGGTACCTCCCGGTAAGCAAACAATGCGGCGGGCAGGAATTGATCCCACAGATCCGGTTTTTCGTGTGCCAGCTTTCTCAGGATAGAAATGAGAGTCCCGTTGAACCTCTCTACCTGGCCGTTCCCTTGTGGATGGTACGGACTACAATGAAAGTGTCTGGCTTGAAATAGCTTAAAAACTTCTTCCGTTAGTTTCCCCTTGAACTGAGAACCATTATCCGTCAAGATTTGATGCGGGAATCCTAATCGGGTAAATATTGTAAGTAGTGCCTCTGCTACATGTTTTGAATCAATTGATGGCAGGGCTACCGCCTCTCCCCACATAGAACAAGTGTCCACCAGAGTAAGGATGTAACTGTTCCTCCTCTTGGTCCGAGTGAGAGGTCCTACAATATCCACTGCAACCCTCTCAAAAGGTGTTCCCACTATGGGCATTTCCCCTAGAGTTGCAGGAGCAGTCCAGTGCTTTGGAGCTACCCTTTGACATTCTGGGCAGGATTTGACATATCTTTTTATATCCTCCGTTATCCCTGGCCAGAAGTAATGACAAGCTATACGCTGTCCTGTGGCGCTGATCCCCATGTGACCACTGAAGGGAATCGCATGCCCGAGTTCCATCACTTTATCTCTATATGAAGTGGGAAGAACCAGCTGGTTATGACCATTTGTTCCAGTTCCGGCCTTCCTGTATAAGAGTTTGTTCTTCATGAAATATTCCCCCTTGCTCGGAGGTGTGTGGCATTTGGGCAATTTTTTAAAACAGGGCTTGAGTGTCCTATCCTCAGCCTGCGCCTTCCTCATCTCCTCTGGATGAGCATTTATAGGTTCACCTTCTTCCTCCTTCTTCTGTGACCTGGTCTGCACTGTCGCCATGATCACAGGTTTCTCGGGATTCCCCAAGAAGACGTATCTACACCCCAATATCAGAGGGTAGATTGGTTCATCTATCACTGCTGCTCTGATTTCTCCTTCCACATAGCGAGTTTTCACCGTTATCCTTGCGATGGGAAGTGTCATGAGTGGTATGTCCTTAGTCGCCCCTTGTATTTCCACTGTTTCTGTGGTATACTGACTTGGGTCCACTAGGCTAGACTTCACAACTGAATCATAATCCAAACCTGTATCATAAAGGCACCTTATGGTGACCCCATTACAAATAACATCCTCACAAACTGGGGGGTGATAAGGTTCCTGTTGTCCCTTAGGATTAACCTTTAATCTTTGCGTCCCCGACTTCATTGCAGCAATGTTTGAAGGTTTCCTTCTACAAAATTCGGTGTTATGGTTATCCTTCTTGCACCATTTACACCATCTTTTTCCTTGGTTCAACGGTTTTCTTTCATTGAACTTTTGGTCATTGAACTGTGAGTTTCTGTCGCGATAGTCATTTCTTGGCCGCTCAAAGTTTGTCCTACCTTTATTTCCCTGCTCTCTAGTATCAAATTTATTAAATTGCTGTGGAGCTTTAAAATTGTCTATGTGCTTCTTTTTAGCACCACTTACCTCTGCCTGGGCTGCCTGATACCTCTCAGCAACATTTAAAACATCCCCCAACTTCTCTGCACCTTGTTCCATGAGAAATTTTCTCATGTCTGGAGCCATGGACTCTCTCAATTGCTCAATCATGATCATTTCTTTAAGATCTTGGGTCTTCCCCAGAGCAGTCCATTTCTCCAAATAGGTTTCTAGTCTGGCAGAGAATTGGTGGTATGTCTCCCCAGACAACAGTTTGGCATTTCTGAATTTCTTACGATAAAATTCACCATTCTTCTCGTACCTTAATAACAAAGCCTGCTTTAACATGTCATAATTGTCTTGGTCTTCCCTGTTCATTTTAGCAAATACTTCATAAGAAGTACCCCTCAATCCCTGTGATAGCTTTAAACTCCACCTCTCTCTCTCTAACCCATATGTAGTAGCTAATAACTCAAAACGTCCTAGGTACCCTTCTATGTCATCGTCTTTCTCAACAAAATGGTCTAAATGAAACCCCATAGCTGAGTTTGAGGCTCCCAGACCAGGCGTAGCATCTGAGGCAAAAGGGCTGGCACCATTTTCAGGAGCCGGGCCTTGTAATTCCAGCTCCCTTAGTCGTAATTCGTGCTCCCTCTGCAACCTTCTATCTTCTGCCTCCCTTTCGGCAGTCAACCTTTTTTCTTCTGCCTCCCTTTGCTGTCGTTTTTCTTCTGCCTCCCTTTCGGCAGTCAACCTTTTTTCTTCTGCCTCCCTTTGCTGTCGTTTTTCTTCTGCCTCCCTTTCGGCAGTCAACCTTTTTTCTTCTGCCTCCCTTTGCTGTCGTTTTTCTTCTGCCTCAATCTGCAGCCTCTTAATCTCAGCCTCAATTTGTAACCTCTTTTCTTCAGCTAACTTTCTATCTTCCCTTTCAATATATTTATCACATTCAGCCGTTACATATTGAATTAAAATTTGACCATCCATTCCCATCTCCTTTGCGGTCAGCACAGCAGCTGATCGGAATTTTGCTAGCTCCGCCATACTTTTTAGACAATATAATAATATACAAGCTAAATCTCTAACCAGTAAATACACTAAGTACTTCTTATGACTATAGTCTAACTAATTCTAACTAACCAGTTAACTAATTAATTATCACTGGCTGTGAAGATTCACCAACTTTTATCTGCAGGGACACTTTTAATTTTAAGGGAATTTCACAATTTTTTTTTTTTTTTTTTTTCTAATTTTATTTCTCCAACCAGGAGATCCTAATATTACTGTTGGGCTAATTATCCCTGGACAAGACCCCAATGTATGTAGTGGGTTTGATGGTATTGTATGATGGTGATATTACTAAATGTAATGTATGAGGCCAGCTGTGAAGGCTCCTGAGATAAAATGTAGTTGTGAATTGTCAGAAGGCCTTTCTTGCTACCACTACGACCTCACACTCAATTTTTTTTTCTTAATGAATGTATCTATGTAAAATGTCTAGGGTAATGATATGTAATGTGGTGTGATAGTTATAGATACACCCACAGATATTTAAGCAGAATAATAATATTTAACAAATATTATAATACACTGAACTAACTCAAGAGTGTAAAATTTTTGATAGAATTATATTACATTTATTTGTTCTGGATCAAGTTTTATGTTGACCAGAACTTGTTTTAAAAGAAGGATTTAAAATTTATGAAAGAAATGCATGGAATGTTACATAATAAATGCAAGAGTGTACATATATAAGTACTAGACTAGTTAGTTTTATTAAAATGTTCTTTTAGTCATCTACTTGGGAGGATATTTAATGCTTGTGCTGTTGGGGTGGCCTCATCACACCTGTCTATATTGACTACACAGTGTCCAGTAAATTGCAGGAATTTTATGGGGTATTAGTAACTAAAAGGCGTTGGTGAACTTCCAGCAGACCAGAGGCTCACTCATCTTGCATATGTAGCTCTGGTGCTGAAATCTGGTGGTCCCACCTCTCCGTGCTGGCGGGCAATAATAGTGGTCTCTGTCACAATGTACTGCACAGATACACTCGAGTAAAATCACCAACTGAATAGACACCGCCTTGTTGACAACTGAAACTCACAGCTCTGCAATCAAAGTATTGGCTATGTGTCAAAATTCTATTCTCTACCCACGTCTGGACACAACACGGACACAACAACCACATCATACAGACAGGTCAGATCTCTCTGACCAAACAGCACATTTACCATGGTGGTTTTACATCAGATAGGTCCTCCCAGACTATAGATTCTGAAAAATATTTATTAGTTTCCTTCCCTAAAAGTGGATAGGTAATATGTTTCATTATTCTCAACACTTGATCTGTCTTTCCTAACCCTTGCTGGAGTTTATGTATATTGTTGGTCCCTAGACCCTGACTTGGGCGGGGGGTCTAGAGCAAATCCCTACTTGTTTGTAAGGCTAGATTTCGATATGGCAGTATCAAATCACTCGAACATTAAACAATATTCAAAATATGCAGTGAAATAATTTCAATCTTACCAGATTATGAATAAAGAACACAGAAATGCTAGCAAAACTCAGCTGAGCTGCTGGCTATAGTATGGCGTCCCTGAACTTATTTCACTGTCTTTCATTTGGAAATCACCACACTTTAAAATACTGTGTCTATCATCGAACAACTATTGAGGAATGGCCCCACTTTCGCGTCTGAGCGCCGATAAAATGATTGTCTGTGGCCAATCACTGCCTAGGTTTATTTGAATTTCAAATTTCCTACACTAAAGTCATTTCAGTCATGCTTCAGTCAAGTATGGATTTTTATCTGTTAGTCTGTCCGTCTCTACTTGCGTTTTTACAAAAATGTACTTGATTTTTGAACCAACCTTTCTCTCCCCTCCAAAATTTTGTCGTTAAAAGTTATATTTAGGCACAGCTCCCACCAATGTCCCTTCGCTTCCCTACTAAGTTGATTTGAACACCTGCTTCTCAAGGTCGTGTTTTTTTTTTCAAATAGCGACACTTTTTATTCCATACAGTCTGTCGTTGATGTGAACAACACTGTCTTTTGTCATTATCTTCAATATTATCTATCCGTCTGTAAAATTAAGAACATATTAGTGCACTGCTCAGAATGGGCCATCCGGCCAGCTAATTTTTATAGTCCTAACATTAATATTACGAAAAAGTTACTTTTTAATTTTTGTAATATTCCAAACATCTGTGTTCTGCCGCTGAATTCAAATCAAAGGCTTGGTATCGCAAAAGCGACCAATAAATGACTGTGGCGTAACATATCCAAGGTCCCTTCTGTCGAGTTCCTTACTTTGTGTCAACTTGGAAACGTGACTTTTCTCCGTTTCCCCCCCAATTGCGTCTCCTTAGCCTTTCTAGTCTCACGCAATCTTTCCAGTCATATTTTTTCCTTTTTATCCGCCGTTCCCCTCCTGTCTAGCAAGTCAATTTTTATGGAGGGTGATGACCCGCGGTCTGGGCGATCAAGTACTATCAGCAGCCTACGCATTATGTTTTTATCCTTACATGTTATCTTTGGAGGTATTTTACCATTGTATCTCTGTCAATTTCACTACAAATTCTCTACACATCATGAGTGGACCACGCCACATAAGCCGACACTGTTCAATACTCAAAACGTAACTATGGACCCTTCATCATGCTTCACTACCGTGCTTAGTCATAGTCAATGACCACAGTTTTAGTGAGGCACATGATGGTGCATAGCGATCTCCAAATATACATTTTACAAGATCGCTTCGCCCCATGATGCACTCTCAACACATATCTACATTGATCACATGTCAAATCAATAACTAACTATATCTACATTAATCACATCTGTCATATCTATAACTTTAACCATATCTACATTAATCACATCAGTCATATATATAACATTAACCATATCTACATTAAGCCCATCAGTCATATCTATAACATTAACCATATCTACATTAATCACATCAGTCATATCTATAACATTAACCATTCCTACATTAATCCCATCAGTCATATCTATAATATTAAATATATCTACATTAATCCCACCAGTCATATCTATAACATGATCCATATCTACATTAAGCCTATCAGTCATATTTATAACATTAACCGAGGTGTTGTCACGTGCAGGCCTTTAATGCATGTCTTCACTGCTTAGACAGCACAGACTACGCTGGCTTGGCCATGTCCGCGAATGGAAGATGGTTACATCCCGAAAGATATCTTCTACGGACAACTGGCAGATGGCAAAAGAACAGTTGGGCGACCGCAGCTGAGATTCAAAGATGTGTGCAAGAGACACATGAGGGCACTGGACATAAATCCAGCAACCTGCGAGGATGAAGCTGCTGATCACGTCAAGTGGCGATGCTATCTGCAGCGCCACCTCAGTTTGGGCGAAAAGAAGCTCACACAACAAGCAGAAGAGAAGAGAAAACATCAAAAGGAGCACCAGGAAAATAAGCAGCTGAGGGCTGTCACCTCAAGGGCGCATTCCCATAGTCAGTTATGACTGAAATTCCTTCATTCATAACCCTCCCCTCCCATAGGAGCCTAAGAAAAATTAAATTTGGATGACAGATGACATCTTGAGTAAAATAGCAGAAAGAAAGAAAGCAAAAAAACACTCCAGAATATAAAACAATAGACAATGACATACGTACTATGTGTAGACAAGCAAAAGAATGGTGGATAGAAACAAAATGCAAGGAAATAGAAGACTTGGAAGCAAAGCACATGACAAGAGATATGCATGAAGAAATAAAGAAATTATCAAATAGGTCGCGGTTTGCACAAGGAGGAAGCTGTATCAAGAACAAAAATGGTGTAATATTACTTGATGAGAAAGACATATCAAACAGATGGGCAGAATACGTAAAAGAACTATTGGAGGACAACAGAGGTAAAAAACCATCACCAGATTCTAATGAAGGCCCAAACATTCTCAGATCAGAAGTAGAGAATGCCATACATATGATACAAAAAGGAAAATCAGCAGGCACGGATAACATAAAAATTGAAATGATAGAAGCCCTGGAGAGCTTTAGTATAGATACAATCACTGATCTATGCAACGATATATACAATACAGGATATATACCACATGACATGAAGACATCAGTTTTTATACCATTGCCCAAAAAACCTAATGCAGCAGAATGTTCAGACTTCAGAACAATCAGCCTGATGAGTCATGCAATTAAGATACTGCTCAAAATCATACAGGAAAGAATAAAAAGTAAGGTAGACAGCGAAATCCAAGAAGAACAGTTTGGTTTTAGACGGAACAGTGGAACAAGAGAGGCAATATTTTGCCTAAGAATATTAGCAGAAAAATATACAGAGGTCCAAAAAAGTATGTACATGTGCTTCATTGACTATAAGAAGGCTTTTAACAGAGTCCATCATGAGAAAATAATTGAATATAGGTATTGGTGGAAAAGATATAAGAATACTCATTAACCTTTATTGGGAGCAAACTGCCACAGTAAGATCTGGAAGGAATTATTCACCTTACATAGACATAAATAGAGGTGTCAGACAAGGTTGTGTGCTGTCCCCCTGCCTATTTAATCTATACACCGAAAAAATTTTCAAACAGATACAGGAAATACCAGGACTGATCATCAGTGGAAGGTCAATAAACAACCTTAGATATGCAGATGATATCGTGTTGTTAGCCTGAAAGCGAACAGGAGTTACAAAAACTAGTGAAGCAAGTGAACAGTATAAGTCATGAATATGGACTCGACATTAATATTGAGAAAACAAAAACTATGATAATTAGCAAAACAGACGATAAACCCACATTAAAGATAAGCGTAAATGGGAAAATCCTGGAACAAGTCGAGAGCTACGTATATCTTGGTCATATAATAACAGAAGATGGCAGATGTGAAACAGAAATCAAGAAGAGAATAGGAATGGCCAAAGCTACATTCAACAACATGAAACATATACTGACATCTAAACAGTTATCTCACAAATTAAAACTGAGAATCATAAAGTGTTATATATATATTCTGCATTTCTGTATGGTGCAGAAACATGGACAATGAATAAGCATTTGGAAGAAAGAATTGAGGCTCTTGAAATGTGGATATATAGAAAAATGGGGCATATCTCATGGAAAGAGAAGAAAACAAATAAGGAGGTCCTAGAAAATCTAGGTATGAAAAGAGAACTAGTGAGGGAGATCAAAGTTCGGCAGCTAAAATACTTTGGCCACATAAAAAAGGCATAACACCTTGCAGAAGACCATAATAGAAGGGAGAGGTGAAGGCAAACGTGTAGGGAGAAGACAGCACTATAAGTGGGAAGATAACATCAAGAGATGGACAGGAAAGAGTCTATCAGAGTGCACCACCAAGACAAGAGACAGAAGATGTTGGAGATCCATTACAGCCAACCTTCGTTGTGGAGATGGCAGCTGATGATGATGATGACTCCCAAAGGAGCATAGGCTTTCAACAAACACATGCCAAGTCCTCCTGTCACGTGCCATCATCATCCCAAGTTCTTTCCACGTTCTCCTTATCATTTTCACCTCTGTTTCCAGCTCTCTTCTCCATGTGCTTCTTGGTCTACCTCTGCCTCTCTCGCCCTGGGGGTTCCAGAACAAGGACTGCCTTATAATGCTATCAACAGGTTTCCTCAGTGTGTGTTCTATCCATCGCCATCATCTTCTTCTCATCTCTTGTTCCATTGGCACTTATGTAGTTCTTGTCATCAGTTCCATGTTGGTAACCTTGTCATACCATTTTAATCCCTGTATTCTACGCAAGCACCCATTTATGAAAGTCTGTAGCTTTTTGGTTGTTGTCTTTGTTGTTCTCCATGTCTCAGAGCAATACAATAGGACTGACTTCACATTTGAGATGAAGATTCTTATTTTCGTGTTGGTTACGATTTCTCTTGATCTCCATATATTTCCCAATGCAATGAAAGCTCCTCTTGCTTTTTGTATTCTTATTTTGATATCACTGTCTGTCCCTCCAACTTTGTCTATATTGCTGCCAAGATATGTGTACGATTCTACATCTTGTATTGGTGTTTTTTCAAGTTCAACCCTGTTATCATTACCTGCATTTATTCTCACTATTTTTGTCTTTTCCCTGTGTATTTTCAGACCCAATTGCTGTGACCTCTCATCGAGTGTTTTCAATTTGTCCTGCATCTGATTAAGGTTATGGGACAGAAGAGCCAAGTCATCAGCAAAATCCAGATCATCCAACTGCTTAGTCAGAGGCCACTGGATTCCATTTCTGTTGTGTGTTGTCGATGTTCTCATAACCCAGCCTATTGCTAGTAAGAAAAGAAATGGAGACAAGAGGCATCCCTGTCGCACTCCAATTTCTTATCCCAAATGGTTCTATAAGCTGTCCTTCATGAAGAACTCTGCATGTCATGTCTTCATATGTTTTCTTTATTTAATTAATGATCTTCAGGGGAACTCCATAATGCCTCATCAATTTCCAAAGTGATTCTCTATCTACACTGTCAAATGCCTTTTCATAGTCCACAGATCCGATGTGTAGTGGTGAATTCCATTCCAGACTTTGTTCAACTATTATTCTCAAAGTAGCTATCTGGTATGTACAGGATCTGTTTTGTCGAAAACCTGCTTGTTCATCTCTCAGTTTCTTGTCTATGGACTCTTTTAATCTCTCAAGGATAATCCTGTTTAATACTTTTCCTGGCACTGATAGTAACATTATTCCTCTATAATTTGTGCACTCTTGTAAATTTCCCTTCTTAGGCAACTTAACCAGATATCCTTCCTTCCATTCTGCTGGTATCTCTTTCTTTTCCCAGACTTTACCAAGTAATTTATATAACATCTCTGTAGCCGTGTCGATATCTGCTTTGATGGCCTCTGCTGGAATGCCATCAGGTCCAGACGCTTTTCCATCTCTTAGAAGCTTTATGGCTTTCTTTATTTCTTCCTTCGTCGGTCTTTCACCGTTAATTTGTAGCTCTTCTTCTGCTGGCGGGATGTCCGGGGGGGTTTTGTGGACCTGGTCTATTGAGAAGGTCCTCAAAATATTCTGTCCACCTCTTCATTTGCTCTTGTATATTGCTGAGCAGTTTTCCATTCTTGTCTTTTATGAGGCAACTTGTTTGCTTGTATTTCCTTGTTAGCTTCTTTGTGCTGTTATCCAGTTTTCTCATATTTCCTTTGGCTGCAGCATCTTCTGCCTCTCTTGCCAACTCCTCAATATACTTTCTCTTGTCTCTTTTGATACTTCTTTTTACTTCTTTGTTTGCTTCTGTGTACACTTCTTGAGCCTGGCTTTGGAACTTCTGGTTTTGCTTGTGTTTAAATCTGCTTTCTTGTTTTTTCTGTCTTTTATCTTATTGATGGTTTCTGTTGTTATCCATGCTTTTTGTTCCCTTTTCCCCAGTATTTCTTCACATGTCTCATTCCATACCGTTTTGATTTGCTGCCAATAGTCTTCTGTATTCTCTACATCTTCCAGCTGTTGGAGCACTTGGAATTTGTTGGATATTGTGACCGCAAATTTGTCTCTTGTTTCTTTATTTCTTAGATGTCCTACATTAAATTGTTGTCTATAATTTTGCATTGTTGCATATCTCTTGAGTTTCATTTTTACTTTGGCTATCAGAAGGTGGTGATCTGATGCCACATCTGCTCCTCTATATACCTTTACATCCTGCAATGATGATCTAAACTGTTTGTTTATGCATATATGATCAATCTGATTTTCTGTTCTATGGTCTGGTGATATCCATGTTGCCTTGTGTATTCTCTTATGTGGAAACATGCTTTCTCCTATAGCCAGTTGATTTGAAGCGCAGAAGTTTGAGAATAGTTCCCCATTTTCATTCATTATTCCTAGCCCATGTTTTCCCATGACTTCTTCAAAGCCGGTGTTGACTGTACTTATTTTTGCACTCATGTCTTACTTACTTACTTAGTCGTTCTCCTTCTACCGTGAGGTGTAGAGGTTTGGAAGAGAGAGCGCCAGACTATCCTATCGGCTGTCTTCCTCCTGGCCTGGTTCCATTCTAGTCCTCGGTCCTTCAAAGATTGTCTAATGTTGTCCTCCCAGCATTCATGTCACCCATCAAAATTGTGATGTCTCTTTTTCCATAATTTCCTGTAGTCTAGTATAAAATGCTTCTTTCACAGACTCTTCTTTGTCATTAGTTGGTGCATAACATTGGATGACATTTACATTTATTTTCTTTTTAGCTGTTTTAAAAGTAGATGTTATTATTCTGGGTCCAACAGCTTCCCATTCAATGAGTGCTTTCTATGCTTCTTTAGATAACATAAGAGCTACCCCTTCACTGTGGTGTGAACTTTCATCTTCATGTCCTTAGGACAGCACCAATTCACCTGTGATGAGTTTCTTTTTGTCTACCCCCTTCCACTTTGTTTCACACAGTCCCAGAACCTCGATTTTATATACCCTCATTGCTGCTGCTACTTGTGCCACTTTCCCTTGTTTGTTTAATGTCTGAACATTCCAGGTGCCAAATCTGGAAGTTCTCCTAGAAGAAAGAAGGTTAGTCAGTAACACAGACTCCTTTCGGCTTTCTCTGTGTTGCATCATACGCCTCCCTGCGAGAGGACCTTCCCCTGTCTTGGATGGCTGTGTTTTATTTTCCTTAATTGACTTGTCCATGTTTGTTGAAGTTTTTTGTGGTTTATATTTTTTACAGGATGGGGTAACCAGCCCCATGCCCAACCCTCCTTAGTCGCTTTCTATGACATGCATGGCAGGGAACAGTGTTACTATTCTTTGCTCCCCTTTCGGGCCCGGGTAACATAGTTATGACTGAAAGGGCTATTATTATTATAACCATATTCACATTAATCCCATTAGTCATATCTATAACATTAAACATATCTATAACATTAATCATATCTACATTAATCACTTCAACATCAGTCATATCTATAACATTAACCTTGTCTACATTAATTCCATTAATAACATGTCACATCTACATTAATCCCATCACTAACATTAATCATATCTATAACATTAAGCATATCTACAATAATCCCATCCCTAACATTAGACATATCTAAAACATAAAGCATATCTACATTAATCCCATCAATTACATCAGTCATATCTACATTAATCCCATCAATAACATCAGTTACATCTACATTAATCCCATCATAATGCCAGCCGTATCAATAACATTAACCATATCTTCATTAATTCCATCAATAACACCAGTCATTCTATAACATTAACCATATCTTCATTAATCCCATCAATAACATCAGTCATATCTATAACATTAATTATATCTACATTAATCCCATCAATAACATCAGTTATATCTAAATAAATTCCATCAATAATATCAGTCATATCTATAACATTAATCATATCTACATTAATCCCATCAATAACATCTGTGATATCTACATTAATCCCATCACTAACATTAATCATATCTATAACATTAAGCATATCTACAATAATCCCATACCTAACATTAGACATATCTAAAACATAAAGCATATCTACATTAATCCCATCAATAACATCAGTCATATCTACATTAATCCCATCAATAACATAAGTCATATCTACATTAATCCCATCAATAACATTAGTCATATCTACATTAATCCCATCAATAACATCAGTTATATCTACATTAATCCCATCATAATGTCAGCCATATCAATAACATTAACCATATCTTCATTAATTCCATCAATAACACCAGTCATTATATAACATTAACCATATCTTCATTAATCCCATCAATAATATCAGTCATATCTACAACATTAATCATATCTACATTAATCCCATCAATAACATCTGTGATATCTACATTAATCCCATCACTAACATTATTCATATCTATAACATTAAACATATCTACATTAACCCCATCAATATCATCAGTCATATCTTCATTAATCCCATCAATAACATCAGTCATATCTACATTAATCCCATCAATAACATCAGTCATATCCACATTAATCCCATCAATAATATCTTCCGTATCTTTAACATTAACCATATCAGATACCTGTCAACCTGTATGAATTTTTCGCACAATGTACGTATTTTTGATACTTTTAGCAGTGTACGGCTGTACAGACTCGTACGTATTATTTTTCTCCCCCCCCCCCCCCCCCCCCCCAAAAGAATTTAAAAAATTTTTTTTTTTTAAATTCTAAAAATATTTTCCTACCCAAGTTTTTTAAAATTTTCAATCAGAAAATATTTTCTAGCCCAGGTTTTTTTTTAAACCAATTTTTTTTATTTTTAATTTCGGGAATCTCGGCGTCTGTTTTTAAACTGAGGTCTCTCCCAGCAACCAATCAAATCCTTTTATACCCAACAATTCGGCAAAAACTTTGAATTCGGCCTCAAACACTTTCAGTTTTCAGTGTGACATGACATATTTTTAAAGTTACCTGTTATCAACGTCCATGCTTGCTTGCCATCACATCTCGACGCCATTTTGTTTAAAAAAAGCTAAGTACCTATAACTTGGTTAAATATTGCTGTTGTTTTGCTTTGTTGCAATTTAATTGCTGTCTTAATCTTTTCAGTTATATCTTGCCCTCCAATATATTTCCGATACATTGTCATAATATTCTGTGTAGGCATAGAAAAAAACTAGAAAAAAAAAGTTTGTTTGCTTTGAGTAGGCCTACTTTATTCCAGCGCTCGAGATTCGCTGCTTTATTTTTTAAGAAAGTGACAATCTGTTATCACTGGTCTAGGCTACCAACTCTTAAATAATAATTTTGTAAATTTTTGGTGGTACGTTTTTTCTTCCTAGATTTGATATTCTGTTCATAATTTTATTTATTTATTTTTTTTTTTTTTGCTGTTAGCCGTTTGCTTTGCTTCGTTGTATTTTTTAATCATTCTCTTCGTCTACAAAGATTATTAGTTGAAATATTTAATCCACTGAATGATGGCTGAGCCTAATTCAAAGAAACAAAAGCTTGCAGGTCATGGTAAGTTTCAGGTCGAATGGGTTAAACTCTTCCCTGGCATTGTAGATGCATCCAAGTTAGGATCAACCCATGCTTTTTTTAGATTATGCAGCAAAGATATTAAAGTAGTAGCTTCAGGATTATGTGATCTGAAAGTACATTTTAAATCGAAATTGCATGAACAAATATTTGCAATGAAGGTAGCATCTATTAAGGCCTTTTTTGCTCAGCTAAAGCAGGAAGAGGGTGACATTACAAGGGCTGAAGTTTTATTTGCCAATTTAATTGCATAACTTAACTGTATCTGTTGCTGATCACTTTTGTGACTTGGTGCCAGTAATGTTTCCTGACAGTGATATTGCCAGAAAGTTTCAGTCGAAGAGGACCAAGACAACACTTATCATTAAAAACTGCCTGGCTCCATCTGCAACAGAACCAGTGATAAAGCTGTGCAGAGAAACACCCTTCTCATTAATGGTTGATGAATCAAATGACAAGAAAACAGAGAAGCGGTTAGCTATTATGGTGAGAGTTTTTGAAGAAGGATTGGGACTAAGAACGAGATTGTTGGACATGCCTGTATGCAGTGGTGGAACCAGTGAGGCGATATTCAGTGATGTTGATAATCTGTTCACAAAATTTCATATTCCATGGAAAAATTGCATCGGCTTTGCTGATGACAACTGCAATGTCATGTTGGAGAAATCAAACTCAGTACTTACCAGGCTCAAGCAGAGGAACCCTTATGTTTTTAGTATTGGGTGCATTTGCCACATTGCAAATTTATGTGCACAAGATGGAATCAAACAGTTGACTGTGCCAGTAGAAGACCTTTTGTTAGACATGTACTATCATTTTGAGAACAGCTCAAAACGATGAAAGGCTTATAAGGAGTTCCAACTATTCACAGAAGCAGATGACCTGGATATTCTTAACACATTAATTAACTACCGAAATGAAAAACACACTGTGGCCGAATAAATTTTTTTTCCCATTTTCATCCTGTAGGTGTTTGCACAAAGTAAGCTGTAGTTTTCGTAATTGTTTACATATTTTTATGAATTTTCACAATTATAACTGATTGCGCCCCATCTCTATCAAAATCACTATTTTAAACAATGTGCACACTGTTTTTACTCTTGTCCTCGTCGCTAGATCTATCAGTCAATTGTTGAAACAAGTTTCTAGCCTATTCAGCCGTTAGACAAGATGTACACGCATTTTTTGTGGTCCTATCACTAGTTGCCACGGTAAACAGTTTTACACGATTTGGTAACTAACCCAAAACGCTGAAAAATATGAACATAATATAAATTTTCCAGTGTTCTACAACAACCATGCTTTGTGAATTTGTTTTCCGGTGGCAACTTAAAATCTCGAACCAGATCAGAAAGTGTTTTGGTACATTTTTCATTCATTTTATTACTAAAATTAGATTGACGCTCTGAGCGGCTCGTGGTCCAAATGATAGGATTTCAAAAGCCGGTCCCTCCGGCTTGCGGTAGTTAATGTGTTAAACATTGTCAGCTCACTGGCTGTCATTGCAGAAGGTAGTGGATAGAATTATTAACCAGTGTACAGCTCTCTCATCTTATTTTGAAAGCCACAATGATGTTGAAAAGCCTGGCAGAGTCCAAAACATCCATAACTTTTAAAAGCACCACTAACCCAGCTGACCCTTCGTTTTCTGAGTTTCATTTTGCCACTGTTAAATGAGTTTAATAAACTCTTTCAAACAGATGAGTCGCAGATTGGTGGCATGATGGAGGAGATAGACAGATTGCTTAGAAAATTTTTAGTTAAATTTGTGGAGATGAAGTATGTTAAACAGGTTGTTAACTTGAGGCATATCAAATTTAGTGATCATGGGGTGCAGCATGATGACAGCATACTGGCAATTGACATCTCAAACAGAGCATTTATCGAAGAAATGGAGCTTGATAGTGGAGTAAAGAGTTCATTTTTTGAGGATGTCAGAAATTTTTACAAATCAGTGGTTAAAAAAAATACTGATAAATTTCCCTTTGACAACCAGGTTCTAAAGGACTTAAAAGTGCTAGATCCAAGCACTAAAGATAATCTCAGGTATCCAAACATCTGCAGATTGGCAGATGCTTTTGCCCAAGATCTTGATCAGGAAGCACTGAAAGATGAGTTCGATGACTACTGTATGTTGTCTGATGCATGTGTGCCTCTACTGGCAGATAGTGGTCAGAAAAAGAGCTTCTGTAGCTATTGGCTGGAAGATTGTTGACCAGAAAACTAATAATGGTGCCATCCCTAATTTGAAAGTCATCATTCAGCGACTGCTGATACTCCCTCACAGCAATGCTGACTGCGAAAGATCATTTTCAGTGATGAAAAAAATCCACACAGACTGCAGGAGGTCCATAAATGCAGACACACTCACTTCTTTTTTACAGTGGAAGATTAACATTGATACATGCTGTGCAGACTTTAAGCCCACAAATGCAATTCTGCAAAGTGCTAAAAGTGCATGTGTTGATTATAATACAAAACACTGTACATCGAAAGAATATTGTACCTCATGATCACTAAGTTTTTTATATGTAAAGAACAGCATGAGACTATTAGCATGTTTTATATCACAATAATTCAAATGCTAATAGATTTGTACATGTCATTTCTCATTTTAAAACTGTATTGTGTATAATTTATTAATATATTTTTTGCGTAAGGATTTTATGGTGTTTGTAAGGATTTTTTCACCCGTGTGTTACCGGGGCCCGAAAGGGGAGCAAAGAATAGTAACACTGTCCCCTGCCAAGCATGTCGTAGAAAGCGACTAAGGAGGGTTGGGCATGGGGCCGGTTACCCCATCCTGTAAAAAATTTAAACCACAAAAAACTTCAACAAATATGGACAAGTCAAATAAAGAAAATAAAACACAGCCATCCAAGACAGGGGAAGGTCTTCCCGTGGGGAGGCGTATGATGCAACACAGAGAAAGCCGAAAGGAGTCTGTGTTGCTGACTAACCTTCTTTCTTCTAGGAGAACTTCCAGATTTGGCACCTGGAATGTTCGGACATTAAACGAACAAGGGAAAGTGGCGCAAGTGGCAGCAGAAATGAGGGAATACAAAATTGAGGTTTTGGGAATGTGTGAAACAAAGTGGAAGGGGGTAGACAGGAAGAAACTCATCACAGGTGAATTGGTGCTGTCCTCAGGACATGAAGACGAAAGTTCACACCACAGTGAAGGGGTAGCTCTTATGTTATCTAAAGAAGCACAGAAAGCACTCATTGAATGGGAAGCTGTTGGACCCAGAATAATAACAGCTACTTTCAAAACAGCTAAAAAGAAGAGACATCACAATTTTGATGGGTGACATGAATGCAAAGATAGGTACAGTCAACACCGGATTTGAAGAAGTCATGGGAAAACATGGGCTAGGAGTAATGAATGAAAATGGAGAACTATTCACAAACTTCTGTGCTTCAAATCAACTGGCTATAGGAGGAAGCATGTTTCCACATAAGAGAATACACAAGGCAACATGGATATCACCAGACCATAGAACAGAAAATCAGATTGATCATATATGCATAAACAAGAAGTTTAGATCATCATTGCAGGATGTAAAGGTATATAGAAGAGCAGATGTGGCATCAGATCACCATCTTCTGATAGCCAAAGTAAAAATGAAACTCAAGAGATACGCAACAATGCAAAATTATAGACAACAGTATAATGTAGGACAGCTAAGAAATCAAGAAACAAGAGACAAATTTGCGGTCACAGTATCCAACAAATTCCAAGTGCTCCAACAGCTGGAAGATGTAGAGAATACAGAAGACTATTGGCAGCAGGTCAAAACTGTATGGAAGGAGACATGTGAAGAAATACTGGGGAAAAGGGAAAGACAACAAAAAGCATGGATAACAACAGAAACCATCAATAAGATAAAAGACAGAAAAAACAAGAAAGCAGAGTTAAACACAAGCAAAACCAGAAGTTCCAAAGCCAAGGCTCAAGAAGTGTACACAGAAGCAAACAAAGAAGTAAAAAGAAGTATCAAAAGAGACAAGAGGAAGTATATTGAGGAGTTGGCAAGAGAGGCAGAAGATGCTGCAGCCAAAGGAAATATGAGAGAACTGTATAGCAGCACAAAGAAGCTAACAGGGAAATACAAGCAAACAAGTTGCCTCATAAAAGACAAGAATGGGAAACTGCTCAGCAATATACAAGAGCAAATGAAGAGGTGGACAGAATATTTTGGGGACCTTCTCAATAGACCAGCTCCACAAAACCTGCCAGACATCCAGCCAGCAGAAGAAGAGCTACAAATTATCGGCGAAAGACCAACGAAGGAAGAAATAAAGAAAGCCATAAAGCTTCTAAGAGATGGAAAAGCGTCTGGACCTGATGGCATTCCAGCAGAGGCCATCAAAGCAGATATCGACACGGCTACAGAGATGTTATATAAATTACTTGGTAAAGTCTGGGAAAAGGAAGAGATACCAGCAGAATGGAAGGAAGGATATCTGGTTAAGTTGCCTAAGAAGGGAAATTTACAAGAGTGCACAAATTATAGAGGAATAATGTTACTATCAGTGCCAGGAAAAGTATTAAACAGGATTATCCTTGAGAGATTAAAAGAGTCCATAGACAAGAAACTGAGAGATGAACAAGCAGGTTTTTGACAAAACAGATCATGTACAGACCAGATAGCCACTTTGAGAATAATAGTTAAACAAAGTCTGGAATGGAATTCACCACTATACATCGGATTTGTGGACTACGAAAAGGCATTTGACAGTGTAGACAGAGAATCACTTTGGAAATTGTTGAGGCATTATGGAGTTCCCCTGAAGATCATTAATTTAATAAAGAAAACATATGAAGACATGACATGCAGAGTTCTTCACGAAGGACAGCTTACAGAACCGTTTGGGATAAGAACAGGAGTGCGACAGGGATGCCTCTTGTCTCCATTTCTTTTCTTGCTGGCAATAGATTGGGTTATGAGATCATCGACAACACACAACAGAAATGGAATCCAGTGGACTCTGACTAAGCAGTTGGATGATCTGGATTTTGCTGATGACTTGGCTCTTCTGTCCCATAGCCGTAATCAGATGCAGGACAAATTGAAAACACTCGATGAGAGGTCACAGCAATTGGGTCTGAAAATACACAGGGAAAAGACAAAAATAATGCGAATAAATGCAGGTAATGATAACAGGGTTGAACTTGAAGAAACACCAATACAAGATGTAGAATCATACACATATCTTGGCGGTGGTGTGGACAGAGTTGGAGGGACAGACGGCGATATCAAAATGGGAATACAAAGGGCAAGAGGAGCTTTCATTGCATTGGGAAATATATGGAGATCGAGAGAAATAGGACCCAACACGAGAGTAGGAATCTTCAACTCAAATGTGAAGTCAGTCCTATTGTATGGCTCAGAGACATGGAGAACAACAAAGACAACAACCAAAAAGCTACAGACTTTCATAAATGGGTGCTTGCGTAGAATAGAGGGTTTAAAATGGTATGACAAGGTTACCAACGTGGAACTGATGACAAGAACTAGACAAGTGCCAGTGGAACAAGAAATGAGAAGAAGACGATGGCGATGGATAGGACACACACTGAGGAAACCTGTTGATAGCATTACAAGGCAGTCCTTGTTCTGGAACCCCCAGGGCAAGAGAGGCAGAGGAAGACCAAGAAGTACATGGAGAAGAGAGTTGGAAACAGAGGTGAAAATGATGAGGAGAACATGGAAAGAACTTGAGATGATGGCACGTGACAGGAGGACTTGGCATGTGTTTGTTGAAGGCCTATGCTCTTTTGGGAGTGGAGGGTTATGAATGAATAAGGATTTTTTGGGTCTGGCGTACAGGTTTTTGTCTCAGGAGGTTGACAGGTATGATATCTACATTAATCCCATCAATAATATCAGCCGTATCTATAACATTAACCATATCTACATTGATCCCATCAACAATATCATCTATATCTATAACATTAATCATATCTACATTAATCCCATCAATAATATCAGCCATATCCATAATATTAACCATATCTACATTAACTCTTTGCTTCCATAATAATTGATACTATTGGGCATCAGACTGGCAACTCAGCATATAAAACAAAGTGCTACGGAAGTCACTATTGCAAGAATGCCTAAGAATGCTTTGGAGCAGGCTTCCTGCAAGGGACTAGCTGCCATCTTGGTCTAATGCTCCATAAGAAGCAAAAAGGGAAATAATGATAGGGATGTTTGACCTTAAACCCTGTCAATCATCAAGATAATTATGAGCTTATATGTGACCTACTTTTTTACAGTTTTCCCAAGCACTGTTATACCATCATCACAGCCTACGTCATCATCAGCTGTCACAAGCCCAGAGGCTGTCACTGAAGCTGTCACGGTTGCACAGACCACAGACATAGATAATGTTACTGCAGAGTTGTCTTCTCCAAGCACAGAAAAATCAGCACCTCTCATGTTCACACCAGAGAAGAACTCATTTGGTAAAGATTATTTTGTTATGATCGTCAGCTCTCTTTCTTTTACACCAGTACATATCATCATTAGGTAAAGATTGCTTTGTTTTGATTATCCTTACTCTTCTCACTTTATCAATATTATCAGATATATAGCCACATCACACTTGTTCTTTAAACAATTCTATGATTTCCCTTCCTCACATCAGTGTAGTATTTAGAAGACATTTGTGATTTTGCTTCCTCAAAGATAGACAACAAATCTGTTCTTATCTTTTCCTAACATTTCTGTACTTTATAGACAGCTAATCTGTTGTTTCTTCTTCTTCTTTGCACAGATTATAAACTGAAGAAATTTGAAGAAGTATTAGTGATTCTAAAAATGGTCATAATCATCAAAATTTTCTTTTTGCTTCCTGTGGAGCATGGAGACACCTCTGTAGCTGGCACTTTGCAGGAAGAATGTACAAAACTTTCACGTGCTCTTACAGAGATGGTTTCTGTAGCTATTTGTTTAACATGATGAGGTTGCCCCAGCCTCATAAAAATGGGGTGAGGTAGGAATATTACAGATATACTTGCTATAAACTACAGAAACATGAGAAAGGCATCCTTAGATTTGCTGTCTGTAAATATATAGAAATGAAAGAAATGATATCACAGATCACCGGTCTGTAAACTACAGAAATGTGAGGAAAAGATATCACAGACTTTTTGTCTATAAACTACAGAAATTTGAAGACAAAATCACAGACTTGTTGTCTATAAACTACAGAACTGTGAAGACAAGCACAGATTTGTTGTCTATAAACTACAGAAATGTGAAGATAATGTTATCACAGATTTGTTGTCTATAAACTACAGAAATTTGAAGACAATGATATCACAGATTTGTTGTCTATAAACTACAGAAATGTGAAGACAATGATATCACAAATTTGTTGTCTATAAACAGAAATGTGAAGACAATGATATCACAGATTTGTTGTCTATAAACTACAGAAATGTGAAGACAATGATATTACAGATTTGCCGTCTATAAATTACAGATAAGTAATGAAAAAAATATCATAGATATGTTGTCTATAAACTAAAGAAATGTGAGGAAAATATAACACAGATTTGCTGTCTATAGCCTACCTATATGTGAGCAAAAGATATAACAGATAATCTGTCAAACTAAAGAAATGCACAATAAAAGCTGTCAGTGCCAACAGGACAATGCTCAAGTAACTTTAGAGCAGAGGCAGATGCCTTGAAAATTGCAGCATATGTTATAATGACAGAGGAAAGCACAGAGAGACAAGTTGCTTTCTTTACCGAGGTACAGTCAGTAATTGCAGCGTCTCTTAAGGGTGGTGTTGAGATTTTGATCCGAGTAGTAATCTTCTGTGGGTTCAATTAATACTTCTTATTTATCGATTCATCGACCTATAAGTTGTTTTAGCTGGCCATTAGGTCGAAGTACTACCTTTCATTTAATTATGATGGTGAAAAGTATTCCAAACACAGTTTCAACTTGAACGAAACTAATAAACTGATATAGTTAATTCAACAATTCGACTTGATTTGCTCAACATAATTCTGAATCATTGTTCTGCAGGCATTCATTCCACAATTATTTCTACTTTTGAATTATTTAATGCATTCGAAGCATTCTTCTTATTCATCTCAATATCATCTATCGCTTGAACATGCAGTGCCATCATGCACACAGAAATCGACATCTATTTAGGCTCCATATCTTTATATTACACAATTGTCAGTGTTTCCTGACACACACATTGATTCACTTTGGCTCAGTATCTTTATATTTATATTATACAATTGTCAGTGTCCCTTGACACACACTGATTCTATCTGCTTATTTTGATTTTCCACAAAGAAATATACAAGGTTAACTAACCTGTTCCATATATCTGAGCAACATATCTGATCCATGAATATTCTGCTTCATAAAACGGGGCAATATCTCTCGCCCATAAAAACGATGAATTATAATTCTACTTTTATTACATTTTCCTGAGCCTACACCTTATAAATTAGTGGCAGTACTACACTTTCCTTAGTGGCAATAGCAACACAGCCGGACACAACCGAACGCTAACACAGCGTTAAGCAGAACCCTGTTTTTGGCATCCCTAGATACATACTCTCGTAGTGTTGATGCATATTCACATCTTTTATACATTTAGTTGAAATTCGACATGGTGTGAAAAAATCTTGAAAGAATAACTTTACCAAGATTTGTTTTCACATCATGAAGAGACCCCAACAGCATTGAAAAGCCAAAACAATACAGACCTGGATTACCTCAGAATAGTGCTCCACAAACTATGTCAACGAATCAAAAGTGTTGTGATCCAATGGATCCCATCTCATTGTAACATCACTGGCAATGAAGAGTCTGACAGATTGGCAAAGGAAGGTGGAAATCTACCTCAGCCTGATGCAAGTGTAACTTTCGAGTAGGCAAAGAGTTTTATCAGAATAAGATACAGAGACAAATGGGATGTAGAGCATCCAGGTCATACACAAAATGATGCATACTACCAGCTCAACAGAAGAGAACAAGTGGTAATCTTCAGACTCTGCACTGGCCACAACAGATTGAGATACCATCTATTCAACAAGCTAAAGATAGGAACTACCAATCAGACTAACTGTGGCACCGATAAAATGACTACTGAACATCTGCTTCAAAGGTGCCCAACATATGCGGAACAGAGAAAGCGCATATGGCCGGCACCAGTACCCTTCGTGGAAAAGTGCTACGGTGATTCAAATAGCCTCAAACTGACTACTCCTTTCTTTGAAAACATTCAAGCAGACGTCTGAGAGTGTATGAAGAAGAAATATGTGGTGTCATTAACCTCATATTTTGTTAGTTTATAGCAAGTGAATCTGTGATGTTCTTAATTTACATTTTTTCATTTTAAAGTAAGTAGGCATATAATTTTCTTACTTCTCATTTCTGCAGTTTACATTTAAGCTTATCTATTATATCCTCACTTCATATTTCTATAGTTCACAGTAAGTAATGCTGCTTTGTCCATTTCTCATATTTCTTCATTTTACAATATACAAATCTATGTTACACTTACCACTCCTGTCTTCAGTTTAAAATAATCAAATGTACAATTTCCAGTACTCATAGTTATGTCTTCAGTTTACAGTATGCAACTCTATGTTATCCTTATGTTTCATTTCTTCAGTTTACGTAAGTACTGTAATTTTATGTTATCCTGACTTATAATTTGTGTAATTTACATTTAGCAAATCTATGACATTTTTACCTCAAATTTGTGTAGTTTACACTTAGAAAATCCTAGACATTTTGAATGATTTTTTTATTCAATTGAAGGAAGCACAGGGGTCAAGTAAATGGCTGATTCTTGTTAAGTGCACGGTAAATAAACAGCCAAGTTGTACTAAGGTTTAACCATGAGGCAACAAACCTGGGACCAACACTGTTAAGAATAACTAAAAACGTATAATGTGAAATTGAGGTGGCAGCCTGCTGCAGATGACTACTAGATACAGTGCCCACCAGTGAAGACTGGGCATGCTTTACATATTATGACTTGTTGCTGTGACTGTTTGACACCTGCTAATGGTTACACTGAGAATTTCTCTGGAAACTGATGAGGTATTATAGAGTCCTCCTAAAGGTCATTAACGTAAAAAAGAAAACATGTGAGGACATGACCTGTAGAATTTTCCATGAAGAACAACTTACAGTACTCCTTGAGATAAGAATTAGAGTGCGTAAGGGATGCCTTTTGTCACCATTTCTCTTCTTACTGGTTATTGACTGGATTATGATAAAAAATCAACCAACAGGAATGAAATTCAGCGGACAGAGACTCAGGACAGGAAGACTTAGTGAGTATTTGTTGAAGGCTGTTGCTCCACAGGGAGCTAAAAGGTAATGATGATGAAATTTTTGATCTCGCTGCCTCACATTTCAGTAGTTTACTGTAACAAACCTGTAATATCTAAATCTCAATAATTTACAGTAACAAATCTGTAATATCTATATCTCAGATTTCAGTAGTTTATCATAACAAATCTGTAATATCTATATCTCAACTTTCAGTAGTCTACTGTAACAAATCTCTAACATTTATACTTCTTATTTCAGTATTTTACCATAAAAAATCTCCAAAATTTATATCTCAAATTTCAGTAGTGTACCACAATAAGTCTCTAATATCTATACCTCAAATTGCAATAGTTTACCGTAACAAATCTCTAATATTTATACTTCAAACTTCATTAGTTTACCATAACAAATCTGTAATGGCAGTCCTTCAAATTCCAGTAGTTTACCACAACAAATCTGTACGGTCATTATCTCAAACTTCATTAGTTTACCATAACAAATTTGTAATGTCAGTCCTCCAAATTTCAGTAGTTTATTGTAAAAAATCTGTAATGTCAGTCTTTCAAATTTCATTAGTTTACCATAACAAATCTGTAGTTTAAAGGATGCAGTTCAACAATATTATCCCTGCCTACATTGTTAAATGTTTTTTCTTTCACAGCCAAGAATGAGAACGTACTAACTGGTGGACAAATAGCTGGCACTGTCCTTGGTGTTCTGGGCTTGTGTCTCATCATTATTGTAGTTGTCATCATTATCAAAAATAGAAATGCTTCTGGCTACTATACACGATTTCCCAAGATGCCTAGGGAAAGTAGTGGTTATGACAATGCTCTCTATACATCAGAGCAAGATGTTCAGACAGGGGAGATCACTGGGGAGGTAACAATAGGTTATTCAGATAAAAGTTTGATGATGAATGCCGAATCGGATAGCCAAGTTGTAGTACATGCCTCCGAGACATAGAGAGACTGTTTATGTCTTTTAGCTGTTTTATGTGTTAAACATTCTGAGGAGTGTTTGAAATTTGGACTGATATGTTCATATTTACATATGTCTGCAATATTTTTAAATTTATGCCAAACACCTATGCTTGCTAATTTCTCTTTAAGTTAAAGATTGAAGATTTTGACTACTGGCAACAAAATAGTTTATGAATTATGGATTTCCTGCTTCCAATGATTTCAAATGTACAAATGGACATTTGAATGTTTTCTTTGCTAAATTTATGTTTACATTTGCTTACTTGAATTTTTTAAAAGCTTCTTCATTTTTTTTCATAATAATTTGCATTAGTAATAGAGCATGAACACAATGTTTGATTAACTGTTGGATCCATGTTTTGCATTTTAATTCCCATAAGGGGAGAATTATATAAGTAAATAAATAAAGGGCCTGCTGTAAACCTGGTAAGGGAAGTAATATATAAATTAAAAAAGAAAATGGGGGGAAGAATCAGTTTTACAAATTGACGGTACCGGTACACTGGAAACACATAACTTTTTGGAGTTCACCCTTCATCAGCCAAAGGTACAAACAGGTGGTAAATACAAGAGATATGAATAAGAAAAAATGAAAAAGTGCACAAAATACAATTATAATTAAATGAAAACAAGGTAGCAGCAATGGATGTAGTTGCCAGTTTGTCATTTCCTCCATGTATACAAATGCTTTCTTGTTCACAGAGCAATAAATATGATGTTTTAATCACATGTATAAAATACTCATGTCTTTTACATCCAAATACTTGTCATTAATAATGTCACATGACTAACATGCGACATCTATATTTATCATGGTACTGTCTCGTGGTCTTATTTCACAACCATTATTTTTTTTTTTTAAAACTTCATATCGTTTTAGCACTTGAAGTAACAATTTTTAATGTCAGTTTTTGCTAGCATGTTGCCCATCGCTAATTTGGGATCGGAGTGGCTAAGACATATGGCATCCACCTCAAATTCTAGAGGTACCAGGTTCAATTCCCAGTAGAGGGAATATAATTTGTGGAAATTTTTTTTTCAGAACCAGTGCTCCTAATCGTGCCATACTCCCTCCTGGTCTCATGGGTAGTGAGATCGGATGCCTAGCCTTCTCAGATAAGGGCAAAAAAATAGGAGGTCTCGTGTGCAAGTAGCGCACATTGAAAATCCCTTGGCAGTTGGAAATCATAAAGAGTAGGCCGTAAAGCCGCTGCCCTGGCAAAATTTAAGAATTAGAAACTTACCCATCAAATATATTTATAGAATGTGTGATTCCTATACACACATTGGGATTCTCGCCGGTGATATGGAGTTGGTGCACTGTGCTGAGATCCTCCTTGTGTGATCTAAGGGAGATCAGTGCACTGATGGAGTTGTCCATGTGCAATGAAGACAGTCCTTAAAACCAAACGAAACCAAACTATCGCTAATTGGATAGGGATTTCCTGGTCTAGAAGCTGGTGTCATTAACCACTAGTTCTAGGTATTGAAAGAGAACTAGCAGTTGTGGTTTCACTAATTCCAGACATTGTTAGAGAATGAATCCCAGTATTCTCATAGCTATTGATTCACTGAGGTCAGTGAATAGTTTTGTGCAAGAAGAAAACAGTTTTAAGTTTTTCTAAACGCTCATATTAACAGCTGAGTGTAGTTCTCAGGAGTCACTGGAGAGACAAATAAAGAATATTACTACTTCACCCTCAGACATGTCGTACAAGGTGACTAATATGTTGTTGTGTTTGGAGGCTGGCAACCTCATCATGTCAAACAAATTCCTACAGAAACCACCACTGTCAGAGCATATGAATTGTTACGGGATGAAGAAATTTCCCGAATTCTTTCGTTGTCTAGGGTAACTTAGTTTTAATAAAGATGTGAAAGTTCTTTTATTTTGGTTTGGTTTGTATTGTTGAATATTCTGGAAGCCAATCTTCTTGGATACCTTTTTCTGTCAAACTTCAAATACTGAATGAGACTATCAACTGTTTGAATGAACCTTGAAGGATTGAATAAACCTCTGTTCTTAGACGATTTGACAACAGTTTAATAATCAGTAAGTACGAATTCACAAACGTCACAATCACGAATATGGCATGAATACTCCCTCTCTATCTTTCAGTCTAACATTATCTTGGTCCACTTTTCCATTGTTGATACTTTTATAATATCATTCCTTAATTCCATTTAACATCGGGGTATTATGCATCCCGGCATAACTAAAAGTTCATTATATTTTTTTCCAACAACATCGGGAGATTTGAGCGTCCCGGTATCTTTAATATTCATACATCATAATTTTCACTCCATAAACTTCGGAGTATGTCGCATCCCGGCATAACCAATATTCAGTGTGAATAATCCTTTTGACCTCGGGGAATGAGACCTCCTGGTATAACACTGTTTAATTATATATGTTCATATAATTCAAGTTTAACATACTTCTTTGTCTTGGGAATTATCGTCCCGTATTGACTTCAATTATAATTCTGGCATATTCTCACGTCTTTCATTTAAAGCATATAGCTTACCATTTTCCTCAGAAATATTCATTGAATACACAAGCCATTAGACATACAACTTGACGCTATGGCGTCATATTCCACTCTTTCTATTACGTCATCCCTAGATACTCATCTCACAGCGACCGCTTTCATGTCTCTTGCATTCAGTTGAGGTACGACATGGTGTGACAAAAATCCAGCACTAATAATAAGTTGCTGCGATAAAAATCACATCATGAAGTGGCCTCAACATGAATGCTTAGTGCAGGCTTCCTGCAGGACCAGCTGTAGTGGTTGGTGCCATGGTCCATTAGGGTCACAAAGGAAAATGATGAAATTAATACGATCAATTTTGCTATTTAAAAAAAAAAAGGCCCACATATTATTTAAAGCGTACATTTATTTACTTAAAGCGTACATTTATTGGAGAGAGTGTAATTGCAAGTGACAATAATTAAAGTTTTTTTTTCTACACTTCTAAGTACTGACACAAAACTCCTTCTAGTCACTGCATCATCTCATTACTATAGTTTTCTGTTGTCATCAGATTTTTTTCTTTTAAATAAAATTGTTTCTCATTTTGGTGAGGCTCGCTCAGATCAACCTAGACACAGGGTACAGCAGTTATATTATGGTGCTTGATCAAATAAAACAAAAACCTTTTAGCCTGGTTTATTGTGTATTTTGTTTTGTCATCACATGAAGAACATTGCATCCTTTTTTCTGTATGAAATAAAGTTCATCAAATATCAATGCTCAGATAGTCCAACAATGGTCAAAATACATAAAACAGTATCTTGTCTCTTTCAAATGTGTGACCATCTTTTTACATCCTGATCAGGCAGCCATACATTATGGACACACATTTTTTAAATAATTTCATGGCAATTTAGAAAAATTAGGAGACATGCGTGCATTGTTACTGGCAAGGATTTCTTTCATAATTTCATGAATTGTGTGTTTTTGGTCATGTATTAAAGGGATATCTTTCACAATTTCATGATGTGTGTGGTTGGTTCATGTATGTTAGGGATATCTTTTTTTTTTTTTTTAATTTAATGATGAAAAATATCCCGTTCAACCTCTGATGGGTTATAATTAGGATATATATTGTTTTCAATTCCAAATAATACAGTTACTGCTGCTACGGAAAAGTGTCATCACTATCATGTATTCAGGTCATGTATATTAAGTATATGTCATAATTTCGTTTTTTATTTTAGGTCATTTACATTAAAGAAAATGCATTATTTCAGGTTTTGTTTCAGACAGTGTATGTTCAGGAAATATTTTGAATGAAATTCATGTTTTGTTCAGCTACCAAATGAAATAGATATTTACCTCATAATTTTAAGTCTTGTGTTATTCAATTGTTATAAACTAACATTATGTTTTTTAAGTGTCAAGTAAATCTAATTATTTGTATGTTATAAACTAATTTCATGCTTTTTAAGTGTCAAGTAAATCTAGTTACTCAAATGTTATAAACTCATCATCATCAAGTGCCATGCCTAGTGGCATAGATCATGTCTCAACACAACTTCCTGTCTCCAGTATCAACTCTGCTGTTGACTTCTTTCCATGCCACAATGTCGAACTGTCCCATATTTGTTCTCTTTGTCTTCCCCTATCTCTATTTCCTTCAATCTTACCTGTTGTTACGATATATTCCAGCTTACCTCTTCTAATGACATGACCCAAAAAAGTGGATTGCCTCTTTCTGACTTGTGATATCAGTTTCCTTTGTGCATTCGCCTCATTCAGGACATCCTCATTACTCCTTTTGGTTGTCCATGGTATTTTTAACATTCTTCTGTAAAACCACATCTCTGTGGCCTCTAGTGTCTTCCCCGCTTGTTTGCCAATTGTCCATGACTCACTCCCATATGTCAGAATTGGTTCTATATAACCCTGAAGAACCCTCTTTCTTACTTCCAATGACAATGAATTGTTGCATAAAATACTCTTCATTTTATAGAATGCTACTTTTGCCAGAGCTATTCTGTTCTTCTCTTCTGATTTAGTTATAAACTAAGTTCATGTTTTCTATGTGTCAGATGAAGCTTGTTACTCCATTGTTTTAAACTAAAGTCATGTTTTGTAAGCATCAGGCAAGTCTTAATTTCACATCTTATAAGTGTAAGGTAAATGTAATTACTCAAATGTTATTGTTGTTGTTTAACTAAGGTTGCTGAGCTTCTCGCTCTTTAGTAGCCAATACCAAGTTGAAAAACTCCTTGGTATTATCTACACTGTAGATCTAGGCTTTTCCAGTGACTTTTCTGCCATTCCGAAACATGTTGAGTTGAAGTCATGAGCTCCAGTTTGGCTCGCATTTAATGGATCATCACATCTGGTCCCAAGCTAGGAGCAAGAAGTGCGTGGCATACTAAAGTACTGTACTCTGGTTCTGAGCTCTCCCAAGGAATTGTCACATCCCGTACAGAGCCACTTCTCAGCTTCCCCTGCCTATCACTGGGTCCACAGTGAGATCCTTCTGCATGCGGTCAACCAAGTCAAAGCCAAATAATTATACCTGGTTCTCAAGTGACTTCTCCAAGCTTTGTGTGCAATGCTGGGTTCTCAACAAGTTTCACCACAGGGGGAATCCCTGGAAGTGTGTGGATGATTTCAAGAGTAAATGAGGATGTAATTAGCCTGACAGACATAGGTTCACTTCCATGTACATATATTGTGCATAGCTAGTGGTCATTTAAAGGTGACACCAGATATGCCTCCATGCATATTCAAATGTTATAAATACCCTAATTATAATCAAAAATGGTAATGCACGGTGGTAGTGAGAAACTTACATTTTATTTCTGCAAACAAAAAAATGTTAATATTCTGGTTTACAACAAATTATCAACAGTAAAATTTATTTACAAATTCAGAAGGTACAAATATGTTAAAAAAGTATTACAGAAACAATTTCCACATTCCATTTACAAAATAAGTTTTGCGTCTTCTTCCACAGTTTAGGCTGGTGTAAGAAACCAAAATTCTTTTCACTTCTGCTAACACTTTAATCAGATAGTTCGCCAATATGTTGACTGCAGGTAACGTTAAAACACTTTTTAAATGTCACACCAGTCTAGTTGCAATTCACTAGCTTTGTTAACATTACCCTTCTCCATTAAGATCACTGTTATGCAAAATCAGTCTCATTTTATACATTTACTTAATTTGTATAAAATCAGACACTATAGTTTCCTCGTCAGAAGAATATGCAGGATATCCCTGATAAATTACAATACAGATGGTCATGTGACAAACTGGTGTCATTTCCCTATTTAAGAACAAAAACTTATAATACACTGTGGTGTTTAAATCAGATTGGTATGTTTTATGTTCAAGAAGAATATATACATATAGATACTGTTGGCCCTCCGTATCCATGGATGCTTTTTCCAGCATAATTTTGCTATCAACTTGTGACATGTCCTCTAGCCACACTTAATGCTTTTTCAGTCTTTGCAAGCACTTTATCACGAACCATAGAGACCATTTTTGCCGATGTAGGGGCATCACTAATACTTCCACGAATTTCAGCTTCTTTCTGCTTTATTGTGCGAATGCTCGATTCGTTCTTACGACCCACTTCGGCAAGTGACATGCCACTTTTCAAAAGATCTAAGATTTTTATTTTCTCATTGAGAGATAGCACTTTACTTTCCCTCTTAGCCTTTGAGGGATTGCTTTGACCACTTAATTGCTTTTTAGGAGCCATTTTTTCACAGAAACAAAGGGTACACACAACACAAGTAGCGAATGAACAAGACGTGAGGCGAACAATGCTCAAACAATGAGTGCTGGAGAGAGACTGAGGATCTGTGAAATGGCGGGAGGCTACAGCAGGGTACGCCTACACATCACTTCATTCACATGGATTTCACGTAGTGCTCGTCACGCAGCAAATTCAAGTTTTGCTTTTTTGAACTTTCTGGAATTTTTTTTTTCAAATATTTTCGATCCGCGGTTGGTTGAATCCGCAGATGCAGAGGGCCGACTGTATATGTATATATGTGTGTGTGTGTGTATATATAAATATATATATATCATCAGCATCATGTGACGTATTCTTTCCAGAACGTTGTCTCCATTACAGCTGCTCTGAACGCATCACGATTCTGGGCAAGTCGACCTGCATCAGCCAAAGACAAGTTCAGACTCTCTGTGATGTCCTGGGTCCACCATCGTCTAGGTCGACCCCTTCCCCTTTTTCCAGGGACCATGCCTTCCATCACTGTTTTTTCCAGACTATTATGTCTTTTTATATGACCGAAAAATTTCAGCTTCCTTATTGCGATGGTATTTAGGAGCCAATGTTCCTGTACGTTGAGTGAGTGCAGTACTTCTCTGTTGGTCTTTTTTTCTGTCCAGGGTATTCTCAACATCCTTCTGTAGCATTTCATTTCGAATGATGTAATCTTTTTTGCAACTGTTTTATTGAGTGTTCAAGTCTCACAGCCGTATGTTGCTACTGGGAATATACATGCTCTGATCAGTTGTAAACGGGCTGATCACCCGTTTGCCAGTCACTTCGATTACGGAAACAACAGCGGATGGATTGATTTGCCGTTGCCCTAAAGACGCCAATAGGCGTGATGGGAAACAATGGCGAAGAAAACCTATCTGCTGTTGCCCTAAGACGCCACTAGGCGTAATGGCCACTGACTGCTTTGACGGTCGGTGGCTAAGGACGGAAGAAGAAGAAGAAGATCAGTTGTAACTTTGTTTCTTTGCTTGTGCCTTGCCATATATATATATATATATATATATATATATATATATATTGTCTAACAAAAGAAACCTGTCACATCTTGTATTTTGTTCTCAATAAATGTGCATCAAGAAATTGATAAAGCAAACATGGTAGTTCGATAAGGGATTTATGACCTGAAAGAAATTAGGTTACAAAACAAAAATGTAGTAATCGAGTGTCACGTGGTCATACCTTAAAGAAGTGTGGTGTCCAAAACAAAAATCACACTCAGTAACGAATGTGACCACCATGAACTCTCACCACTGTAATGCAGCGGCATCTCATGGAGAGTTCCCAACGTCTGATCTGGTCTTCTGGGATGTTGTTCCATGCCTCAGTAAACGCTGTATACAACTGGTCCAAGGTCACTGGCTGATAATGGAGAGTGGGCACCCTTCTGTCCACATGGTCCCAGAGATGTTCAATGGGATTCAAGTCAGGGAACAGAGCTGGCCAAGGGTCGAGGATGTTCACATTAGCTGCATTGAGGTAGTCTAGGGCTGCTACTGCTCTGTGAGCCGAGGCATTGTCCTGCATGTAAATTATGCCCGGTTCATGTTGGTGAAGGAACGGCAGAGCGTACGGCTGCAGTACATCATGGATGTAGCGACTGGCGGTCAGGGTTCCTTCAATTTTGACAATGCTGGTTCTGTGATCAGTGGTAATAGCCCCCCCCCCTCCCAACCATAACACTTCCTCTGTTAAAACTGACTGTGTCCTGAATGCAGTTAGAAGAGTACCTTTCACCCCTCCTGTGATATACAAGCATCCTGCTATCCTGCCATTTAAGAAGAAACCTGGATTCATCAGACCATACGACAGCACGCCACAGGTTGTTAGTTCATCTGATGTGCTGTCTGGCCCATAGGTATCTTGCTGCGATGTGTCACTGAAGCAGGCACGACCGTTGTGCTGTTCTGTAAACATGTATGTTTTTTTCCCAAAGGCATCTGAGGACCGTCAAGTTATTGATGGTCCTGAAGCCTGGAATGTAACACTGTTGCCTGAGCATGTTGGAAGTGCTTGCTGAGATGTACCATCCGTATGTAATGGTCCTCAGCCCTGTTGTTACCCTTGGTCTACCACTTCTGTTCCTGTCTTGAGTTGTCCCTGTGGTGTGTCATTGTGTGTGCAAGTTCCTAATTGTGTCTCGGCATACACCAAAATAGCAAACAACGTCAATAACGGATGATCTTGCAACTGATTGTCACATGGCTTGGCTACGCTATCCTTCAGACAATCATGGCATGGTGAAATTAAGGTACAGTCAACACTAAATGCTGTTTTCTGGCAAGCGCAATCGCCAAAGCAGAGGAATCAGTCGTTAAAACTCATACATCACATACGTGGGGCACGTGGTACTTGAAAAATGCATATTGCACATGTCACACGTGCTGCACACGCCGGTTGTTATTACGGCTTGTACTCAGTGCACTAATTGCTTGTACTTCCTGCAACCTGCCCATGCGTATTTTACCATCTTTTATGCAATGATCTCAAAAAATTTTATTTTACCATCTTTTATGCAATGACCTCAAAAAATTTACAATTCTATACCTGACAGGTTTCTTTTGTTAGTGGGTGTAAATATAAATAAATAAATAAATAAATAAATATATATATATATATATATATATATATATTTATATATATATATATATATATATATATATATATATATAATATATATATATATATATATATATATATATATATATATATATATATATATATATATATATATATATATATATATATATATATATATATATATATATATATATATATATATATATAATATATATATATATATATATATATATATATATATATATATATATATATATATATATATATATATATATATACCAAAATATAAGAGCATAAATATATATGTGATTTGAGTATTTTACATCTCTTATAAATATTTATAACACCTTATGGAGTCAAAATCAATTTGGTAAATTCACCTCTCACAAGAATATACACTGATGTGTCAAGACCACTGAATGGCTAAGGTATCAAAGTAAGACGAGCACATGTGACATAGCCCAAACTGCTTCCAGTGTAGTTTTAGTATCAGCTGAGAAGTGTCTCTAGACCAGATTGGCATCTGCAGCCATGGAATAGAAAATGGAGCTGTGATTCTCTAACAGTTTGATTGGTGTGTCATATTCCTTGACCAGTCCACCATCCAGGACCATAACTCTGTGGAGTTGAGCATGCTGGAGTGACTGATGTGTCTTAATGATGATGTGTGCTGATACATTTACAACCATGAGGCTACAGACTTTCATAAATGTATTTAGCATAGAATAGAAGGATTGAAATAGTTTGACAAGATCATTATGGCACTTCTCTGCTAGAGTAAAGGGCAGAACGGTCACCGAATACAGCGGGGCTTACATAATAACAACCTCCAGTATGAGAATGGAGGTAGAGGCAGCTACTGCTGCCTTAAGATGGCTGTCTGAGACTTTATTAACAAAGGCAGTTATTGTCTCAGACTCACAATCCATGCTTCAAAAGGTCCAAAATGGATGGCTCCGACTCTTTTTTGGAAAACCTCCATAGAAGCATCGAATCTTTAAGAACTGATATGGATCTACTGTCCTGGACATGCAGGGGTACGTGGCAATGAAAGAGCTGACAGACTAGCTTCAAGAGCACCTATAGAAGGTGCATTGGACATGGATAAGAGAGAAATACTGAGGGCACTTCATGATCGTCTATTAGAGAATGACACTGCAATCGATGAATCATCAAGGCTAAAGACTTGCTGGAATTTAGCATCAAATGTAAAACCAGCAGGGATGGACGTATGAGAGGACACATCCGGCGTGTATACAACCAGTGCGCAACAGGAACAATTAGCATTCATACCCTTCCACATTTGCTGAGGGAGACTGAGCACCTATGGGTTTGCCCAGAGTGCAATGACGTCGATTCTGATCAACAATAACAAGATCATTAATGTGGAACTGAAGACAAAAACCAGACAAATGTCAGTGGATCAAGAGATGAGAAGAAGATGCTGGTAGGAACAGGACACTTACTTACTTAGTCATTCCCCTTCTACCGTGAGGTGTAGAGGTTTGGAAGAGAGAGCGCCAGACTATCCTATCGGCTGTCTTCCGCCTGGCCTAGTTCCATTCTAGTCCTCGGTCCTTCAAAGATTGTCTAATGTTGTCCTCCCAGCGGACTCTGGGTCGTCCTGGGGTCTGGATCCCTGGCTTTTTGTTTCCCATGCTTGTCGTGGTAGCTGATCTTCTCCCATTCTGCAGACATGGCCAAACCATCTTTGTTGGGACTGTTCTACTTGGGTCTGCAGGGGATGGGATTTTAGGCCTTGGCATATCGTCTGGTTGTGTACCATGTCTCTTCTTGTTACTTCAACCACCTTCCTCAGATACCTCATTTCTGAGGTTTCGATCTGGCTTTTATGGGTTGTAGTCATTGCCCATGACTCGTATCCATATCAAGACTGGGACATAGGTGGAGCGGTATACAGCCATCTTCGTTTTCTTACCAACCTCTCTCTTGCTGAGGAATCCTCGATTTATGGCCTGAAAAAGTCTCCCAGCTGCTGCTTTTCGAGGTGCCAACTCTTCTTTGATGCCTCCCTTTCGGTCTATAATAGCTCCGAGATATTTAAAGTGGTCGACCTGCTCCAGGACCTTTTCTCCCAGCTAAATCTGATGTCTTCTTTCTTCTCGTGATATCACCATAGGAACAGGACACACACTGGGGAAACCTGCTGATAGTATTACAAGGCAGTCCTTGTTCTGGAACCTCCATGGTAAGAGAGGCAGCTGGAGACTGAAGAGAAATAGAGACAGACATGAAAATAACTGAGGAAGACTTGGAAAGACCTTGAGCTAATGGCACATTCCGGAAGATTTGACATAAGTTGCGATGATGATATATTTAAACCTAAAGCAGAAATCATATGAGGACATGACATGCAGAATTTTTAACGTAGGACAACTTACAGAACTCTGAGATAACAACTGGATTATGGCATGGATGTCTCTTATCACCATTTCTCTTCTGACAGGCAAAGATTGGATTGTGAAAACAACAGTCTCAACCAACAAGAATGGAACACAGTGATTTCAGACAAAACAGCTTAATTAAGTTTTGCCTGTGACCTGGCTCTTCTTTCTATCCCAATACAGTTAGCAGATACAAGATGAAATGAGAATACTTGATGAAAGGTCACAGCCATTGGGTCAAAAAATGTACAGTGGAAAGACAAAGTTTATGAGAATAAGTATGGCAAATGATAGCCAAGTTTCACTTGGATTCATACAAAATGTGGACTCGCACATATTTCTTTGGCAGCAATATAGACTATGTTGGATGTACAGATAATGATATCAAAATACGAATGCAAAATATAGAGGAACTTTTTTGCACTGGGAAATATATAGAAATCAAAAGAAATCAAGCCTAACACAGAAATAATAATCTTCAACTCACATGTCAAGACAGACCTATTGAATAGATCTGGAACATGAGAACAACAAAGACGATAACCAAGAAGTTTTAGATTTTCATAAATGGATGCTACACAGAACAGAAGAGTTGAAATAGAATGACAAGATCACCAATGTAGAACTGATGGCAAGAACCAGACAAACACAAATGGAGCAAGAGATGAGGAGAAGATAATAGCATTTGATAGGTCATACACTGAGAGAACCAGCTGATGTCATTACATGATAGGTCATACACTGAGAGAACCAGCTGATGTCATTACATGATAGGTCATACACTGAGAGAACCAGCTGATGTCATTACATGATAGGTCATACACTGAGAGAACCAGCTGATGTCATTACATGATAGGTCATACACTGAGAGAACCAGCTGATGTCATTACATGATAGGTCATTCACTGAGAGAACCAGCTGATGTCATTACATGATAGGTCATTCACTGAGAGAACCAGCTGATGTCATTACATGATAGGTCATTCACTGAGAGAACCAGCTGATGTCATTAATGATAGGTCATACACTGAGAGAACCAGCTGATGTCATTACATGATAGGTCATTCACTGAGAGAACCAGCTGATGTCATTACATGATAGGTCATACACTGAGAGAACCAGCTGATATCATTACATGATAGGTCATACACTGAGAGAACCAGCTGATATCATTACATGATAGGTCATACACTGAGAGAACCAGCTGATATCATTACATGATAGGTCATTCACTGAGAGAACCAGCTGATGTCATTACATGATAGGTCATTCACTGAGAGAACCAGCTGATGTCATTACATGATAGGTCATTCACTGAGAGAACCAGCTGATGTCATTACATGATAGGTCATTCACTGAGAGAACCAGCTGATGTCATTACATGATAGGTCATTCACTGAGAGAACCAGCTGATGTCATTACATGATAGGTCATTCACTGAGAGAACCAGCTGATGTCATTACATGATAGGTCATTCACTGAGAGAACCAGCTGATGTCATTACATGATAGGTTCATTCACTGAGAGAACCAGCATTATTCATGATGTCATTACATGATAGGTCATTCACTGAGAGAACCAGCTGATGTCATTACATGATAGGTCATACACTGAGAGAACCAGCTGATGTCATTACATGATAGGTCATACACTGAGAGAACCAGCTGATGTCATTACATGATAGGTCATTCACTGAGAGAACCAGCTGATGTCATTACATGATAGGTCATTCACTGAGAGAACCAGCTGATGTCATTACATGATAGGTCATTCACTGAGAGAACCAGCTGATGTCATTACATGATAGGTACACTGAACCAGCTGATGTCATTACATGATAGGTCATTCACTGAGAGAACCAGCTGATGTCATTACATGATAGGTCATACACTGAGAGAACCAGCTGATATCATTACATGATAGGTCATACACTGAGAGAACCAGCTGATATCATTACATGATAGGTCATTCACTGAGAGAACCAGCTGATGTCATTACATGATAGGTCATTCACTGAGAGAACCAGCTGATGTCATTACATGATAGGTCATTCACTGAGAGAACCAGCTGATGTCATTACATGATAGGTCATTCACTGAGAGAACCAGCTGATGTCATTACATGATAGGTTCATTCACTGAGAGAGGAAACCAGCTGATGTCATTACATGATAGGTCATTCACTGAGAGAACCAGCTGATGTCATTACATGATAGGTCATTCACTGAGAGAACCAGCTGATGTCATTACATGATAGGTCATTCACTGAGAGAACCAGCTGATGTCATTACATGATAGGTCATTCACTGAGAGAACCAGCTGATGTCATTACATGATAGGTCATTCACTGAGAGAACCAGCTGATGTCATTACATGATAGGTCATTCACTGAGAGAACCAGCTGATGTCATTACATGATAGGTCATTCACTGAGAGAACCAGCTGATGTCATTACATGATAGGTCATTCACTGAGAGAACCAGCTGATATCATTACATGATAGGTCATTCACTGAGAGAACCAGCTGATATCATTACATGATAGGTCATTCACTGAGAGAACCAGCTGATATCATTACATGATAGGTCATTCACTGAGAGAACCAGCTGATATCATTACATGATAGGTCATTCACCAGCTGATATCATTACATGATAGGATCTGAGGAACCAGCTGATATCATTCATTCTGAACCAGCTGATATCATTACAAGGTAGGCCTTGTTCTGAACTCCTCTATAAAATATGGAACCCTATTAGACGCAACAAAGAAACTGAAAAAAAAATGGCACAACATATTTTGAAAAAGAGATATAATTTGTGTAAAAATATTTTCAACACATACAGCACACACCTAGGGATGCTGCATATACAAAGACTGAAAAAAAAATCAAAAGAGAGATTTACAGTGGGCTGCATTATAAATGAGACACAGAGACTTTGCCTTTAAAAGCAAGTCTTCACCTATTTTACAACCCAAACAATAAATGTCTGAGTTTATTTTACACTGTAAAAATAATGTGATGGTGTCATCATTTAGTCTATTTCTGTGCTTAATTATCACTAACTGACTGGGAAATCCTGTGTTCAATAGGACCTAATAAAAAAACTCTTGAGACACAGGGAATGGGTTAGAAAACCTGTACAGAAATTATGTACAGTGTGTACACATCTGAAAACACAAACACCTTGTACAGATTATGGGTAAACCATAGCATGTGGCATGTATAAACAGGAGAAAATCTTTTACTTTGTTATATTTAAAATGGATGCGGATTTATTAAGATCCTCGTGTAGTTTTCAGGGGGTCTGTATTGAGACAAACAAAGAATAGACCTATTGCAGCCTCAAGCATGTTGTACGAGGTTACTAATATGTGGTTGAGCATGGGGCTTGCAACCTCATCATGTAAAACCAATAGCCACAGAAACCACCGCTCCAAAAGCATGTGACTGTTTACTGCAGGTTTCCTGCAACAAGTGGACCAGCTGCAGTGGTGGCTGTGTACACTGCAAGGAGTCCAGAGGCAGAGGAGAAGGTGATGATGATATTTATTAAGAAGAATTCCACGCTGCGGTTACAAGTTTCTCATAAACATAACTGTATTCAGATCACCTATATGTAATAATTTATGGTGCACATCACCTTCTCTTTACACTCTTCTTCTTCAAGTACCATACCTGGGGGTGAAGGTGATCATGTCTCTCCACAACTTTGTGCCTCCAGTACTGTTTATAAGTTCTCTTGACTTATTTCCATGGCACAATGTCAAACTGTCTACTATCTTCTTTCCTTGTCATTCCCTATCTTTTTTTTCCTTCAATCTTTCTTGTTGTCACAATATATTCCAGCTTTATTCATCTCATAACATGCCCCAAAAAAGTAGATGTCGTTTTCTTCTTCTTCTTCCTCGTTCGCCCTGAAAAGGATGGTGGTTGCGTTGTGTCTGTTTACGCCGTAGCTGTGATATCTGCACCTTTCGGTCGACACATCCGACTTCAGCACGGCATTTTTTAGGGACCGGGTTTGCCTTCCCATTTCAATCCGTACTCGCTCAGCCAGACTGCACTGCTGCAGACTGTTTCCAGGACCACCACGTGGAGATGGAGTACGGTCTTGACCAGCTCTGGTTCGCTGGTCCTGATGCAAGCAGTCAAGCTATGGGTCGCTGACTGCATTCACTATTGCTGCATCTTTGGGTCCCAAAAGTAGATGTGAACTGTAAACTTCCATTGTGAACTGGCTTCCTTTGTGAACTGGCTTCCTTTGTGAAACGTAAGCTTCCATTATGAACTGGCTTCCTTTGTGAACTGGCTTCCTTTGTGTACAGTAAGCTTCCTTCGTGAAATGGCTTCATTTGTGAACTGCCTTCCTTTGTGAACAGTAAGCTTCCATTGTGAACTGGCTTCCTATGTGAACAGTAAGCTTCCTTCGTGAACTGGCTTCATTTGTGAACTGGCTTCCTTTGTAAACAGTAAGCTTCCATTGTGAACTGGCTTCCTTCAGAACATCTTCATTACTGTTGTTTGCAACAGCCCCTTTGTACAATCATGAACTAAACAGCTCTTCATAATAAAAACAGAAGTCTCATAGCAGGAACTGCCACAGGGGAGTGAGGTGTTCAAATCTCACTACACTCAGTCTAGCTTCAAGAAATTGGGTGACCAGTTTTCTTCCTCACCAACTATGCTTTCCTGAGTCAGGTATCCATTTATAGCTTAGTGGATGGGAGCATGATGACACCATGTTTCATAACCTGATGTATTTGTTTCCAGCACTCTGCCAGGTGGACGCTGTCTTCATAATATAACATCACAACATTATGCTGTGCATGACACCTATTTTTCATAGTGATGTTGTACACGTCACCTACTTGTCATAATTCATGCTGTTTGTCATGTCACCTACTTGTCATAATTTATGCTGTTCTACATGTCACCTACTTGTCATAATTCATACTGTTCTACGTGTCACCTACATGTTATAATTCATCATGTCCTACATGGGTCTACATGATGAATATATAATATTTCCGCCAGTTTTATATTTTTATAATTCATTCTAAAGCCCTAACCCATAAACGCTAATTACAGGTCCTCTTTAGATTCTAATGTCCTACATGTCATATAAGCAGAAATAATGTTCTAAATGCTGATACAGTCACATCTACGGTTAACAAAATAACTCTTGTTCTACTGTACCCCTATGTTTTCCTAATTGAAAGACATGAGAATAAAAACGGCAAAGGGCGCATGTTCTATGATGTCCCCAGAATGTCCCATGGCTAAGTATATATATGTTCATGCTTGACGTTTTTTTCAGTCTGTACATGTTTTGCGGGTCTCTACATGTCATAATTTCATTACCAGGTTTTTTCATGTCTGAGGTGTGGCATGTATGCATTATGTTCTACATGTCACTTACATGTCACAATTCCTACTGTTCTACATGTCCCCTACTTGTCCTAATTCATGCTGTTCTACATGTCCCCTACTTGTCCTAATTCATGCTGTTCTACATGTCATCTTCTTGTCATAATTCATGCTGTTCTGTGTGTCACCTACTTGTCATAATTCATGCTGTTCTACATGTCCCCTACTTGTCCTAATTCATGCTGTTCTACATGTCCCCTACTTGTCCTAATTCATGCTGTTCTACATGTCATCTTCTTGTCATAATTCATGCTGTTCTACGTGTCACCTACTTGTCATAATTCATGCTGTTCTACGTGTCACTTATTTGTCATAATTCATGCTATTCTACATGTCACCTACTTGTCATAATTCGTGCTATTCTACATGTCACCTACTTGTCATAATCATGATGATCTACATGTCACCTACTTGTCATAATCATGATGATCTTCATGTCACCTACTTGTCATAATCCATGATGGTATTGAGGCGATGAGCAATGGCTATAATAGTGCAGTGTTGAAAAGCCAGGCGAATTGTGTTCTGTATCAGATTGTCAGTCTGCATATCCACTGCTGCTGTTGCTTCATCCAGAATGAGAATCTTTGTCTTTCTTAACAAAGTCCGAGCCAGACAGAGCAGCTGTTGTTGGCCAACACTGAGGATATGTGAATAATAATTGCTGATATCGGAGAGATGAGAGTTGGGGAGATGGCTGATTCATGGTTTTGATTTGATTCATGAAAATTAATTACTAAACAAGTAGGAAAAACACTAGAGGCCACGGAGATGTGGTTTTACAGAAGAATGTTAAAAATACAATGTACAGTCAAAAATGGTAATGAGAATGCCCTGTAAGACGCCAATGCACAGAGGAAGCTTGTTCCTCATGTTAGAAGAAAGCAGTCAACTTTCTTGGGCATGTTATAAAAAGAAGATTTTTTTATGACACGTAGAACAGCATGATTGAAGGAAAAAGAGATAGAGAATGACAAGGAAAGAAGATAGTAGACAGTTTGACATTGTGAACTGGTTCCTTTGTGAGTAGGGGACATGTAGAACAGCATTAATTAGGACAAGTAGGTGACATGTAGAACAGCATGATGCCAGCTCCTTTCGTGGAAAAGCTTTACGGGGATTCAAATAGCCTCAAACTGACTGCTGCTTTTTTTGAGAACATTCAAGTGGACGTCTGAGAGTGTATGAAGAAGAAGATAAAAAGAATGAATTTGGAACATATCATAACATAAGGAAAGACAGACAAAAACATACAGAGGATGACCGTGAGAAGATACTGGACAGTTTGACATCATGCCATGGAAAAAAGTGAACAACAGAATAGATCAATTCTGGAAACGGTATTGGAAACAAGAAGCTGTAGAGAGACATAATTGTCTACACCACCAGGTATGTTACTTGAAGAAGAAGATTCATGGTACATTATACATGTTATTCTAGCAGATGACAGCAACTGTGGTAACAGAAATCAGAAGAGTACCAGCATAATGTACTTTTTAATGCTATCTGTTAAATATTCAGTGCTTAAAGGATAAAATATATTCAGTGAATTTAATCAAATGAAAGATACTAAAGTATAACAATAATGCCACCAGGATTCACTAAAAGGTGGAAAGGGGAAATTACAAACTCACAGGTGACCTGCTACAAATGACCAGACCTCTGTACTGACTTTAAGTTTTGAACTGAAATATCCATGTCCTTGTATTATGAAATGGGACCCAAAGACTCAGCAATAGAGAACGCAGTCAGCGACTCATAGCTTGACTGCCTTCATCAGGACCAGCGAATCAGAGCTGGTCAAGACCACACTCCACCTCCACGTGGTGGTCCTGGAAACAGTCTGCAGCAGTGCAGTCTGGCTGAGCGAGTGTGGATCGAAATGGGAAGGCAAACTCGGTCCTAAAAAATGCCGTACAGAAGTCGGATGTGTCGACCGAAAGGTGCAGATATCACAGCTTAGGCGTAAACAGACACAACGCAACCACCGTCCTTTTCAGGACGAACGAGGAAGAAGAAGAAGTATTATGAAATTATGTAAGCAAAAAGGCTTTAACATTCACAGAACAACGAAGGTATGTGGGAGCTCTTTACCAGTTGATCAACAGCGCACTGTTCCTACCAGAGCCATGGTAGCACAGTGGTTAGTGCACTGGCTTCCTAGCTCGGTGGTCCATGGTTCGATCCCAAGTTGAGGTGGAATTTTTTAGACCGCAAACAGCTCCGGGGTCGACCCAGCCTCATGAATTGGGTACCAGAGGAATTCTGGGAAGGTTAATTTAGCCGGTGTGATGCTGACCACATCACCCCTAGTGTGCCAATGGTCAAGAAAATATAGGCCTAACACCATATTCCCAATATGCCTCAATGGGCGTGTAACGGGATCCTTTCCTTTTTTAATGTTCCTACAGAGAAGATGTTGGAAGATCTCAGCTGAGATTCAATCCACATAGTGGAGACTATTCAACTTGATCTGCTATGTGATGGTCTCTATCACTTCTTGGATGGGAAAAAGAGATGCCATTAAGTTTCTACCTGCCAGTGTAAAAGTGATTTAAGACCATCCAGATAAAGAGCACTGCCAAAAGAATTTGACAAGAATCTGAGACAAATAAATTAAGAAAAACAATTTTCCATTTACAACTTCTTCAAGATGGCAGAATGGATAAAACCAGGAGTGAATTCAGAAGGTGCAACTAAAGGGGAGCGGGTTCAATTCCCAGCACAGGCAGAAAATTACCTAGAGGCTAACACTTGGGAGTTATGACCCAAGATGACCTATCCCACTTAAAGTGTAAAGAAGATAAAAGGGCTGAAGGACTGACTAACAGGGGGACAACTTCTGATGATCAGATGGTCTCTTGTTGTAAGGCTCTGTATAGAGTTTCCTATAACTTAAATCAGCATCAATTTGTGTTAGAAAAAAATTATGGGAACATTTTAAAAAGCAAAAGTAAATAAATGATGATATGTCAAAATGGAACAAACAACAATTTATATATGAAGTTATGGAATAAAAAATATAATATAGAATAGGCATACACATTTTCTGCACACACACAAAATCATTTGATTTTTTTTTTTAACTTTATTATTTTTATTTTTGTGTGTATGTCAAAGCAACAATGTAAGTCTGAGTATTTAAAAATTTACACAGAATTTCTAATAAACTGGTGTATGGCTCGGAGACATGGAGAACAACAAAGACAACAACCAAAAAGCTACAGACTTTCATAAATGGGTGCTTGCGTAGAATATAGGGATTAAAATGGTATGACAAGGTTACCAACGTGGAACTGATGACAAGAACTAGACAAGTGCCAGTGGAACAAGAGATGAGAAGAAGACGATGGCGATGGATAGGACACACACTGAGGAAACCTGTTGATAGCATTACAACGCAGTCCTTGTTCTGGAACCCCCAGGGCAAGAGAGGCAGAGGAAGACCAAGAAGTACATGGAGAAGAGAGTTGGAAACAGAGGTGAAAATGATGAGGAGAACATGGAAAGAACTTGAGATGATGGCACGGGACAGGAGGACTTGGCATGTGTTTGTTGAAGGCCTATGCTCCTTTGGGAGTGGAGGGTTATGAATGATGGTGCACACTGATCAGGATGTGAGTGTCTGTAGGGATGTCATTATCATACTGATCAGGATGTGAATGTCTGTACGGATGTCATTATCATACTGATCAGGATGTGAATGTCTGTAGGGATGTCATTATCATTCTGATCAGGATGTGAATGTCTGTAGAGGTGTCATTATAATACTGATCAGGATGTGAATGTCTGTAGGAGTGTCATTATCACACTGATCAGGATGTGAATGTCTGTAGGGATGTCATTGTCATACTGACCAGGTGAATGTCTGTAAGGGTGTCATTGTCATACTGATCAGGATGGGAATGGGTGTCATTGTCACGTCTTGCATCTGTATATCAGTTGGTATCTCATCTCTCTAACAGTTCCAGCCTCGGTTAAGGGTACTAGTTACCTGAGATTCTGTCCTTCCTCTCCACATTCGTACATGAGTCTACCTGGCATTTGGTTTACAAACTGTTTCAAATGTGATCTCTCCAAGGCTGTCCAGATTTCATCATCAGTGAACTCATTGAAGGGGTCAAGGTTCAATCGAAGTGACCCAGAAAACAAGACTGGATCCTACAGTTACCAGAGAATAATAATGAAGGAGAGTCAGAAACTAGAGTGAGACACTTATTACTTAATCAGTCTTATCCTACATAACTGGTCCATCTCTAATGTCCCTAACCAAAGGTACTTTTCCCAATAATAATATGAAATCTGCTCCATGTAGTTTTTGGGGATCTCTGACAAAGACGAAATGGACAGAGAAATAAAAAAAATTATCTATTAAGAATGTTTATAGATGTTGGTAGAAGGAACATATAAATAGAAAAAAAATCTGAAAAGTGTCTCCAGAATTTAGTCGAATAGCCCGGGAAATAGAACAACAAATATCTATTAAGAATGTTTACACAGCATGGTAGAAAGGACAGAGAAATAGAAAAATTATCTATTAAGAATGTTTATAGATGTCGGTAGAAGGAACATATAAATAGAAAAAAAATCTGAAAAGTGTCTCCAGAATTTAATCGAATAGCCCGGGAAATAGAACTAAAAATATCTATTAAGAATGTTTACACAGCATGGTAGAAAGGACAGGGAAATAGAAAAATTATCTATTAAGAATGTTTATAGATGTTCGTAGAAGGAACATATAAATAGAAAAAAGTATCTGAAGAATGTCTCCAGAATTTATTAGAATAGCCTGGGAAATAGAATAAAAAATATCTATTAACTCTTTCAGTCCCAAGCAAAAAAGTGGGTTTGGCCCAAGCAAAAATGGCCACCCCAGTGCGTTTTTATTGTTGTACCGGTATCTCAAAACAGAAACACGTTCACTCTTAAACATGTGCGGTATTTAAAAGAATGTACTTTCAATCGGAAATGACGTTTTGGGTGGTTTGTGGGTAGTTATAATTAGAAACAGTCTCAAACAGAGGCACATATACTAAAGGCTTTTAAAAGTCGATTAGGCCAAGCGCGTCTAACCTCTGATCCTTTATAAAGTCGATTGGGACTTAAAGAGTTAAGAATGTTTATACAGACTGGTAGAAAGGACAGGGAAAGATAGAAAAGTATCTATGAAAAATGCTTACTAAGGTTGGTGGAATGGACAGAGAAATAGAAATGCAGCTAATATGTGATATTACTTATATGCATATATATATATTCTGGCAAACCAAATGACCCTATTTCTCAAGCATAAAAATATCAATTAAAAAAAATAGTTACATGTGATAAAGAGCATATTCATACAAACATTTGTTATCAGTATCTAAATGGCCATCACCTGCAGCATAAAAAAGGAGATACCTGAGACGAGCTGTTAATTTCACCATAAAAGGTTGACTAAAAACTGAAGAATTAAAGAAGTTGGTAGTAATAATATAAAGCACTACTCAGAGTAGGACAGAATTACTGGAAATGGTTTGAACATATTGTCAGAATGAAACCAGATCACCTGCCAGTACAGGTTTTCCACAGCAGATAGACATAGTTTCAGGGAATAGGGTTGCCCAAGAGGAAGGTGTATTGATAGTGTTAATAAAATCCTGAATGATGCTTGCCAAACAAATCGATCTCACCTATAAACACAATGAAATCCTGAATGATGCTTGCAAAACAAATAGATCTCACATATGAACACAAGTGTTAATGAAATCCTAAACGATGCTTGCCAAACAAACAGATCTCATATACAAACACAAGTGTTAATGAAATCCTAAATGATGCTTGCCACACAAATAGATCTCATATATGAACACAAGTGTTAATGAAATCCTAAATGATGCTTGCCACACAAATAGATCTCACATACGAACACAAGTGTTAATGAAATCCTAAATGATGCTTGCCAAACAGATCTCATATACAAACACAAGTGTTAATGAAATCCTAAATGATGCTTGCCACACAAACAGATCTCATATACAAACACAAGTGTTAATGAAATCCTAAATGATGCTTGCCACACAAACAGATCTCATATACAAACACAAGTGTTAATGAAATCCTAAATGATGCTTGCCACACAAATAGATCTCATATACAAACACAAACTGCTTCTCCCTACAAACTTCTTCATCATCAGCACCCTTCAGTTCCTCAAGGAGCATAGGCCTTCAATAAACTTATACCAAGTCTTCCTGGCCCGTGCCATCAGCTCAAGGTCTTTCTATGTTTACTTCATGTCCTTCGTGTCTAAATCCAGTTCTCTTCTCCGTGTGTTCATTGGTCTTCCTTTACGTCTCTTATCCTAGGGATGCAATCAACAGATGTCCTCAGTGTGTCCTGTCTATCTCTAGTGTCTTCTCATCTCTTGTGCCACTGTCACTTATCTGGTTCTTGTCATCAGTTTCTCCCTACAATGCATAGCTGCAAATGTGGAAAGGGGAAGTATATGTGAGAATGCAACATGCCCTGTGAAGTTCCTATGAGAACTTAAAGAAAGAATACAACTGCTGCTCCTCAGGCATGTCATTAGAGGCAACTAACATGGGGCTGACTACCTCATCATGTAAAATAAACTGCTCTAAAAACCACTGTCACTGAGAATGGGGGCTTTGACACAGGCTTCCTGCAAGGGGGCCTTGACACATGCTTCCTGCAAGGGGGCCTCGACACATGCTTCATGCAAAGGGGCTTTGACACAGGCTTCCTGCAAGGGGGCCTTGACACATGCTTCATGCAAAGGGGCTTTGACACAGGCTTCCTGCAAGGGGGCCTTGACACATGCTTCATGCAAAGGGGCTTTGGTACAAACTTCCTGCAAGGCCAGCTATGATGGTGGCCCAATGGCCTTTAAGCGGCAAGAATGAAGTATGTACAATAAACTCAAATTTGCTGTGGGAGTTTATGATAGACATTATCAGTGTAACTATGGTTTCCTTTATTCAACTATTTTATGGCTCTGAAACATGGAGACCAACAATCAAGATGTTAGACTTTCAAAAATAGGTGCTTGCATAAATAGACGCATTGAAATAGTACAAGATCATCAATGTGAAACTGATGACAAGAACCAAACAAGTGCTAGTGGAACAAGAGATGAGAAGATGGCGATGGATAGGACACACACTGAGTAAACCTGTTGATAGCATTACAAGGCAGTCCTTCTTCTGGAATTCCCATGATAACAGATGTAGACAGAGATTGAAAAAGACGTGAAGCAGAGAACTGAATGCAGAAACGAAAGGGATGTAGAATATGTGGAAAGACTTTGAGCGGATGGCACAGGACAGGACTACTTGGCATGAGTTTGTTGATCAGCTATACTTCTTAGGGTGCTGAATGATGATGATGTTTACCTGAGGTAGAATTGTCAGACGTGATCTCAAGTCATGAAGTCCAATGTCTGCAATGTTGACACCATCCACAATAATACTTCCACTGGCGGCTTCCATCAGACGGAACAGAGAGAGTGACAAGGATGATTTGCCTGCCCCAGTCCTTCCAACAATCCCCACCTGATGGACAATGATTGTATGACTGAGTGCTTTGCTGCCTGTCTGACTTAGTGGCTCTTTCAGTGACTTAATCATTTGTTGAACAACTGAATAGCTTAGTAGTTTAATTATGTACTGGATTAGTTCCTGAGTGCCTTAATGACTTAGCAATTACCCGGTTATTTGAGCTATGAATGCTTAGTGATTTCATGATTTATTCAATCATTATCATCAATTTCTTTTTAGCTCCTTATGGAACAATAAACCACCACTACAGCTGGTCTTCTGACAGGAAGCCTGCACCAAACAGTCACATGCTCTTGCAGTTGGGGTTTATGTAATAATTTATTTGACATGATGAGGTTGCCAGACACATACACAACCTCATATTAGTCACCTCGTACGACATGCCTGAGAAAGCAGTAGTTCTACACTTTCTGTGTCTCATAAGAGACCCCCCGGGAACTACACGGGCAATGATTTATTGGTCATGTGATTAATTAAATGATAGACTTAATAATTGAGTGATTTACATAGTGATAGAGACTAAATATATGAAGAACTTAATTAGCTCAATGATTGGGTGAGTGATTTAGGGAATGAAATATTGGTTGAGTGTTTAAGTGAATTATGTATTGGCTAAGTAATTTGGTGAATGATATACTACAGGTGCGTAACCCAGAATCTGAAAAGCTCGGGAACGGCTGTATTTCAGATTTTTTTTTTTTTTTTTTTTGATTTTGACCAAAGTAGCCCAAACATTGGTTTGGAAATTGCTGAAAAAACTTTGTTTTTGAAATATTTCAGTTTTCGGATTCTCGGTTATGCACCTGTAGCTGAATGAATGACATACTAACTTACTGAGGAATAGCACTGTGGGTGATTAAATGATACAATTACTAGGTGATTAAGTACATATACTGACTGAGTTATTTAAAGAACGATGTACTGGCCAAGTGATTTAGTCAATAATATACTGTTTGAGTGACTGATATACTAAGTGATTAGATGGATATCCTGAGTTAACTGAGAAAATGATGTACTGCCTGAGTGATTGATATGGTAGTTGAGTGATTCAGTGAATGCTATACTGCCTGAATGATTAACTGGATATACTGGCTGAGTTATTCAGTAAATAACATACTGGTAAACTGATTGACTGGATGTTATATTGATGGGAATATGCTATCTGGATGAATAATAGGCAGGCTGTAGGTAATTCTCAGGGATCTCTGAGGAAACAAAGATGGAACAGACCCACTTCTTAGGCAAGCTATAAACACAAATAATATGAGGTTGTACATGAGGCTGGCAGCCTCATCATCTAAAACATATTGCTACAGAAAACTTCACTGTAAGAGAATGTTGTGAAGATCTCCTAGGGACCAGCTGTAGGGATGACTTCATGTTCCACAGGCAGTGAAAAAGGAAATGATGATGAATAATTGAGGCAGTGATGTACCAAAACTTGTTTATGGGCTGCGTAAGACATTCGCTTAGGCAACCACCAAAATTCATTCCTTACACTTGAGCTCCCCAAGGAACATAGGCTTTCAGTAAATGCAAGCCAAGTCATTGTGTCCCATGCCATCAGTTCAAGGTCTTTCTATGTCTTCCTGCGTCATTTCTCTTCTACATGTGTTTTTTTTTTCAGTCTACCTCTGCTTGTGTTACCTTGGGGATTCCAGAACAAGGACTGCTTTGTTATGCTATCTGCAAGTTTTCTCAATGTGTGTCCTATCCATTGCCAGCACCTTCTTCTCATCTCTTTTAAAAACAACCAGACCACAAGGTCTTTTATATGTGGACATGCGCCATAATATAACCAACTGACCTTGCATCTAGGTGCATGTCTTGCCAAAACGAAGCAACATTTTTATTTAAATGTTTTCTTAAAAATCATCTCTTGTTCCACTACCAAAAATTACAAATGAAGTCGGTAGTAGCAGCTGCTGATCATGATGATACTAATGGTGACAAAAATAATGTAAACAAGATGGATGATCACAGAACTTGTGACATACTTTCTCTCCTCCTTCTATCCTGACATTCATCTTTTTAATAACAAGATCTAGACCATCCCTGTATCTGACACTGAAGTTGATAAACTCCACTGTTCCTTTAGATGGCCAGTTAGGCTGAGGCCGCCTGTTGGTTACTACCCAGTCAGCCTGGAATATCAGCAGAAGGTTAAGGAGTTAAATATTTGTGACTGAGTTGTGGGTTCTAAGTGTTTAACATGATCATAACTAGAGATACCCAAACATAATTTGTGAATCAACAACAAAATTGGGATAGCTGACTGTAGTGTGATGTAATACAAATGCCTTGTCATGAAAGAAAGAATGGTAACATTATCAGCCAATCAAATGCACGCAGCTCTCTCCTGCTCTCGGTGAAATGGTTCATAATGGCGTGATAGCAGAAGGAAATTTTGTGTAAACGGTACCATGGATTTATATATATATATATATTTTGTTTCCTTAACTTGGGCTTTCAGTGCACTTGGCACTCCAGAATGTGAAAGGCAATGGTAACATCATAATCATGGATAAATGTATTATATTTTATTCATGTATTATATTATTTTAGAATTGTTCTGCACATAGACACCTGTATTGTCTCGTTATTCCTAATCAGAACTGATCCATGTATCATTCATATACATGCAAACATCTAAACACACTCATTTATGGACACATAGGTTTATGACACCTATGAACAAAGGCTAGCCACTTGTCACGTATTGTCCCCAGGTTCATTCGTGTCATACTACACCAAAGGTCTTGAATACTAGATCAATAAGTTGCATTCTTGAACCCAAAACAAGAGCATCAGATATTGTCATCTAGATTCATGCCTTAGACCCCATCAGTGTTTGGTGGTCTTCTGCAAAAGTTTCAAGTGACACTGCTGTGTTTATTCCTAGAGGACAATCACATCAATAAATGTTAAGTACAATATGTAAAACATTCTATCAAGTGTGAGGAGTCAAAAATCAAAGTGATTAGGTGTTGTGATGATAACACAGTTTCTGAATTAACAGTGTAGACAAGATACAACTTCAGTGATAAGGGAACATTTGAATGAACAGTTTCTGTTAAATTGAAGATTCCAGAAAGGACTTTTTAATTAATTATATTTGTAATTAAATTTTATTAATTCACTTGTTTCCATCATCCATACTTTACACAAGAAGAAACAAAAGATAGATGTAAATAATAAATGATTCATAATTGTAATCCTCTGACTTATCACATTTATATTGTTACAGTTTGAATTTGTTATTGAATTGTTGATTATCATAGCTTAGTTACATTGCAAGGTGGCATCTTAGGCTCTGACTTTAATCTGAATACTATCTGAAGCAGAGACCTTCACAGCCGTGACCATCCTGTGATACCAATGCTCTTCCCTGACACTGGGACTATTTTCCTTTCAGACAGAATTCTTCTTCTGTACTTTCAGTAACTACTACTGACTACTACACTCATAAAAACCTTTCGCTACACTGACAAAAAAAAAAAAAAACAGCAAATATTATATACATGAAAATTAATTCAAACCAAAATATGTGCCTTTTTATGGGCATGTATTTGTTGAAAGAGAAATTAGCATGTTGGGGTATCTGTGCAAGAGAAATTGGCATTGTGAGGCATTTTTGAGAGAAATTGGCATGTTGGGGGTGGGGGGGGGGGGGGGGTGTTTGTGCAAGAGAAATTGGCATGTTGGGGCATTTTTGCAAGAGAAACTGGAATGTTGGGGGGGGGCGGCGACAATTAGTGCAAGAGAAATTGGCATGATTTAGTATTTGTGTGACAGAAATTGGCATGTTAGATATTTGTGTATGAGAAATTTTCATGTAGGAATATTTATGTCCGACAAATTGTCATGTTGAGGGCATTTGTCTGAGAAACTGACATTTTGAGGATATTTGTGTGAGAGAAATTGGCATGTTGGAGCTTTTGTCTGATCAAAAGTGAGAGAAAAATCACCTCTTGTTCAACTTCACAGTATTCCTTAATCCGCTCTACAGAGACAATGTTGGTTTCAAAGTCAGCTAGCTGTCTAACCATCATTGGTAAACTACTTGAGATCTATAATAAACAGGTAAGATAATTAATTATCATCACCATCAGTGGTAAACTACCTTAGATCTATGATACACAGGTAAGGTAATTATCATCACCATCAGAGGTAAACTACCTTAGATCTACAATAAACAGGTAAGATAATTATCATCACCATCAGTGGCAAACTACCTTAGATCTACAATAAATAGGTAAGATAATTATCATCACCATCAGTGGCAAACTACCGTAGGTCTATGATAAACAGGTTAGATAATTATTATCACCATCAGTGGTAAACTAACTTAGATCTATGATACACAGGAAAAATAATTATTATCACCACCACTGGTAAACTACCTTAGATCTATGATAAACAGGTAAGATAATTATCATCACCATCAGTTGTCAACTACCTTAGATCTATGATACACAGGTAAGATAATTATTATAACCATCAGTGGCAAACTACCGTACATCTATGATAAACAGGTAAGATAATTATTATAACCATCAGTGGCAAACTACCTTACATCTATGATAAACAGGTAAGATAATTATTATAACCATCAGTGGCAAACTACCTTACATCTATGATAAACAGGTAAGATAATTATTATAACCATCAGTGGCAAACTACCTTACATCTATGATAAACAGGTAAGATAATTATCATCACCATCAGTGGCAAACTACCTTAGATCTATGATAAACAGGTAAGATAATTATTATCACCATCAGCATTATCATCACTTATGCCACGAAGCAAAAACTCATTGTGTAAGATTAAGCTAGTTATCTCACAGCCCACCATATGGAGTTCCCATGGGGCCTCTAAAGTGACAAAGAAAAAACAGAACTACTATTGCTTCTTCAGGCTTGTCATAACGGGTGACTAATATGATCATATGAATGAGTCTGGCAACCTCATCATGTAAAACAAACAGCTACAGAAACCACCACTACAAGAACACATAAAGAACTTTGGCACAGGATTCTTGCAAGATGGCTAACTGCAGCAGTGGCTCCTTACTGAGAGAAAATGATGAATTTTCTAAAACATGCTGTTTGTCAACCATGTACGAAATCGCCATCTACAACATTTCCCTACCATACTACATCATCATCTACCACACAATCAACTACATAAACCTGTAAAGCATATGAAACTGTCAGGCCTGCTTGTCCAGAACTCCCACCTGCCAGAACTTGAAAAAACCCGGATAAGAAGACAACCAGGTTACCCAATGTGTCGAGATTTACAGACAACCACCTGCCAACAAAACAAATATGTAACAATCAGGTTTGGAATACATTTCTAATTTCTGCTTCTTCTTGAGCACTTACTTAGCCACTGACTGACAAAGCTGTCAGAGACCTACAGCAACATGTAGGGCAGCAACAAATTCTCACAACTTTGTTCAATCAGTGGCCATCCTTTATGCTGTGCCATGACTATGGTTCATGATTTTCATCTAGACCTCCAGAGTCCTCGGCCAAATAATTTTTTTTCAGTTAGCTTCTCTCTCGTCCACCTTCTGGGTTCCATAGCACAGCATAACATTTCCTTAGTGAGATCGGATGCCTTGTCTTTTCAGATAAATTAAGGGGCTGCTGTAAAACTGGTAAGGAATATAAGTATTTAAACCAATAAAATGGTATTTAATCAGTTTTACAAATAACAGTTCACAAGAAACAAAGGATGTTACGGGTTTTACCCTTCGTCAGCCACAAGTGACAAAGACAAGAATTACATATAGGTACCACAAAACTATACGATGATGAGAAATATACAACAAATGGGCGATGCAAGCAAATGGAAAAAGTAAACAACAACAGTGATGAGAGAAAAAGAACAATAATAATACAAGAAAATCGTAAAATCTAAAAGAAATACCGAAACAAGAAAGCAAATAATCAACGAAATGAAAAAAAGAGAATTAACAAAACTGTGGAACTAATAAAAGTGCACTCAGCTCGATCCAAAGAATCTGTGAAAGAAAGCAGTAGTATTCTGTCCTTGCGATTTCTGTGATGGAATACTACTGCTTTCTTTCACAGATTCTTTGGATCGAGCTGAGTTCACTTTTATTGAGCTGACGGCACGTGACAGAAAGACTTGGAATAAGTTTGTTCAAGGCCTATGCTCCTGGGGGATCTGAAGGGTAGTGATGACGAAGATAACATAAGTTCAATTACATGAAGTTATTTAATCTTACACAACACTATCTTGTCCCAAACAGTGTTATGTTTTGTCAGCAGAAGTTATTTTTTTGTCATAACTACTTACTAACATAATTAAAATTGTTATATTCCACATGACAGCAGACGTGACGAATTTGAGGCTGTACATGCGGCCCGCTACCTCATCACATAAAACAGCTGCTAAAGAAACTACCTCTGCAGTATAACATACTTATGTGCAATTTCCTGCAAGGGAAACAGCTGCAGTAGTAGGTCCATGCTCCATAAGGTGCAGGAGAATGATGATGAAGATTAGGATGCCATCAACTTTGACAATGACATTAAAAAAGTGGTAGCAGTTATTATGGTACGTGCTGTTGTAGTACGTGTTGTTCTACTGGTATATCTAATTGTGTATGTGGTACATAGACTGTTACTGTTGTGGTTTTTGTGGAGATAAACCTACCTGAGAGCCATGGAGGCAGCAAAGAAATAGACTGTGTTGTAATCAACTCTTCTCTTGGACTCTGTGGTAAATTTATCAGTCATGCCATAAGCTTTGATGACTGATGCACCTGATATAGACTCACTAAAAGATACAAAATCTGAGTTACTTTCTTCCCTCTGACATTAAATCTGTCATCTTTGCAATTATCATCCCAGTATGTGGTTTATAAATGTTACACTATAAATCTCAACACCATCTTAAAAATCGACTGCAATTACAACATTCACTATCTTTATCATCACATAAACCACAGCTACAGTACCTGTCTTCACCATTATCACACTGACTACACCTAAAACATTTATCATCTAATGCATCATAGCACTAACTACATTTACAACATTCAACATCACTGTGATGACTACACTTTCAACATTCAACTTCATGATGATGTCAACATTATTGTGATGACTACATTTACAACATTCAGTTTAATTACATTTTGACTACCTTTTCAACATCACGATGATGACTACATATACAACATTCAACACCTTTGTGATGACTACATTTATAACATTCTACTGAATGATGAATAAATTTACAACATTTAACATTATTGTGATGACTACATCTACAACATTCAACATCATTGTGATGACTTTATTTATAACATTCAATATAATTGTGATGACTACATTTACATCATTCTGATGACTACATTTACAACATCATTGTGGTGATTACATTTACAACATTCAACATCATTGTGATGACATTTGCAACATTCAGCATCATCATCATGACTACATTTACACAGTTCAACATCATCATGATGAGTGCATTTATTACATTAAAGTCAGAAGATGCCTACTTCACCTGAAGTGTGAGTAAATGGGAGACCTAGTTACATGCTCAATTCTCTTCAACTGTCGTGATGTGGGCACGTAAAATCTCTGAAATTTTTATGACAGAAAAATCTATGTTTTACGACACTAAGCTTGGAAAGCCTGACAATATGTTTAACCAAAGAGAAGCAGCAACTTGAATACTTTGTGTTATGGTACTAAACAGAGAAAAACACTTGAATACATTACATTCTCTCATCCAATACAGACAGAAAAGTAAATATGATTGCAAATATATCTCTATCTGAAAAAGTAAAGAAAGCAACTTGATTGCTTGAGCATTTCTCACAAAAGGTGACAAAAGTGCTTTAAATATGACATTTCTAAGAGACACGAAATGGTAATGCATATTATCTTGTACAAACTCCTTCAAATAAAATACTGAACTGTATTTTTTTTTAAAACATTTTAAACAACAAAATATTAAATCACACGTTGTGCACAAAAATGCTTTATATTCACTTTATTTAAAGTGTTTGATGCAACTGAAAGCAAAGCTGCCAACAAAAACCATTTTAAATTATGAAGTGATTGGGCTACTATACTTTAAAGCCAATTGAAATTTTCAAGAGCATTTTTATTATGGGCAGATTTGGCTTTGAATGCTTAAAAATCAGTATCTTAAATATTATTTTCAAATCATGGTGGGCTTTAAAGGAAATTTCATTTTAAAACATGCTCTTTTCATTTATTTATTGTTTTATTTAATGAAGACTGAAAAAAACAGAATCACTTCTATGTACTTTAAAAAGCCATTCAGATGCACTAAACTATGATTTATTGATAAAGGTGGATGTCTCATTTTGAAGTTATTTCCCATTGGTATGATAAACCTAACAGCATTCAGAAATCCTGCTAACCAGATTAAAACATATCTAACAAAATGCAATATACTGTAAAAAAAAATCTGGGTCTGAAATTATGGAAATGAAAATCAATTCATATGAGCGGGACTGGACAAAACACTGATGCGTAAAACCAATTGTCTGCACATTGTCACACACGCAAACACACAGCGCTTAACGTATTAATTCTCATTAAAATGATTGGTGAGGGTAGGGCAGGAATGTGAAGGTCTAGTGGAATTCTTGTAACATATTTTTAATGACAAATAATTAGTGACTTAAGTATCACCCCAAACACCCCAGCCTTTCACACCCTCCTCCCTCTTACTAATACCATGACAGAAATGAGGAAACTACCATTTTAGGACAAAGGAACAAATGCACAGCACATCCACAAAATTTGACTCTTTAATTTTCTCAGTTTACAATAATTGGATAAGAACCAGATGATACAATGAGGCCTAAAAACCCAACCCCTGCAGACCCAAGTAGAACAGTCTCAACTAAGATGGTTTGGCCATGTCTGCAGAATGGGAGAAGATCGGCTGCCATAACAAGCATGGGAAACTAACAGCCAGAGATCCAGACCTCCAGGACGACCCAGAGTCCGCTAAGAGGACAACATTAGATAATCTTTGAAGGGCGAGGACTAGAATGGAACCAGGCCAGGAGGAAGACAGCCGATAGGATAGTATGGTGCTCTCTCTTCCAAATATCTACACCTCAAGAAGAGGATGACTAAGTAAGAAAAGGAGAAATTATATCTTGATTATAACCCAATAGAGGTCAAGCAGAATATTTTTTTTTAATTTAAAAATAAAATGCATCTGTTTAAACTGATAAAGTGACAATAACAAAACAACAACAACACGATGAAATAGGCAGAAGACAAAATGAAGGACTGTGGCGGAAAAAACATACCAAGACAAAGTAGAATAAAATTAAAATTGGAATCAACGCAGCTGCAAAGACAGAAGTCTGGATTATTATGACAATGAGGGTCATAAAGTTGATGCCAAATGTTACCAGAAAGTCTCGGCTAATGAGTGGCAGGAAATTGTCTACCTGGAAAAATAAATGTACATCATTCAATAAGTCAACAAAACACTGACCACTTATGTGCATGTGTTGTTTATGAGTTACTGTCACTATCATCATCATCATCATGTTCCTCTGAACTCCTTACAGAGCATGGATCCACCACTGTAGTTGATTCCCATGCAGGAAGCCTGTGCCAAACATTCTGAAGCTCTCACAATAGTGGTTTCGGTGGCAACTGTTTTACGTGATGAGGCTGGTAAGCCTCATGCACAACATGCCTGATGGAGCAGTAATCCTTTCTTTCTCTCCCTCAGCAAAGGTCAAAGGTTGTGAGTGATGATTATTCCTGCAGCACACTGAATGTATGCACTCCTGACTATGCATGGAGGCATATCTGGAGTCATCCTCATATGACCAGCTATGCACAATGGTATAGTACAGGGGTCGGCAACCTACGGCACGCGTGCCAAGCGTGGCATGTGGAACAATTTTCAATGGCACGCTGAGTGAATTAAAATACTGTACAGTATATGATCTCATTTTTTAAAAAATTGAATTTTTAATTAAATAGAAGCATATAATTCTTTTAAAGCTATACCTGTTTTTACAACCCTTCAAAACGAAAGTTTTTATACATTGGAGGTAAGAATGTGCGATCTGATGCAAACTAAAGGCCTGATCATACTATACTGCACGTAAGTCTTCGTTTTTATGGACCGTTTCCGAGAACAAACATTCTTCAACGAATTTCAAGTGGGGTGGTTATACTTTGCGGCGCCCGCTAGTCTGGCGTCTACCTGCTACCGTAGTTTGCAGGATGAGATTCTTGAAAAGAATCCCAAGCGAATTTTGACGAGCAAGCGGAGACGTAATACCATAATTACGCAATAGTGTCTGCCTAGCGCCTGGACGAGCGTATTTATTTCGTTTTCGCTCGCAGTTTTTGACTCCCAGTGTGAGTTTGGAGCAACAATGACCGACCTCGACGAAGTTATATTTCCGTCCTATCCTTCCCCTCTCTCTCGACCACCACCACCTCTACAGTTCTCTCAGCTGTCGCATACTCATGCCCGTACAGTCCGTTGACCGCAGCACAAACGTTGGTGTTGTTATTAAGTAATACGGTGCCGTTAAAATGACTCAAAAAAGACAAAAACTTGATATACGCTCGTTTCAAGACTTTTGGACAAACGAATATGGATTCATACAACAAAAGGATCGTGCTGTTTGTGCTTTATGTTATGAAAGTGTCGTGTGCCGTACGTCAAGTGTACAAAGACACTATCAAACCAAACATCAGTCCATGTTTAAAAACTCTGAGGAGAAAAGTGAAGCCATAAAAATGGCTGTTTCTGGCTACAAAAAACTAAGTAGTATTTTTAGTCAAGTAATTGGAACCAAAAATAAAGCTACCGAATGTAGTTACAAAATTGCACAGTGTGTGGCTTCGAAGGGCAAACCTTTCACAGATGGAGAATACATCAAGGAAACATTTTTGAGCAGTGCTGAAATTTTGTTTAGTGATTTACCAAATAAAGAAACAATACTGTCTCGGATTCGAGAAATACCGGCTTCTGCGAGATCAATCGAGAGGCGCATAACTGATATGGCGGAAAATGTAACGGTAAAACAAACAACCGGGTTATAACAAGCTGTTGTATTTAGTGTCGCTCTTGACGAAAGTGTCGATGTGAATGACGTGGCACGCCTAGCTATAGTTGCGCGATATTGTGACAACGACCGTATTTATGAAGAACTGTGCTGCTTGATACCTTTTGATGGTACAGCCAAGGGAGAGGACATTATAACTGCATTTGTAAGCTATTTCGAAAATCAGAACATTAACATGAATAAAATATTCTGTGTTACTACTGTTGCCGCCCCTGCATTTGTCGGAAAGAACAGAGGATTTGTTAAACTTCTTGAGGATCATATTGGACGTCAAGTATTGAGCTTCCATTGCATTATACACCAGGAGAGTTTGTGTGCGAAGATTTCGTCACTATCCTTGAACTCTGTAATGGAAACTGTTGTCAAGATAGTTAACGTCATAGTTTCTCGCTCTTCATTGACCCACAGGCAATTCAAGTCTCTTCTACGAGTACAAGAAATGGAGAGCGCATATGCGGACCTCCCGCTGTACAGCAATGTTTGTTTCCTTTGTCGAGGTAATGTTTTGAACAGATTTGTATCATGTCTAGAAGCAATCAAGGTGTTTCTTGATGAAAAAGAACAACATTTCCCGGAATTGAATGACGAGGACTGGCTGTGCAAGCTGATGTTTCTGGCTGACATAACTACAAATCTGAATGAATTAAACTTGCAACACATCGAATTCAAGGCATCAGAGTTATGGACGATAAAATTTGTAGAATTGCGAAAAACTCTTGAAGGAAGCTGCTTGGAAAAGTCAGCTGCCATCCTCAACTGCTGGACATCCCTGCCTGAAGCGTTCACCTGTTAAAAGAAAGTTGCATTTGCTCTACTTTCGGCTTTTGGGTCAACTTATACATGTGAACAAATTTTCTCACACATGAAAGCTGTTTTAAGTCCACAGAGAAGTCGCCTAACACCTGTGCATTCAGAAGCCTGTGTGAAGCTGAAATTGACAAAATACACACCTGATATTAAATATTAACCAAGGAGAAGCAATGACAAGGGTCCCATTAATTGATTAATGACTCAGATCAATAATAATCAATAATTACTCATATTAAAATTTTAATAACGCGTTTTATGTTTGGTTTATTTAATTGTTTTATTCTTCAAACTATTGGACTTTCTGTCTTAACAAAATATACATATGGCAATTTTATTATAAAATTTCAAACTAATGTGTTCAGAACTTAAATTTTGCAAAACATAATATTTGTATTGATATTTGTTCCTATTTATATTAAAATATTGAATAATCTACAAAGAATAGAATAGTTATTTAATGTATCGGAAACGTGTTAATACAAGATCATTTTTAAATTGTTTCAATAATTATTGTATATAAAAATATGGTGGACTTAGGTTGGCACGCTGAGTGACTTTGCAACATTACTTCGGTACGACACTACTAAAAGTTTGCCGACCCCTGGTATAGTACATAGATTTGGATGTAAATCTCTGTCAGTAAGGCTAATTACACCCTCACTGACTCTTGAAATCATCCACACACTTCCAGAGATTTCCCCTGTGGTGAAACATGTTGAGAACGCAGCATTGCACACTAAGCTTGGAGAAGTCACTTGAGCCCCAGACTAAGTCTTGCTTTTTACCTGGTTGGCTGCATGCAGGAGGATCTCACTATTGGTCCATGATAGGTAGGAGGAGCTAAGAAGTGGCTCTGTGTAGGACGTGAAAATTCCTTGGGAGAGCCTAGAACCAGAGCACAGTATTTTAGCTCTGTATATTTGGAGAGCCCCCTTGGATGGCGGGGAATGCACAGTATATCACATGCTTCTTGCTCCTAGCTTGGGACCAGTTGTGATGATCCTTTAAATGCAAGCCAAGCTGAAAAAAAACTGGAGCTCATGACTTCAACTCTCAACATGTTTCAGAATGGCAGAAAAGCCACAGGACAAGCCTAGATCTACAGTATAGATAATACCAAGGAGCCTTCAACTTGGTATTGGCTGCAAAAGAATGAAAAGCTCAGCAGTCCTAGTTAAACAACAAAAACAACATTCCTGACCCATCGTCTCATATGTCCATCTCTACTAGTTTTATACTTGATGCTGAATTTGAGCAGTCTAAGTCATTTTGATTCATCAGTTGTAGTGTCGGTCTCTAATAAGCGATCATAATTTTTCCTTATCATCTCTTTAACAGAATTTATCAATAGTACTGAAGACAGGAATTTGTGGAGAGATATGATCACCTACTCCCACCAGGCATGGTACTTGAAGAATCCAATGTCCTCACTTTCAATGCTCTCGAGGATACTCTGTCAGCTCTCACATTGCCACGTACTTTTACATGACCAGGATAGTAGATCTGCACCAGTTCCTGGAGGGTTGAGGCTTCTATGTAAGTTTTCTATTCATGTCATAAAGGTGGTCCCATAGCAGATACTGCTGTAGAGCAAAGCAGTGTTAGAGACTTCACTATACTAGGTCTAGCCTTATGAGGCGGGGTGATTAGTTCACTTCCTTTCTGCCTGCCTTCCTTAATCTGAGAGCAGAGTCAGGTATCCTTTTACAGCTGAGTAGATTTGGGCATGATGCTACCATTTTTCTAACCCGGTACCTTTACCACAAAAGGCCAGTGTTTAAAACCTCTATGCTAATCAGATGCTCATTTATGTCATAGCTATCCATTTTGGACTTCCTGAAGTATGGATTGAGAGTCCGATACAATAACTACCTTAGTTAATGCAGCGTCAGACAACCATCCCAAGGCTGCAGTAGTTGCCTGTATCTCTATTCTCATGCCGGAGGTTACTGGCTGGTAGACTCCACTCTGTTCAGCTATAACCCTGCTTTCTGCCTGTGTGAGGAGTAACTCCATTCTTTGTCTCCCCAGAAATCCCTCGGGAACTATATGGGGCATATTACCAAATACTTAAACCAGGTAGTCACATTCTCCAGTTACCAAATACTTAAACCACAGGTAGTCACATTCTCCAGTTATCAAATACTTAAACCACAGGTAGTCACATTCTCCAGTTACCAAATACTTAAACCAGGTAGTCACATTCTCAAGTTACCATAATACTTAAACCACATGTAGTCACATTCTCCAGTTATCAAATACTTAAACCACAGGTAGTCACATTCTCCAGTTACCAAATACTTAAACCAGGTAGTCACATTCTCAAGCTACCATAATACTTAAACCACAGGTAGTCACATTCTCCAGTTATCAAATATTTGTTTTTGGTTTTCATTGCACACAGACAACTCCATCAGTACTGCGATCTCCTCCCTTAGATCACACAAGGAGGATCTCAGCATAGTGCATGAACTCCATTGCACCGGCGAGAATCCCAATGTGTGTATATAGGAATCACACAATCCATAAGGTTTCTAATTTTGAAATTTTGCCAGGGCAGCAGCCTGATAGGCTTACTCTTTACGATTTCCAACTGCCATGGAATTTCTAACATGCGCAACTTGCACATGGAACCTCATATATTTTTGCCCTTGTCTGAGAAGGCAAGGCATCTGGTCTCACTACCCATGAGATCAGGGGGGAGTATGATATCATTAGGACCCACTGGTTCTGAAAATGTTTCCATCAAATATATTCCATGTAGTGGGAACCAAACACAGTACCTTTAGAATTAGAGGCGAATGCTATACCTCTTGGTGGACCAAAAAAACAGGAGACAGAAGTGAAAAAGATAAGGAAGATGCAGAAAGAACTTGACCTGATGGCACAGGACAGGAGGATTTGGAATGTGTTTGTTGAAGGCCTTTGCTCCTTGGGGGACTAAATGGTATTGATTGATTTATAACAAAGCTTTTGATGGTACAGTGCTATTGCTTGCCATGGAAATCATGGCTATATTGAATGTTAATCATCATCATTCTCCCTTGGCCATCGACTGCCAAAGCAGTCTCCGGCCATCACACCTTGCGGCGTCATAGGGCAACAAGAAATTATCCATTATTCCGTTACACCTAACGGCGTTTATTGGTACAACAGATTATTAATTGTTGTTTCTTTGATTAGTGACAAGCAAGCGGTTGATCAATCCGCTGTGCCCCGAACTTGCCCTCGTGTGTACTCTACGTTTACCGCTATAAAACCATTTCGCTATGCCACCCAGACGTCCGTCCAGCCAAAATTTATTCGGGACCGAAGGTCCTCGAAAAAGGGCAATCTGGTACAGGCACAGCACCCATTCGCTGCCTCCGCTGCGCTGGGAGGACCCGGCGACCGGGACCACACACAGCCTTGGGAGGACAAAGATCGCCTAAATGGATTGAATGTTAATGCTGTATTTAAATTCATTAAGACTTTTATATATAAAAAATGTTTAAAGTATGAGGATTAACTCTGAACTGAACCATTGTATTTTGAACCTTTTATCAGAATAGGCTTTAACCATTTGAACCTGACGCTACAATTTTATCAAAACCCTCTCCCCGAATCTCCTGACTGCTTCAGTAACCACACAGCTCCATTACTGTACACTTAAAATTTCACTATCTGATACAGGTAAATTGAAATTACAGATCATGAACAGGGATATAAAGGGTACTCCCAGCGATCACATCTCTATGCAACAAATTACATAGCGCAGACACCATTGTATATGATCTTGCATCATGCTAAATGTTCATGGAGTGGTCTCTATTTTTTTTTCTCTCTGAAAACAGCAAATACCATTCGAAACATTTGAATATTTACTAGTCACTATTCTGCAAACTGCGCTAAAGTTGCAGATCAAAATATCATGAAAAAAATCCATTAACGTAAAAGTCTCACAATTCAGCTTTTAAGAATTATGGGCCCAAAGGAAACAGGAACTCTGACACAAAATCCTCAGCCACTTCAGAATAAAAGGTCAAGGTAGTCCCATAGCAGAAACTGACGTAGGGGCAGGGCCGGCTCTACCGAAGGTGCAACACGTGCATTTGCACGGGGCGGCAAGCTTTGGGGGGGGGGCGGCAAAAAATCTTTTTACTTATTTTTACAATAAAGTCAAAATATTCCTGAACGGCTCCTGAAATAAACCCTCTGTGGATGGTGTCACGGAGTGTTCGAAGATTTCGTCTAGATTATTTTAAAATTCTTTACTTTTCTATTCCTTCACATTTTGTCTGTTTTCTCTACGAAATATTTGCACCTGCTGTCTGTTCTTTAGCTGTTTTTCAAGTCTTCACTAATAGTTCTGCCATACGATCCTAATGCTATCTTCTCCTACAAAGACACTAAAAGGTATTTCTTTAGGGACGTCAGTACAATTTATTCGCTTGGTCGAAACCACAGTGGTTCCCAGAGGATTATATTTCCATGTTCAGTGGTCAACTGAAGACCGCCATGATAAATCTTCCGGCATGGCTGAACGAGCGAGAGACGGGAATTAATTAACTTGGTGTGGGAATCAGGAATTTATTTTTTTTATCGACCGTTCTATGTTGGCGGCTCCAATGTTTCAGTTGTTTTCGAGTGTGAATTCAAGACAGTTGATTTTGCTCAGTGTTAGTGTGCTATGTGTTAAAGTGATAAATAAGTTTTTTAAACGTTTTATGGAAATTAGTACAGTGCTTCAGCCTCCATTCATTACTAAATAATACATTTTATTGTAGGGTTTATTAAAATAGTTTTAATATTCAAATTTTTTTTTATATATATAAAGTTTTGCCTCGTTTTGGTGAGGTGCGTCCCGTTCAACCTAGTTGGTTATATTAGGGCACATATCCAAACAGAAAAGGCCGTTAGGTCTGAGATTTTTTTGAATATATAATGTCCGATAAAAGAACAAAACTATCAGGTGCCGAATATCGGAAACGGAAACTGGAAAAAGAACGCGATATTCAAAAACATAGCGGGGCTTTACACAAATATCTAAAAACTGAAACAGCTGATGTAGGACGTGTTGTGCATTTCATGTCGTCGTTTTGGAGTCTGCATCTGTGGTAGCAGCCCTCATTAATGCTGTATGAGTTTGTAGTGTGTTTGGCTCATTTTCTGGATTGTGTTGATAAGTATTTTAAAGATGAAAACATCAAGTTTGCCTGTCATGTGAGTTCGCTGTTTGTGTTTACCGAGTGAACAAGATGGCGGTTTTTGTGATGTGTCAACCGGACAGTGTTTCAAAACATTACAGATTTATTGAGGGCTATTGTTACTGCTCCAGGTACATTTTTGTATGTACCTGCAAGGATACTTGGAGAGGAGATGGGCACCGCCAAGCAAACCTCTTGCCCACTGAAATGTTATGATGGAAAGTCAACTCAGTAATAATTTGCCGGATCGGCCGATGCCCGGATTAACAACGACCACGCTCTCATTGCCCCTTGAGAGTGATAAGTCAACGAATGGGGTACAAACACCTGTTTTGAAACTTCCAAGAGAAAATTTTGTTAAATAAAGAAATCAAGACAAGACTTGAGATGGCCTCAGCTGCCATGACAAGGTTGAATGTGATCTGGAAAAGTAACATCAGTTTTCCTGTGAAGATCAAATTATACAAATCACTTGTATTATCTATTCTCTTGTATGGGTGTGAGGGCTGGACACTCACTGCAGATACGGAGTGAAGGATTCAGGCTTTCGAGCATAAATGTTATAGAAGAATTTTGCGCATTTGCTATAAAGAGCACAAAACAAATGTCTATGTTAGAGAGAAGATAAACACCTATGCAGGCCATCAAGAACCACTTTTGTCAATAGTGAAACGTCGAAAGCTTGCCTGGTTTGGGCATGTAACTCGTCATGACTCCCTTTCGAAAACGATCCTCCAGGGAACAGTCGAAGGTAAACGGAGAAGAGGAAGGCAAAGAAAATCCTGGGCTGATAACATCAAAGAATGGGCAGGACACGGTTTCTCCACACTTGTACGCATTGCTGAGAATAGAGAGCAGTGGAGGACCCTGTCTGCTGATGCTTCCACCATGGCACCCCTACGACCCATGACGGGTTATGGGTTGAGATGATGAGATGATGATGTAGGACATAAAAAAATAAGCAAATGTACCGAAACAAATGATTCTGAGCTCATGGCAAGTACTTCTAACTCGGACCCCAATAACGTAGATAACAATGTTGAAAATCAGACTGATTTGACCGTTTCCAATTCCTGATATTTAAGTGATGAACTTGAGAGGTACACTGATCCGGAAAGATGGAATACTTCTTTAAGAATACCAAAAGACTGGAAATTGTAAAAAAAAAACCTGCCAGAGAGACCAAAAAATGAGTTCGTTTTTCCGCGCAGCTCTAATGGTCGGAAATTTTCACTACATTTTTACACTAGAGAGCTAAGCAATGGAGAACATATTAATCGATCATGGTTAGTGTATTGAAAAGAAAAAGATTCTGTATTTTGTTTCTGCTGTAAGTTGTTTTCCTGTAATAAAATGTCACTCACTACTGATGGCTATAATGATTGGGGTCATTTGTATGTGTATCTTAATGAACACGAAAAATCTAAAAACCACTTGGAGTCCCATACAAAGTGGATTGAATTATTGTCCAGGCTTAAATCAGTACAAACAATTGATTCAATGCAACAAAAGTTATTAAATTCAGAAGTTCAACACTGGAGGAGCATAATAGAACGCCTAATTGCTATTGTCAAGTTCTGGAGCCAACAATGCTTGCCATTTATTGGAACATCTGATAAATTATATGACCCTAACAATGGAAATTTTTTAAAGCTTGCTGAACTGATTGCCATATTTGAAAGTGCTATGTGTGAACATTTAATGAGAGTAGCTCGTGGATCGACCCAACATTACCTTGGGAAAAACATTCAAAATGAATTGATTGCTCTTCTCTCTGGAACCATAAAAAAAGAAATAATTTCTATGGTGGAGAAAGCTAAATATTATAGCATAGTTGCAGACTGTACTCCCGATGTAAATCACAGTGAACAATTAACACTAATTGTAAGATTTGTTAATACGAATCCAGATGATATCAACATTCATGAGCATTTTCTTGGTTTCATTGCTGTAGAAGCCACTACAGGCTCAGCGTTAACCGAATGCATTCTAAGAAAATTGTCAGACATGGATATTCCAATCACAAACATGCGTGGCCAGGGGTATGACAATGGATCAAATATGAAAGGAAAACATTCAGGAGTTCGACAACGTACTAGGGACTTGAACCCGAGAGCTTTTTATATCCCTTGCTGTTCTCATTCTCTCAACTTGGTGGTCAATGATGCCGCGGTGTCATCTAGAGAAGGGGTTTTATTTTTTGAAACAGTTCAGAAATTGTATGTGTTTTTCTCAGCGTCAACACTGCGTTGGGGAATCCTTAAGAAACATATTACAACTCTAACGCCCAAGCCACTAAGTACAACTTGCTGGGAATCTAGTATCGAGGCCATTCGTCCTTTAAGATATTATATTGAGGAATTTTATGATGCATTGATAGAAATTGCTGATGACGAGTCAGTAGACAAAATGGCGAGACATGAAACTGAAACCCTTGCCCTAAAACTCAGAGATTTTAAATTTGTATGTTGTCTGGTTATATGGCACTATGTTTTAAACGAAATTAATGTTGCTAGTAAACTGTTGCAAAGCATAAAAATGGAATTGACTAGTGCCATAACAACTTTGAGAAATGTTCTCCAAAGCCTTAAGAATCTCAGAAATGATGAATCATTTCAAAATTTTCTTGTTGATGCTACAACATTAGCTGAGAAAGTTGAAGCTGATCCTGATTTGATACCAACGTTTGAATGTACTAGAGTGCGTCGGCAGAAAAAGCAACACAACTATGAAGCACGAGATGAACCTATTTTGGATCCCAAAACTAAATTCAAAATTGAATTTTTCTTTTTTATTATTGATGTTGCAACTAATTCTATTGAAGAAAGGTACGAGCAATCGGAACATCACAGTTCACATTTTTCCTTTTTATATAACATCCCTAAATTGAAATCTGAGATGACAAATGAGCTCTTAAACATATGTAAAAGCCTAGAAGGCGTTTTAACACATCAAGAAAATAGAGACATTGATGCCATTCAGCTATGCGATGAACTGAAAGTAGTATCCAAATTTGTACCAGAAAATACACCGCCAATTGAAGTTCTTCGTTATATTATTGAAAATAACATTGCTCCTAATGTTGCTATAGCCTTAAGAATATTACTAAATTTGCCTGTAACAGTAGCAAGTGGTGAGCGTAGTTTTTCAAAACTAAAGCTTATTAAAACTTATTTACGCTAAACAATGGCCGAAACCAGATTGGAAGGACTTGCCATGATTTCAATTGAACATGAAATCGGTAAAAAATTAGACTACGCAGACCTTATTTCTACTTTAGCAAATATGAAAGCAAGAAAAGTGTCTTTTTAACTGATTCCGTACGCAAGATCTAATAATAGATGCAAAGGCCGAACGCTGTAGACGTAAGATCTTTTAAAAGACGCTGATTTATTTCATTGTTTCTTTCTATTCTGATATTTTATACTGCCCGGAATTTATCTCGAATGGAAGTAAACACAAAACTGGGCAAATTTCAACAAGCTTCAACGTCTTTTATTTGCGTTTGAACGGATTTTTTCACATTTATCTTCATCTTTAATCGTGTTTTGTCGTATTGCCATAATGGCCGAAAAACACACAGGATACGTTACTAATATGTGAACAGTGAACAAACTGTGTGATCAACCATAACTTTCTTACTTTTTCTGTGTTTCTAAATGGATTACCTGCACAAAGAGAGCAGTGAAACTGTATTGTGATAACAATTTATGTTACAAGCCTTACGTAAGTAGAAAATTTTTGTTCAAAATTTCAAGTTATCTTTTTTCCGTGTACATGTTATCTGTTATAACATAAACATAACATAAAATTAGCTAGAAAGACATATGGATTTATATTGTTCATCCAATGTACTTTAATTTGATATATAATATGTTATACTTAACTCATGATTAGATACACATTGTCAGTAAACGTAAATTATGTATGTGTAAATTTTTGGGGCTTAAAAATAATTCCATCCAGAGCTGAAAATAATTACGTACGGAAAGAGTTAAGCAGTACATACTTCAAACAATATAAATTCAAATAATGTGAAAATAGTGCTAAAAACTATAACATGTACATACTATATAGTTAAGTATTTGTGACTCAACAGTTCATCATTCATCATTGAGAAGAGTATCCACAATATGTAAGTAATGTAACTACATTTATTTCATATAATTGTCTCTAATAAAGTCAATGGTTTATTTTATGACTATACAGTATTTTCATCAATTTATCAATACATTATTATTAATGGAACTATTTAAAATTAGGCTAATGGTCATGAAATTAATGGTGAAGCTTGTTTAACATAATGGTTTAAAAAATTTCAAACGTTAATTTGAGGTTGGGCTGGGGCGGCAAGGTATGGTATTGCACGGGGCGGCAAAATTCCTAGGGCCGGCCCTGCGTAGGGGAGTGAAGTGTTAGAGACTTTACTATACTAGGTCCAGAGATTTTACGAGGTGGGGTGACCAGGTCCCTTCCCTGCTGCCTTTGCCTTCCCTAACTGAAGGGCAGGATCCATTTCAGAATATATTCCACTAATTTTTCCTTTCAAGACAGAACAAACTACTTCAATGATTCACTAATTTTGCTTTCAAGAAAGAAAAAAACTGCTTATGAAGAAAATGCCTTTTTATCGATTCATAGCTCCCTATTGGGTTCTAAACATCAACCATTGTCTTTGTAACTTTATTATGGGAATCTCAGGTCAACACAACAATCCATTGATGTCACCAAACACGACTGTGCAGATTATGAATAGCTAATCATGCCGTCTATAGCAGGATCTTGGGGTCAAGAGGTTAAATAGTAGAACCAACATTTTATGACTTTGAAGTTAATGTCTAAAAATAGTATATTGGAACAACACATTAGCATACATATATTTTATTTGATGAGATTGCTGGATATCATTTAAGAAAAATCAAAACAGAGAAAAAATTTACAATTTCGATGTCCCTCGAGCAGCGGTTGATAATACGACCAACAGGAGTAGTGTCAAAGAAGGACATTGGTGCTTTGAAAAGCCGTGTCGTCATATCTGAATGGAGATTTCTTCCTGCCATCACCATCCGAGTCCAAAATAGGTAGAAGAATCCACTTAGAAATACACCTGTCAGATAAAATAATAATGGACCAATCAGAAAAAAACCTGTCAGATAAACTTCAGATAAGACAATAATTGACCAATCATAAATAAGCCTGTCAGGTAAACCTCCACAACAGGTAGAAAAATCCAATTAGAAATACACCTGTTAGATAAAACAATTATTGACCAATCAGAAATAAATCTGCCAGGTAAACCAAAAGGAGGCCATTTAGAAATACACGTCAAGTCATGTCATCAACATCGGAATGAATAGGGCAAGAACGGCCTTCTTTGGCCTAAATAACATCTGGAAGTCCTCCCAATGCAGCACAAGCACAAAATTAAGATTATACCAGAGTTGCGTGCTTTCTGTGCTTCTCTATGGTGCGGAATGCTGGAGAGTCACAGAGAAGGAAATGTCAAAATTGTCCTCTTTTCACACAACATGCCTAAGAAAAATTCGTCGAATCTTTTGGCCGAATGCCGTCACCAACCGGGATCTGCTTACTCGTAGCAGGCAAGGAATCAATTTGTTGTTGCCCTACAAGACGCCACTAGGCGTGATGGCCACTGACTGCTTTGACGGTCGGTGGTTAAGGATCGAAGAAGAAGAAGAAGAAGTCAAGTCATGTCCCTCCACAGATATTGATCTTTGATGCACTCCATCAGTTTTGTTGTTGATCTCATCCGATGTCACAGTGTTAAGCTATTTATTACCTTTTTCTTTTTGTCTTCCGCTACTTTCCTTTCCCAATATTCCATTTTAGTCATGATTATTTTTAATGCTGTTTTTTTTAATCGTATGCCAAATGAAGGCTGATTGTCTTCTGCTTATATCTGTTATTATATTTATTTGTTCATTGATAGCTCCTCTTAAGCATTATTTTCCATGGTATTTTTAACATTCTTCTGAGAAACCACATCTTGTAGCTTCTAATGATTAGTGTATTTTTGTGTGCTCATTGACCAGGACTCACTTCCATTCAATAATATTGGTTCAAGGTAACACTTCAGAACCCTTTTTACTGTGCTCAGTAAGAAGGATTTATCTCATAGGATGTTCCTCAATTGATAGAATGCTGTTCATCCAATATTATCACGGTGCCCAAGTATATGAAACTGTGTGTATGTTTTTTAGTGTTGTTCCGTTTTTTGTTTTATTTTTGTTGCATTCAGGTGGAGTCCTCTGCTTGGAGATAACAATGTTACTGTTTTTTCTGATTCAGGTTGAGTCCTTTTTCGGAACTTTCTTTTAGTACTATATCTAAGATTTTCGGCAGGTTTTTTCATTTTCTGCTATTAATACTGTGTCATCAGCATAGCACGAGTTATATATTTTGTAAAGTCCAACTCATATTCCCGGTTAACCTTCAATTGACCTCATGATGGTTTTGCTGCACAGACAGAATGGATTTTGTGAAAGAACACATCCCTGCCTCAATCCTTATTGTATTGGTTGGAAACTGCACAGTTTATTTTATTAAAATCTTACAGTTGCTTTGTGATTCTAGTCCATGTTTGTTCTTATTCTCAGATCTTTCCCATCAATATCTATGTCTTTTAGCATTCTCATGACTTCTTGATGTTTCATCTTGTCAAGTGCCTTGGTATAATCTATGAAGTACATGTATAGATATATTCTTGTACTTGCAAAGCTCTCAATATTAGTTTGTATTATGGGTATTCCATTGTGCATCTACTTTTAGCTCCAGCAAATCCACATTGTTCACCCGCAGTTTCAATGTTTATATCAGGTCTTATTCTCTTTATTATAATTCTTAATTATATTTTGGTCACATGATACGTAATGTTAATTACCAAATGACTCTTAGATTCAGTAGCTCCTAGTTTTTTTTAAATTAAAGTTATAAAAAAAAAAAGATTTAGTACATTGTCTAGTATGCATATATTATTATAATTGTCATGTGGTCACTTTGTCATTATTTCTATTTAGTCCAGTGCTTCAAATTCTAATGGTGATTTAGTCTGACCCAGTTGCTTCACCTCTTAGCATCTTTGACTTCTTCCTCAATTACTGATGGTCCTTCCTGATTACTTCTATATATTAATTCTAGTTTATTTCCCCAGTAACGTTCACAAATGTTTTCAGTCCATCTTTTAACTATGTTTTCTTTCTCCATTAATACTCTTCTATTCTTTTATTTCAGACATCTTGGTTGAAGTGTGTTGTCTTGTCTGTCAGTTCCCTAACTCTTTTGTCAGCAGTTTTTGAATATTTTCTTCACTTTAACATTTTTTTGCCATTGCTTGTTCAACCATATTTCTTTGCAATGCACTTTCACTTCCCTTCTGTTTTCTTCTTTGTCATTTTTGCTGTTCCTTCTTTCATTTATTTATTACAATTTTTATTACAATTGTCATCCATTTATTTTTAGCAGTTTCTTGCATTTTTGGTATTAATAAACTTTCTGTGTGTTTAATTAAGTCTTCAAGTATTCCCCACTGTTTGTCTGCACTTTGTATTTTTTGTTGAAGCAATATATCTAATGTGCCTCTGATGGAGGTAGCTCTCCCATCATTGGTCCCCAACTGTCACTCAGCTCTCACTTGTGGCTCCAAGTAGCTGTAGCATGCACAGTGGCCACACCTCGGTACACCGCCGTGATTGGCGGGCTAAACCAGGTGAGGGTAGCCGGACATCATCTTATTCTGAAGATGTACCGTGCTGTCGTCCTCCCCACCCTCCTCTACGCCAGTGAGAGTTGGACCATTTATGCTAGACATGCTCGAAAATTAAATCACTTCCATGCAACCTGCCTGTGTTGTGTGCTAACCATTCGATGGCAGGATAAGATCCCAGATACCGAGGTTCTATCAAGAGCAAATATGCCCAGTGTCTTTACACTGATTCAGAAAGTGCAGATACGATGGACCAGACATCTGGTTCACATGTCAAATGAACGCCTCCCAAAGAGGCTGCTGTATGGTGAGTTGAGGGAGGGAAAGCGTACAAGAGGATGACCAAAGAAGCGCTTCAAAGACAGCCTGAGGGAGTCACTGAAGAGCTGCCAGATTAATACAACCACCTGGGAGCAACTGGCACAGGATCGCACAGCCTGGAGAGGCGCTATCAAAATGGGTGTCGCAGTCAGCAAGGCCAACCGTGTGAGGGTTGCCCAGAAAAAACGTGCAGCCCAAAAGTCAAGCGTGGATGTGCACCCTGTATTGTCTTCGGGCCTTGTATGTCGGTCATGCAACAGAACTTTTCTTGCCCGCATTGGCTTGATCAGCTATATGCGCACCCACTTAACCTCTTAGAATGAACTGTATTACGAGAGATGTTGATGGTCCTCATTGAATATGATGGACAAATCATACATACATACATATCTAATTATTACAGTAACTCTGCATGTATCTCATAGTTCTGCATCTGCTTTTAACAGTTCTATATCTAATTTGATATTTCCAACTTTTATGTTAGTATTCTTCAAGTTTATCCTTTTTATTTTTCTACACATGAGATGTGATCACTATTATAGACCTTGTTTTAGCTGATAATAATGCATGTCTAGATTTTTTTTTTTAAATAGTATGTAATCTATTTTTGATTATGCATTTTATTATCTGAGATTTATCATGTCCCCAGTCTTCTTGCATGCTGTTTGAAAAAGTTTTTCAAATAACCACATTATACAGGCACACTCTGTTAATTTATTTCCTCTTTAATTTCTCACAGATTCTCCAGGAATCAATGGATGGGTATGAATAAAAAAATCGAAAAAAGGTGATTCGTCTTACGATGACAAAAGACAAAGAAACAGAATCAAACAGGGTTTTCCACTTAAACAACAAAACTAGTATCTGTTTGTCTATTTGTCTGTTCATCCATCCATACCTCCTTCCATCTATCTACCCATGCATCCATCCCTCCCTCCCTCCATCCATTCTTCCATCCATCTATCCATCCAAGCAACTATCCATTAATCTCATCATCATTTTTCCTTCTCACTCCTTACACATCTAACTAATGTTAAATTATAAAAAAGGCTCTTACACTGAACTAGACCAAGGAGAGCATACATGCCCAGGTAGTTATCATTCACTGCAGCCAAACTTTCTAGGGATTTGGTCCTGTTGGCCAAATAATCATCCTCTGTCCAAAATGTCAACCAGTAGTTAGTGCCAACACTGGTTGCTTGAAAACAACAGAACATCACCACAGCAATAGACAGATAAACCAATCCACCAGCTTTCAGATATTTGAAATAAACACTGGGCTTAACCTGTGAAGAAACATAAAAACAATAAAGATACTGCCTTAGAGGAATGTTAAGTGTTAGAGACTTTACTGTACTAGGTCCAGTTTTATGAGATGGGGTCACCAGTTCCTTTCCTTGCAGCATTTGCCTTTCCTAAGTCAAGAGCAGAGTTAGGTACCATATTTACAGCTGGGTAGACTAGAGAATGATGGTACCAGGTTTTAAACCTGAAACCCAGTTACTTTGCCATGAGAGGCAAGTGATCTAATCACTTAGCCACCTGGATGCTCTATAAAGAAATATACAAAACTTTAATATTTTAAAAAAAGTTGCAGTTCAATTTGAAGTTAGATGTTACACACATAACACAGTAATATAAAGGATCTTTCCAGGCATTCAACTGTCTATAACAATATCATCTACCAAACACAAGAAATGATGAAATGTGACTCTAATTTAGAAATGTTTAAGACAAAAAAGGAGCAACAATGTCAGTGAAAAGGTAAAGGTCAAGGTTCCAGTTTCACGCTCATTGAGGCATTTTGGGAATATGGTGTTAGGACCATATTTTCTTGACCATTGGTACACTAGGGGTGATGTGGTCAGCATCACACCGGCTGCCTTAACCTTCCTAGAATTGCTCTGGAACCCAATTCATGAGGCTGGGTCGACCCTGGAGCTGTTTGCGGTCTAAAAAATCCCACCTCAACTGGAGATCGAACCATGGACCACCAAGCTAGGAAGGCAGTGCACTAACCACTGTGCTAACATGGCTCCAAATGTCAGTACTACATGTTTAAGCCTTGAGAAAGTACTGGCACCAAACAAAATTGTACATCAAGCATTTCTGGTGGATCATTTAATTGTGAGCACCACCTCAAATACTTTTCCAAGAAAGTAGTATCCCCAAAAAACCCAAGCAATAGTTTTAACAATGCTGAAATATATGGACTTTTATATTGTAGATAAAGCAGTTTTATGGAAAAAAAAGTTTTAGATATTAAACTATCTGTAGAAGTAAGTTTTTGATATTAAACTATCCCTGGAAGAAAGTTTTAGATATTAAACTATCTGTAGAAAAAAGTATTAGACATTAAGCTACCTGTAGAAAAAAGTATTAGATATTAAACTTTGTGTAGAAAAAAGTATTAGATAAAAAAAACTATCTGTAGAAATAAGTATTAGATATTAAACTATGCGTAGAAAAAAGTATTAGATATTAAACTACATGTAGAAAAAGTATTAGATAAAAAACTATCTGTAGAAAAAAGTATTAGATATTAAACTATGTATCTGTAGAAAAAAGTATTAGATAAAAAACTATCTGTAAAAGAAAGTTTTTGACATTAAACTATGTGTAGAAGAAAGTTTTAGATATTAAACTATCTGTAGAAATAAGTATTAGACATTAAAGTTTTAGATATTAAACTATCTGTAGAAATAAGTATTAGATATTAAACTATCTGTAGAACTTTAAAATATTAAACTATCTGTAGAAATAGGTTTTGAGGTATCTAACTATTTTTATTCTAGTTACTGCTGCAAGATTACATAAAAGCTTTGATGCAGGCTTCCTGAGGACCAAGTAGTCAGTGGCCATCACACCTAGTGGCGTCTTGTAGGGCAGCAACAAACTGTCCCCATTTTGCTCAGTCGGTGGCCATCCTTCGTGCCATGCCCAAACTCAGGTTCATGCTTTGCATCTCAACCAGGTTAACTTTGGTCTGCCTCTCTTTTGCTGTCCTTCTGGGGTCCATATCATAGCAGTTCTGGTGATGGTGTCAGGGTCCCTTCTGAGGACAAGGCCAACCCAGTTCCAGCATCTGCTTATTTCCATATAAGGTGCATTTAAACTATGTAGTTTCATGATGTCCTTCATTGTCCAAATATTAATTTGCAAGCATGATGTTTGAAATATGAGTTCATATTTCATAATTTCCTGCTCATTATTGTACTGTTTTACTTCATCATTTTGGAGTCATCTTTATGTGATCACCAGCTATGCACAATGTTACAATAAACATATGTGGAAGTGAACCTCATGGTAGAAGAGGAACGACTAAGTAAGGAAGTGAACCACTGTCTGTGAGGCTAACTACACCCTCATTGACTCTTGAAATCATCAACACAATTCCAGGGATTCCCCCTCTGGTGAAAATTGTTGAGAACCCAGCATTGTACACTAAGCTTAGAGAAGTCACTTGAACCCCTGACCTGATTCTTTGGCTTTGATCTGGTTGACTGCATGCAGGATGATCTCACTATGGACCCAGTGATAGGCAGGGGGAGCTGTAAAGTGACTCTGTGTAGGACGTGTGTAGCACACTTCTATATAGTAGTAAGACATGGACAACCTATGCTAAGCAAGAAAGGAGGCTCAATACCTTCCATCAGCAGTGTTTACTTGGTATTTCATGGAAGGACAAATTTACAAATGGCAAAGTGCTGTCACGTGACAATTCCTTGGGAGAGCACAAAACCAGAGCACAATATTTTAGCTCTGCATAGTTAGACAGCCCCCTTGGATGGTGGAGAATGCACAGTATGCCACACACTTCTTACTCCTAGCTTGGGACCTGATGTGATGACCCTTTAAATGCAAGCCAAGCTGGAGAAACTGGAGCTCATGACTTACATTCAGCACATTTCAGAATGGCAGAAAAGCCACAGGAAAAGCCTAGATCTACAGTGTAGATAATACCTAGGAGTCTTCAACTTTGTATTGGCTGCAAAAATGCAAGAAGCTAAGCAGCCCTAGTTAATTAATAGCAACAACAACTTCATCATTTGTGAACACCAAACAGTTTCTCAGGAAATGAGTTGGTTCTCTTATTTTCTTTGGCTAGCAGTAGCCAAATTTCTCTATGTGGTAAAATCCATCATAGTCATAAGATCAAAGTCAGCAGCTTGTGTTTAAGAGATTTAACTGAGAGACAGAATGAATGCTAGACTCACTGGGAGACATTTAAATAAATAAAGAGGGGAAACCTGAGGCCTGTAAACAGTAAATAAACCATAGACATAAAGGTATGTTTCAGGCACTTGTAAGAAATAAAGAAGTCTTAAGAAGTTTTCTACTTCTTTACTTCTCACCAATGTCTGAAACATACCTTTACAAGTATATGTATGATTAATTTACTGGGAGATTGAGGGAATGGGGAAACTCAGAGACTGACTGATTGAATAAATGTGAGACTAAAAGATAATTGAGTGACTGATTAAATCACAGACTGACTAATGGGCTGAATGACTGAGAGACTAAATAAAATGAATGACAAAAAGACTGACAAAGAGAATGAGACTCTGAATGAATTGACTGGGAAACTAAATGACTAAAAAACTGATTGAAAGGCTAAATGACAGAAACAAACACTGAATGACTAACAAACTGGCTGAGACACTGACAGATTGAGTGACTAACTGACAGACTAAGTGAGCACTACTCATGAACAAATAAAGAACACTTACTCTCCCTTTAGCCAAGATCTCAGTATTGATGAGTTTTCCCTGCTCCATGGCTAGTTTCTTCTGATTCATTTTGCTCTCCTCCTTTCTTGATATGGTCAGACTATAATGTCTCCTGATGATGATGTCAATTATAATGATGATATAAATTACGATGATGCTGTTTGTCACAGTTGTGATGAAGAAGGTGACAAGCATGATTATGTTTTTACAAGATACTGCTTGTGTGAAATATCAATACTGACAGTAATTGTCTAAGGCAGCTGCAGTAACACAGGAGTTGAGGGTATCTACTTTAGAAGCGCTGAGTTCTCTAAGGATTGACCTTGATAAAATTATGTCTGTTTTCAAGTTCCAGAGTATTTGGAATTTGGAATATTGCAGCCTATACATGAAGACATCAGTTTTTATAACATTGCCCAAAAAACCAAATGCAACAGAATGTTCAGACTTCAGAACAATCAGCCTGATGAGTCATGCAATTAAGATACTGCTCAAAATCATACAGGAAAGAATAAAAAGTAAAGTAGACAGCGAAATCCAAGAAGAACAGTTTGGTTTTAGACGGAACAGTGGAACAAGAGAGGCAATATTTTGCCTTAGAATATTAGCAGAAAAATATACAGAGGTCCAAAAAAGTATGTATATGTGCTTCATTGACTATAAGAAGGCTTTTGACAGAGTCCATCATGAGAAAATAATTGAATGCCTCAAAGACATAGGTATTGATTGAAAAGATATAAGAATACTCAGTAACCTTTATTGGGAGCAAACTGCCACAGTAAGATCTGGAAGGAATTATTCACCATACATAGACATAAAAAGAGGTGTCAGACAAGGTTGTGTGCTGTCCCCTTGCCTATTTAATTTATACACCGAAAAAATTTTCAAACAGATACAGGAAATACCAGGACTGAACATCAGTGGAAGGTCAATAAACAACCTTAGATATGCAGATGATACCGTGTTATTAGCTGAAAGCGAACAGGAGTTACAAGAACTAGTGAAGCAAGTGAACAGCATAAGTCATGAATATGGACTCGACATTAATATTGAGAAAACAAAAACTATGATAATTAGCAAATCAAACAATAAACACACATTAAAGATAAGCGTAAATGGGAAAATCCTGGAACAAGTCAAGAGCTACGTATATCTTGGACATATAATAACAGAAGATGGCAGATGTGAAACAGAAATCAAGAAGAGAATAGGAATGGCCAAAGCTACATTCAACAACATGAAACATATACTGACATCCAAACAGTTATCTCACAAATTAAAACTGAGAATCATAAAGTGTTATATATATTCTGCATTTCTGTATGGTGCAGAAACATGGACGATGAATAAGCATTTGGAAGAAAGAATTGAGGCTCTTGAAATGTGGATATATAGAAGAATGGGGCGTATCTCATGGAAAGAGATGAAAACAAATAAGGAGGTCCTAGAAAATCTAGGTATGAAAAGAGAACTAATGAGGGAGGTCAAAGTTCGGCAGTTAAAATACTTTGGCCACATAAAAAGGCATAACACCTTGCAGAAGACCATAACAGAAGGGAGAGTTGAAGGCAAACGTGCAAGGGGAAGACAACGCTATAAGTGGGAAGATAACATCAAGAGATGGACAGGAAAGAGTCTATCAGAGTGCACCACCAAGACAAGAGACAGAAGACGTTGGAGATCCATTACAGCCAACCTTCGTTGTGGAGATGGCAACTGATGATGATGATGAGCCTATATTTAACTTTCATCTCAGTTGCATTGGTAAAGCTGCAGCCATCTTTGCCCACCTCACAACGTGTGTGTGGGGAAACTCCAAATTCACAATGAAGACCAAAGCTGTGACATATAAAACCTGCATCCCCAGCACACTTCTATATAGTAGCAAGACATGGACAACCTATGCTAAGCAAGAAAGGAGGCTCAATACCTTCCATCAGCAGTGTTTACATTACATCCTTGTTATTTCATGGAAGGACAAATTTACAAATGGTGAAGTGCTGTCACTTGCTGGCCTTCAAAGCATGTATACACTACTTAGACAACGCATACTACGCTGTCTTGACCATGTCCGCCCACATGGAAGATGGTCACATCCCCAAAGATATTTTCTATGGGCAACTGGCAGATGGTAAAAGAACAGTCGGGGCTGAGGTTCAAAGGTTGTGTGCAAGAGAGACATGAAGGCACTGGCACAAATCCAGCAACCCGGGAGGATGAAGCTGCCAATCATACCAAGTGGTGATGATCCCTACAGTGTCACCTCAGATTTGGCAAAAATAAACTCTCATAACAAGCAGAAGAGAAAAGAACATGCCAAAAGGAACACAAGGAGAAAAATACAGCTGAGGGTTATCACCTCAGGGGCACATTCCCAAAGTCGGTTATGACTGAAGAGGGCCTACTTCATTTCTGCCAGATGATCAGCTTACAGCCATCAACATCTTCTTCTTCTTCTTCTTCCGTCCTTAGCCAAAGACCGACCAAGCAGTCAGAGGCCATCACGCCTTGTGGCGTCTTAAGGGCAACAGCAGATTGATTTTCTCTGTTGTAGTTTCCCATCACGCCTAGCGGCGTCTTTAGGGCAACAACAAATAGATCCATCTGCCGTAGCCATCAACATGGCAGTGGGAAATTCAAACTAAATGATATTTTATTGAATGTTAACTTCACTTCAAAGAAAAGATCACATTCCTATCTCATACAGTTTCTGATTAAAGTGAATTTGGGTAAGCTAGTTCATGGGTTTTCCCTGGGAATGAGCCAAGAGGTGCCTTTAATTCTGGGACTGCTGCACTTTTAAATGCCGGCATGAGAGAGCCAGTCCAACATATCTCTAGCTTTAGAATTCGTTCTCTTTTCCCTCTCCATCACTTAGAGATCTAACAGATCACCCATTGTGATCTACTGGTAGATCAGGATTGACCTCACACCAACTGCTAGTCTAAGGTGACATTGTTCATGATGGTTGTTGGAGATGATGATGTTGTTGATGTTTGTTGGAGATGATGATGTTGCTAATGTTTGTTGGAGATGATGATGTTGCTGATGTTTGTTTGAGATGATGTTGCTGATGTTTGTTGGACATGATGATGCTGTTGATGTTTGTTGGAGATGATGATGTTGATGTTTGTTGGAGAGTATTATGTTGCTGTTATTTGTTGGAGATAATGGTGATGATGGCTGTTGGAGAATGATGATGTTGCGGATTGTGACAGGTGATAACTATTGATAAGGCTTGCGTGATGTGCCTGTGTTGATGACATTTGTGAGATGATGATGCTGGTGATACTAGAGTGCATGAAAATACTGATGATGCTAGTGTGAAGTGACAATACTGATGAGGTTTTTTTTAAGTGACAATGTTGATAAATACTTCTGTCAGGTAGCTTTAGTGATGATGTATGTGTTGTGTGACAATACTTGTGTGAGGTAGCAATACTGATGATGTATGTGTGGTGTGACAATGTTGATAATACTTGTGTGAGGTAGCAATACTGATGTCGTATGTGTGATGTGACAATGTTGATAATACTTGTGTGAGGTAGCAATAATGATGTATGTGTGGTGTGACAATGTTGACAATACTTGTGTGAGGTAGCAATACTGACAATGTATGTGTGGTGTGACAATACATGTGAGGTAGCAATGCTAATGATGTGCTGATGATGTATGTGTCCTGTGACAATACTTGTGTGAGGTAGCAATAATGATGATGTATGTTTTGGTGTGACAATGTTGATAATACTTGTATGAGGTAGCAATAATGATGATGTCTGTGTGGTGTGACAATGTTGACAATACTTGTGTGAGGTAGCAATACTGATGATGTATGCGTGATGTGATAATGTTGATAATACTTGTATGAGGTATCAATAATGATGATGTATGTGTGGTGTGACAATGTTGACAATACTTGTGTGAGGTAGCAATAATGATGTATGTGTGGTGTGACAATGTTGACAATACTTGTGTGAGGTAGCAATACTGATGACGTGTGTGTGGTGTGACAATACTTGTGTGAGGTAGCAATAATGATGATGTATGTGTGCTGTGTCAATACTTGTGTTAGGTAGCAATAATGATGTATGTGTGGTGTGACAATGTTGACAATACTTGTGTGAGGTAGCAATACTGATGACGTATGTGTGGTGTGACAATACTTGTGTGAGGCAGCAATAATGTTGATGTTTGTGTAGTACATTCTGTTTAGTTCCCGAGGGTCTCTGAGGAGACAAAGAAAGAATAAAACTATGCTTTCTCAGGCATGTCCTAGGAGGCAGCTAATTAGTTGTGCTTCTAGCTGGCAAACTCTTCATATAAAACAAACTGCTAGAGAAACTACTGCTACAATAGCACATAAATGCTTTTGTGGAGGCTTCTTGCATAAGGACCAGTTGCAATAAGAAATTATGGAAAAATAGGATGATGATTGTATTTAAATAACATTCAATCAACAAATAGTGGAATAAAAACAAGGTTCAACCTTCTCCTCCTGGTGTCCACCTCATCTCCTGATGTAGCAGCATCTGATGTCAGCCTCTCTATCCTCCCCCACATGCTGTCCTTGATGGCTGCAACTGAGTACAGCACACAAAAAAACTCAATTACATTCAGAGGACCTTTTGTAGAAGCAAAATTTAGAACAGAATCTATAATGGACATCACGGCATTAAAAAGTCAACAATAGAACTGATCAATAGTACAGGAAGTTGTTTAGATCACCTATGCCACCAGGCATGATAGTTGAAGAATTACATTTGTGGCCCCTGTGTAGCTCCTAGGGGTCTCTGAAGATGCAAAGGAATAATATGACTACGGCATCCTCAGGCATGTCATACAAGGTGACTACTATGAGGTTGTTCAAGAGGCTGTCAACCACATCATTTAAAACAACATGCCAGATAAACCACTGCTGCAAGAGTATGTGAATGAAAGGTACAGGCTTCCTGCAGGACTGCAGGACTAGCTGAAGTGGTAGCTCCATGCTTTATAATGAGCACAAAGAACAATTATGATGATGATAAATTACATTACCAGGTTTACAAGTAAAACGTACACAAAAGTGCTACAAAATTTTCACTTCACCCGTAAACTGCAAAAAAACTCAAGAAATACTGGACCAAATTTGATACATTTTCATATTTAAGACTTAGGTAAAAATGTGTCAACCAGTTTCACATTTGATTTAAATCTAATAAAATTTAACAGCATTTCATGTAAGCTTAAATTTTGAGACAACATTTTTTTCAAAGTTCATTCACTAGCCACGTTCTTTTTCTCATTTCAAATACAAGTTTACACAAGCTATTTTAGAAAATCTTTGATTTCATGCCACTCTGAGATCACATCCTCTATTTACCCCTGTTAACTGTTTGTTTTTTTAACTGGAAATGTTGATGTGTGCTGACAACTGATCTTGTCGTATCAGCAAAGCAAATGGAACATGTATTATATCATGCATGTAAATATATTTCTTCTTGCTTATTTGTTCCTGCATTCTGTAACTCATCATCACTCTCTCAGAAATCACTAACTCACTTTCTGAATCCTCCTCCTCAAGAAAATCATTAAGTTGATCGTGTGTCAGGTGTGTTTTCAAGAACTGGGCAAAAGGTCCGTCATGATCAAGCAACTCTTCATATGTCCCCAACTCACTTATCTGCCCCTCATTCATGACAACAATCAAGTCTACTTGTGGCAGGAAATGAACAGCATGAGTGACCAAGATCCTAGTCTGAGAGAAGGCGAAGAAAACTCTTATAAATTAAAAAGAATATCTCCATTTTTCTGAGTTCAAGACACAAACTTTAAAACATGTATACAATCATAAGCCCTGCATTCATCATGAAACAAAACAAATAGCAAACTATGTGTTATTTATGTTCAAGCCAACCTGTAAACTAAATATTCCTGACATGCAAGATGCAAGCTGTAAGCAGTTCCCTCTTCAAAGACAGAAGTAAAGAAAGAACATGTTTTAGGCTACATACTTTTATTTTTAAATGTGCTAAAAATAGAAAAGTTTGGTGATCCTATTCACAATTGTGTGTATGTCACCAAGTTCTGCAATCCTGTTAACAATTGTGTGTATGTCACCAAGTTCTGCAATCCTGTTAACAATTTTGTGTATGTCACCAAGCTCTGTGATCCTGTTAACAATTGTGTGTATGTCACCAAGCTCTGTGATCCTGTTAACAATTGTGTGTATGTCACCAAGCTCTGTGATCCTGTTAACAATACTGTGTATGTCACCAAGCTCTGTGATCTTGTTCACAATTGTGTGTATGTCACCAAGCTCTGTGATCTTTTTCACAATTTTGTGTATGTCACCAAGCTCTGTGATCTTGTTCACAATTGTGTGTATGTCACCAAGCTCTGTGATCTTGTTCACAATTGTGTGTATGTCACCAAGCTCTGTGATCTGTCAGGTAATATTTAGTTTTACAGGTTCCGGCTTTGAACAAAAAGTAACACATATTTTAGTTTTCTATTTTTGCTTTTGTTTTCATGATGAATGGCAGGGCTTATGATTGTTATACATTGTTTGTAAAGTTTGTGTCTTGAACGTCATTAAAATGGAGATATTTCTTTTTAATTAATAAGAGTTTTTTCTTCGCCTTCCTCTAAGACTAGGAATCTTGGTCCACTCATGCTGTTCATATCCTGCCACAAGTTAGTATTGATAGGGGTTGTCAAGATTGAGGTCAGATAAGTGAGTTGGGGTCATATGAAGTGAGTTCTGCTTGATCATTGACGGACCTTTTTGCCCAGTTTTTCTTGAAAAGCACAACTGACACGACGATCAACGTTAATGATTTCGTTCATGAGGAGGAGGATTCAGAAAGTCGAGTTAGTGGATTTCTGAGAGAGTGATGATTAGATTACAGGAATGCAGGAAAACAAATAAGCAAGAAAGGAAATATACTATTTTACATGCATTATAAAAAATGACATTGTTTTTCCATTGTGCTTTGATGATCGACAAGATCCAGTTGTCCAGGCACACATCCAACCAGTATACCAGTAAAAAAAAACAGAAAGAAAAAAACAAACAGTTAAACAGGGGTTAATAGAGGAATGTGAACTCAGAGTGGCATGAAATCAAAGATTATTCTATTAATAGTCTTGTGTAAAACATGTATTTGAAATGAGAAAAGGAACGTGGGCTAGTGAAATGAACTTTGAAAAAAATTGGTGTGTCTCTCCCCCAAAATTTTAAGATTACTTTGAAAATGCTGTTAAAATTTTTATGTAGATTTAAATCCAAATGTGAAACTGGTTGACCCCCCACATGTTTTACCTAAGTCTTAAATATGAAAATGGTATTCACAATTTTGGTCCAGTTTTTTATTTCGTAGAGTTTTGTTTTTGAGCAGTTTGACGGGTGAAGTGAAAATTTTGTAGTGCCCTTTTGTGTACTTGTTTTTACTTGTGAACCTGGTAATTGTGAATTTATCATCATCAATAATTGTTCTTTCTTTTGATCATTATAAATGCATGGAGCTAACCACTTCAGCTAGTCCTGCAGTCCTGCAGGAAGCCTTAGACCTTTCATTCCGACATACTCCTTGCTAGCAGTGGGTTTATCTGGCATGTTTTTTTTAAATGGGATAGTTGTTGACAGCCTCTTGAGAACAACCCAGTGAGTAGATCCCACCTTGTATGACAATGCCTGAGGATGCCGTAGGGTCATAATTATCCTTTGCATCTTCCAGAGACCCTAGAGCTTCACAGGGGGCCACAAATGTAATTTCTTACTATCATGCCTGTGGCTAGGTGAGTCAAAGCAACTTCCTGTACTATTTGATCATTTCCTAATTGTTTTACTTTTATAAAGCCGGTGAGTCCAAATATATGATTTCCTTTTTCTAAATTTTTGCTATTCTACAAAAGTCCTCTTGATGAAATTGAGTTTTTTGTGTGCTGACTCAGTTTGCAGGCCATCAAGGACACATGTGGGGAGATAGAGAGGCTGACCTCAGATTGCCTGGTACATCAGGATATGAGGTGGACACCAGGAGGAGAATGTTGAGACCTATGTTTTTATTCCCACTATTGTTTGATTGAAACTGATATTTTAAATACAATCCATCATCCTATTGTTTCCATAATTTCCTTATGCAACTGGTCTTATGCAAGAAGGCCTTCGCCCCCACAAAAGCATTTATGTGCTATTGGTTAGCAGTAGTTTCTCAAGCATTGTTGAGGTTTATATGAAGGAGTTTTGCCAGCTAGAAGCACAAGCTAAATTAGCTGCCTCCTTAGTGAGAATGCCTGAAAAGCATAGATTTTATTCTTTCTTTTCTCCTCAAGAGACCCTCGGGAACTAAAACAGAGATGTACTACACAAAGCATCAACATTATTGCTGGCCTCACACAAGTATTTGTCCCCACCACACATACGGTTCATGCCAGTAATGCTACCTCACACAAGTATTGACACATTGTCACTCCCACACAAACATCATATTGTCTACGCTTAACACAAGTATTGACGACAGCACACATACATCATCATAAATGCTACCATCCACACAAGTATTGTCACCCACCACACACGTCCATCAGTTATGCTAACCATCACACAAGTATTGTCAACATTGTCACACCACACATACATCATTATTGCAACCTCACACAAGTATTGTCAACATTGGTCCACCACACATACATCATCATTATTGGAATACCTCATACAAGTGATTATCAACATTTATCACATCACGGACATACATCA